>JABXJD010001122.1:0-111927 GCA_013375575.1 Percina caprodes
GTCGATTCACATAGACTAGTCGCCCGTCCTCTGTCAACCAGAATGCTTTCATGTCTTGCCGGTCGGCTACCTCAACGGAACACACCTCGCTGCACAGCTCTGGGTTTTCATGTGTCATCAGCGTTCGGTTTACGTGGCGCCATTCTCGTTCAGTGAATAGCGTCGTTCTGTTTCCCAGGCGCATGTTGTTGTGGGCACAGGGCACACCCGAGTAAAGCCAACAGTATCTAAAGTGAATCTTCAGCGGTAACACAAACGTGTCCACAAGTGTTCTAGATCGTGACGGGTCCGCTCCTCCTCCGTGAGACACACAGAACCATCTGTTATGAATTCCCCGGGCATAACATGACACTCTCATCATCTGCGGAGCTCCAGCTGACCTCCGGTGTAACAAGTCAACGGGTTTACAATGTCCCAACGGGCGCTGTCCACAAACCCGGAAGACTGCTTGTGGCTGCTTAGCGATGTGGTGCAAGATCCCATCGATAGCTCTAGATCCGTGTCTGTTGGCGTGGCTGTCGACTGTGTGAGAGCCAGGCTTGTCAAAGACGACGGCAACAGCGAAAGGGAGCAAATGGAGAATGATAGAATGACAGAGTACAATCGTCTGATAACGGACCGTGGCACAAGCCGTGCTGATAAAGGAGCTAGGACTGGAGGGTGCCAAGGCTCGGATCCGCAGGCTACAGCTTCACGGCGTGTGCGTGAAGGACACGTCCAGCTCTGTCATGTATCGATTCGAACGTCTGATCTACAGGGTGTTTGAATATTTCCAAGTCAAGGGCATGAGGATGGAACCCTTTCAGCTAGAGCTCTTCAGGGTGTGGTGTTGGGTGTCACTAGGAGCCAGTTTGGCGATGCACTGTTCAAGTATAAGCATGCTTTGCTAGACAAACTGGGCTTAGCCCCTCTGGGCTCAGAGGGCTATGACCATGTCAACCCTGCCCTAAGTCACTGCTACCATGTGGAGAGAGTGTTTTCTCGCCACGCCAACCCTTACACCCTGTGTCTGGCTCCGAGGCAGTGTGGCAAAAGCTTGATCATGAGGCTGCTGCTGGCCACAGTTCTCCTACACTTGGATATCAACGTGATGGTACAGGCTCAGAATAAACACATGTGTACCACGTTGAGATTGGGCGTGGAGAGCGCCATGGAGGAGCTGCAGCAACTGCCGCTGTTCAGACACATGGAGAAGCCCACACACATTTTGGGAAACCCAGAAAACAGGACCTACAAATTCGACACGGGTTACAAGGGACCTTCTTATGCTCACTTTCTGTCTTCCAGTAATGATGTGAGTATGACGTGTTTTCATTTGGGTACATACACATGCACCTGTCTTTCTATTTCTAGTACTTTTTCTATCCTATATTCTGCACTTCCACGGGTCTGTCTCGTACGGGTAAGTTATTTTGTTGCTGTATGGAGTCCCCTCTCCACGTCCGAAACCCAGCATGGATGACAAACCGACCACGTCCCACCATGGCGTGAAATATCCGACTGCAGGTGCAACAGCCGACTGCGTCAAAATGTCCTGACATGGGTGAGAAGACTGCTGACGCTTCGCTTTACCATTCCACATATCTTGCGCTCTATTGCACACTAGTGTGCCCTAGTAAGCCATGGCGTATGCCACAAAAGCCAATGGATTAAAGGGAAGAAAATCCTGGCCACTGGATATGACAACCGTTCACCAAGGCCTCCTGCTACATGCTACATGACCAGCGGGAGTGTCAAGAACGAATTGTACATTTGGAACACCTCGGCTGCAGCTCTTGTCTTGCACAAAGATGACTCGCTGTGCATCCGCGTGGTTGCCTCTAGCTTTGAAACTACAACCTGGCTCCCTGCACGAGTGCTTCGCAACTTCACTATCGGCAGAAAGAGGAGCTCTGTATGTACACTGGAGCAGGATATAAAGTTCCTGGAGCCAATTGGGCACCGGCAGCCTGTGGCTACCCAGGCTGCTCTTGAGGACATGTGCGTGTCTAAGGGGTCAAGTGTGTGAACTTTTAGAGCATTACACACAGAATGTCCAGGACGAGGAACTTAGGCTTGGTTCGCAAGTGTGCTCGCTGTTTATCGATACGGTGGGTGAGATGCTTGACAGAAAGTACGACATCATGCACCACTTTCCGTTATTCAACCGAGCCTTAGGTCTGCACTACGCCGAGCCGGGTAACTTGGGACTCCCAGACACCACAGAAATGACGGCTACAGGAGGGCTACTTGACAAGAGTCTCAAGGCTCATTGGTCCCTCCATGGAATCCCAATGACAGGGCACGATCATGTCATGTTTTCTCACTGGCACTATCCAGACGACAAAGAGCGTCTACCTGAAATGAAACAAGAATGTAGAGGGCGAGATGACGGAGATGGACCCTTGTCAATACACAACAGTGAGGAAGTGGACAATTTGGAAAGTCAAACCTCACCGGTCGAGGTGAGTGCCAGGAAAACGACACGTGTTGATTGCCCCTGTCCCAGGGACAATATGGTCACACATTGGAACATGTTCAACAACCTCGCAGGGACCTTGACGGATGGACCAATGGCTTTCCCTTACAGCTTTAGTGTGCAAACAGGGCACGATCTGAAATTCAACAACTTGGTCAACTACTGTCTAACGCGCACCTGTGAGCCATTGTGCTCTCTGCCGTCACGTGAAATGTGGGGCTCTGTCAACCCTGTGCTGCTCATGGAAGACCCCGTAGACCCATTTACGGGTAAGACAGTGCACCGGTACACCGTGACATCCAGAGGACACTTGAGTACTATTGTTGCAAACCCAGATGTCCGGCTGTGCTACAATGAAGTGTTTCTTCCCGCAAGGCCTGTCAGCAGACTGAACCTGGATGTGGACCTCAAGTGTTGTCGGAAATGCAACGAGAAATTCGCTGTCCACGCGGATTGCTCTGTTAAGCACAAGGTCTCAGAGGCTATGACTCGAGTCTGATCTCAGTGATAGTTGAGAGTCTGCTTAGATTGGCAAAGGTAACAAAAGGCAAAGAGTGGGAGAGCAAGCTGCATGTCAGGAGCTGGCAAGTGCCGTGGGTAAGATAGCTGTGTACATCAGGGCTTCCTCTGCCAAGTCGAAACTCAGTCTAAGGATGCTCTGGTATCTCCCGGTAGAACTGTGCGCCTTTGAGGGCATAGAGGCGTACAAACCTTTGCTTGAGGAGATGGAGAATGTCTCTCTCAACTACGCCTGTCCTACCCGGAGGGGGCAGGATTGTGCGGACTCTGTGACCTGGGCATAATTTGGCAACAGGAGGGTGCAACTCCTCGGGCACCGGGTATCTGAGACTCAACTCAAGTTGTGGAAAAGCAGACGCTCGTCCATCGACAAGGCTCCTTACTCATTTAGGAAGTGCATACGGCTACCGAACTGTTATAAGGAGGACTCAGGGTTTGAGTACGTCGACACGTTCAACGTGCAACATGACCTAGAAGACCCAGGCTCTGATGACCCCCTATCCCTGTCCGTGGGCCTGTCCTCAAACCCCATACTGAACAATGTGACATCACTGGGACACAGTTTCCATGGAGTACTGACAGCGAGGGGACAAGCTCAACCCTTCCTAGACTCCGGGTTCACAGAAGTGCCAGATCAGGCTCGTGTGGAGAGTGAAGCCCAGAGACTGGCTTTGCTCTGGGGTGTCTCTGTGACTATTAGGAAGACCGGATCAGGACTCTTTGTGTCCAGGCGAATGAAAAGTCGACAACGTACCCATGTCCTATACACAATCGAGTGCACTTCAGGTCCACGCTGGGCGCTTTGGTCTTTGCTACACACCAAGCCAAAATGTTTTGTACCCTGACCTGTGTTGTGTTGAAGAATGAAAAGGGGAGCTACACACACTAGCCCAGAGTGCGTGTCTTTATTGTCAATTTAAACAATGGGTCTTTTACAGACAGACAAACCCACAAGACTGTGCTGGAGGGGTTTAAAAACTCTGGCTAAGCTGTGCTGAGGCACTATCATTATTATATTAGTACCAAGTGGCTTGGCACCATGGACAGTTTCCTGTGTTTTTGAACCATGTACACCCCCTGGGACTGGGGATTAGGAGATTGATGACCGCAGTTGTGACCAGGTACACTGAGTTTTCCTCTTGGTGTCATTCACTGAAGAGTCTATGGGACACAATAGACACATGTTCTCCTCGGGACTGCTACAATGTGGGTGTTAAACTCTCGGAATTGACAAATGTCCCCAAGTCAGTCCGGTCTAAATATTGGACTGAATTGAATTGCGAGCTGATGGTCAGGAGCATGAAATATGCATACCAAGTGTGGAACCTGATGACACCAAGACCTGGTCCCGAGTATGGGTTCCCCGCATGTGATGGTGCCCGCTAGCAAATTTGGTTAATGTGTACAGTGTGATATGTGATACATATTTTTTGTGCAGTGTACAATAAACTCCTTTAACCCACCCTGTACTGTCTCACAGAGTGCTTCTTTATGTTTCAGTGATTTATTTTATTTTTGCTAGAGTTTGATGTCTTACAGTTTCAGATATCATACCAAGAAGAGAGAGAAATCAGTGACAAACTTCACACATTGTGCTCCAAGCATAATTATGTTTAATGACTCAGCACCATGGACAGTTCCCTGTCTTTAGTGTCAAGTTGTTTAGCACCATGGACAGTTTCCGTTAATCAGCACCACGGACAGTTCCCCCTGTCTTTTAGTGTCAAGTTGTTTCGCACCATGGACAGTTTCCCCCGTTAATCAGCACCACGGACAGTTGCCCTGTGTTTCAGTTTAAATTTACCTCCATTGTTAGTTCTCGCTGTTTTCCAGTACCATGGACAGTTCACACTGTCTTTTAGTACCAAGTGGCTTGGCACCATGGACAGTTTCCCTGTGTGTTTTAACCATGTACACTTCCAGACACTACTACACTACACTACACTACAGAGGTACATTGTATAGTAACTTATGGTTTGCTACAGTATAATCCATGCACATTGCCTCAAGATACACCACAGTATGAAGAAAGAAAAGTACAGAATTACAACAGAAATCAAACAAGTACAGTGTGCACATCTCAAGGGATACATTTCCGTGGTTGGTGGTAGCATGACAGCAAATCACGCCATCATGGTCACAAACATGGTGTGTGACAAGAGGCCTTGTGGTGGTCCCTCACAGGAGCACTGTACTCAAGGCTTCCTCACACTGTGAGACGTGATCAGATGTGATAAGGAGCGTAGGGAAAGCTGGTGTTTATGGCGCTGTGTGGGACAGACTACAACAAGGTGCCAGCAGGACTGGGGATTAGGAGATTGATGACCGCAGTTGTGACCAGGTACACTGAGTTTTCCTCTTGGTGTCATTCACTGAAGAGTCTATGGGACACAATAGACACATGTTCTCCCGGGACTGCTACAATGTGGGTGTTCAACTCGGAATTGACAAATGTCCCCAAGTCAGTCCGGTCTAAATATTGGACTGAATTGAATTGCGAGCTGATGGTCAGGAGCATGAAATATGCATACCAAGTGTGGAACCTGATGACACCAAGACCTGGTCCCAGTATGGGTTCCCGCATGTGATGGTGCCCGCTAGCAAATTTGGTTAATGTGTACAGTGTGATATGTGATACATATTTTTGTGCAGTGTACAATAAACTCCTTTAACCCACCCTGTACTGTCTCACAGAGTGCTTCTTTATGTTTCAGTGATTTATTTTATTTTTGCTAGAGTTTGATGTCTTACAGTTTCAGATATCATACCAAGAAGAGAGAGAAATCAGTGACAAACTTCACACATTGTGCTCCAAGCATAATTATGTTTAATGACTCAGCACCATGGACAGTTCCCCTGTCTTTTAGTGTCAAGTTGTTTAGCACCATGGACAGTTTCCCCGTTAATCAGCACCACGGACAGTTCCCCTGTCTTTTAGTGTCAAGTTGTTTCGCACCATGGACAGTTTCCCCGTTAATCAGCACCACGGACAGTTGCCCTGTGTTTCAGTTTAAATTTACCTCCATTGTTAGTTCTCGCTGTTTTCCAGTACCATGGACAGTTCACACTGTCTTTTAGTACCAAGTGGCTTGGCACCATGGACAGTTTCCTGTGTTTTTAACCATGTACACTTCCAGACACTACTACACTACACTACACTACAGAGGTACATTGTATAGTAACTTATGGTTTGCTACAGTATAATCCATGCACATTGCCTCAAGATACACCACAGTATGAAGAAAGAAAAGTACAGAATTACAACAGAAATCAAACAAGTACAGTGTGCACATCTCAAGGGATACATTTCCGTGGTTGGTGGTAGCATGACAGCAAATCACGCCATCATGGTCACAAACATGGTGTGTGACAAGAGGGCCTTGTGGTGCTCCCTCACAGGAGCACTGTACTCAAGGCTTCCTCACACTCGTGAGACGTGATCAGATGTGATAAGGAGCGAAAAGCTGGTGTTTATGGCGCTGTGTGGGACAGACTACAACAAGGTGCCAGCAGGACTGGGGATTAGGAGATTGATGACCGCAGTTGTGACCAGGTACACTGAGTTTTCCTCTTGGTGTCATTCACTGAAGAGTCTATGGGACACAATAGACACATGTTCTCCTGGACTGCTACAATGTGGGTGTTCAACTCGGAATTGACAAATGTCCCCAAGTCAGTCCGGTCTAAATATTGGACTGAATTGAATTGCGAGCTGATGGTCAGGAGCATGAAATATGCATACCAAGTGTGGAACCTGATGACACCAAGACCTGGTCCCAGTATGGGTTCCCGCATGTGATGGTGCCCGCTAGCAAATTTGGTTAATGTGTACAGTGTGATATGTGATACATATTTTTGTGCAGTGTACAATAAACTCCTTTAACCCACCCTGTACTGTCTCACAGAGTGCTTCTTTATGTTTCAGTGATTTATTTTATTTTTGCTAGAGTTTGATGTCTTACAGTTTCAGATATCATACCAAGAAGAGAGAAATCAGTGACAAACTTCACACATTGTGCTCCAAGCATAATTATGTTTAATGACTCAGCACCATGGACAGTTCCCCCTGTCTTTTAGTGTCAAGTTGTTTAGCACCATGGACAGTTTCGTTAATCAGCACCACGGACAGTTGCCCTGTGTTTCAGTTTAAATTTACCTCCATTGTTAGTTCTCGCTGTTTTCCAGTACCATGGACAGTTCACACTGTCTTTTAGTACCAAGTGGCTTGGCACCATGGACAGTTTCCCCTGTGTTTTGAACCATGTACACTTCCAGACACTACTACACTACACTACACTACAGAGGTACAAATGTGCTAGCGGGCACCATCACATGGGGAACCCATACTGACCAGGTCTTGGTGTCATCAGGTTCCACACTTGGTATGCATATTTCATGCTCCTGACCATCAGCTCGCAATTCAATTCAGTCCAATATTTAGACCGGACTGACTTGGGGACATTTGTCAATTCCGAGAGTTGAACACCCACATTGTAGCAGTCCCGAGGAGAACATGTGTCTATTGTGTCCCATAGACTCTTCAGTGAATGACACCAAGAGGAAAACTCAGTGTACCTGGTCACAACTGTCATCAATCTCCTAATCCCCAGTCCCAGGGGGAAAAACACAGGGAAACTGTCCATGGTGCCAAGCCACTTGGTACTAAAAGACAGTGTGAACTGTCCATGGTACTGGAAAACAGCAAGAACTAACAATGGAGGTAAATTTAAACTGAAACACAGGGCAACTGTCCGTGGTGCTGATTAACGGGGGAAACTGTCCATGGTGCTAAACAACTTGACACTAAAAGACAGGGGGAACTGTCCATGGTGCTGAGTCATTAAACATAATTATGCTTGGAGCACAATGTGTGAAGTTTGTCACTGATTTCTCTCTCTTCTTGGTATGATATCTGAAACTGTAAGACATCAAACTCTAGCAAAAATAAAATAAATCAC
This sequence comes from Percina caprodes, assembly GCA_013375575.1. Classification (NCBI taxonomy): domain Eukaryota; kingdom Metazoa; phylum Chordata; class Actinopteri; order Perciformes; family Percidae; genus Percina; species Percina caprodes. The sequence continues at coordinate 7,936 of JABXJD010001122.1, forward strand.
TGAAACATAATGACTCTGCCAAGTCGAAACTCAGTCTAAGGATGCTCTGGTATCTCCCGGTAGAACTGTGCGCCTTTGAGGGCATAGAGGCGTACAAACCTTTGCTTGAGGAGATGGAGAATGTCTCTCTCAACTACGCTCTTCTGTCCTACCCGGAGGGGGCAGGATTGTGCGGAAAAAAGCAGACGCTCGTCCATCGACAAGGCTCCTTACTCATTTAGGAAGTGCATACGGCTACCGAACTGTTATGTGCTGGAGGGGTTTAAAAACTCTGGCTAAGCTGTGCTGGAGGCTGCAAAGGTCCTGCTCTGCCATGCTGGAGACATTCAAGCTGTAGCTGCTCGCGTAGCAGATATTGTCCACTGCCTTGACAGTTACCTTATATGTTTATGTGTGGTTGGGTATGTATGTGTGGTTGTAGTCAGAACTAAACAGGGGAAGCAGCGTTCAGTTTCTATGCTCCTCACATCTGGAACAAACTCCCAGAAACCTGCAGGTCTGCTGCTACTCTTAGTTCTTTTAAATCAATGCTGAAGACCTTTCTTTTGATGTTGCCTTCCTTTAAATTATGTTCATTTCTTTCTTTTATACTGCACTGTAACTTTTATTCTTGTGTTTTATTTGTTTATATATATATATATATATATATATATATATATATATATATGCATATATATACATTTTGAGCCGAATCTGTGCTGATATCCGTGCATGATGAGAATAATCATGAAGCTGTATATATATATATATATTTTTAAACTGTTTCTTCTGTGTTTTATCGGTTTTATTTTCTTTTAACTGTTTTTGTGTAAAGCACTTTGAATTGCCCTGTTGCTGAAATGTGCTATATAAATAAAGCTGCCTTGCCTTGCCTTGCCTAATGAAATAAAATGATGTACAATTCAACATGTGCATTTGTAAATGTTTACAATAAGAATAATATGGAGAGTTGCACATAGACACATACACACATACATACATATGTACATACATACATACATACATACATACATACATACATACATACATCCATACGCACACACATATGAAAACAAGCCTTGGGTGAGTGCATTTATTGACAATGTCCGTATCAACAAAGGTTCCTGGTGTAGAGTATACAAGGATTCAGCGAGATGGAAACCCGGCAACACAGACCTAGTACTTTGGGGAGTTGATGTGGGCTCCAGGTGTGTGGAGCCAAGACCTTGTCTTTTGCTGGATAAGACAACCATTTACATGCTTTAACATTTCCTCAACTAGAGGTGCGGGGGTACGCATGTAGCTCATCCAGAAGTTCTCTATGATGTGTATCTGTGTTTATCTCACCAGAGAATCTGAGAGCTTCGGGTCTCTGGGAATTCTTGCGTGTGTCCTCATCGTGGACCGACAAACATGGCATTTTGAGCCGAATCTGTGCTGATATCCGTGCATGATGAGAATAATCATGAAGCTGGTTAATTGCGTAGCACTTGTGCTAGGAACACTGATTGTGAGTCTTGCAAGTCAGAAAGCTGTGCCTTCATTGGACAATGTCAATCTAGACCAGTGTAGTCCCAAAGTAAACTATTGCCCCACAAAGGTTACGCCATATCTGATTGGCTGTACGGCCAGTCGCCAAGCACGCTGTGTGCGCTGGTGTCCTCTGGGACAACCCGTTAGCTATCCCAGAGGAGGTGAAGGACTAAGATGTGCAGCAGTGTGTCCGAGTGGGCAATTTGTGAACAGAGAGTCCAAAGAACGTTGTGAGCCACACAGGAGCTTGTGTCCTGCAGGTCAGAGTGTGATACTACCTGGAAACTCCTGGCATGACACAATATGTGGACACCAGAGGGATTATGTGGTACCACAGGGTTCCGCACAGAGGATAGAATCCAAAGTGGTTCTCGACACGCTCAATAGCCTGACCATGCTGTGGGTGCGGGACAGACCAGAGTGGGTTGTTGATAATCTGTGCGTTAAATTCTCTAACCTTAAACACACCCTGTGTAGATGCAACTTCGAGTACCAACCCATGTGTAGGCAGGGTATGCTTTTTGAAACATTGTACTACATGTTGAACAAAATATCGTCTTACAAATTGGCACACCTCATGTACGATGCTGTGGCAAAACCACTACTTGGTCAGCAATATCCAGAACCCAAAGTGTCCATCGAGTTCATGCAAGCCAATTTAGTGTGGCTAGCGGAAAATGACACGGTCACGATACCAACTAAAATCACCATCCCCACAGGCATGTCTGACCGGTACACATTCAACGATCTTACTTGGTACACGGGTAGCTATGGGGACAGGTTAGTGCTGGCAGCAAACAATAAGAAAATTGAGAAACACATCTGGCGATACGACATTACCAGAGGCCTCAATTGGACCAAGAGAGACTTGTCAAGTGGCTTCTTGGTGGACACACTGGACATCTCACTGGTCGTGAAAAGCTTCCACTGTGGCCTGTTTGACACATTGCAAGTCCACGTTTCCCTTAATGACAAATGGAGCAGGACCGTGATGGGTATATCTGACATGCTACGCGTCAACTGTATGTGGAAACCAAGGCTGAGTATGGCCTGCAATTGCACCAGAGCCCTGCTGAATTACATGAACCCTGATGGCCTGTGCTCACCGATGTGTCTCTCAAGCGAGTTTGCTCACTTGTCAAAAGGAGTCGCAGGTAGCAATAACGACTGGACTCTGAAATTGCACGCACACCACCTGACACCCAGATAAGTACCCTGGGTAGGGTGTTGTATGGCTCGGTCCCCACCACGACTGAAAGTTTCTGTCTAGTCAAGATGGACATTTTCAGCCGCTCGCCTGGACCGAAACGAGATGCTCAATCTGAGCCTCTGGACGTGCGGCAATGTGACGTGGTATTGGTGGAGTTTGACATTGTGACACAAGACCGTGCACCGGGTCTCGGTGAAGAGTACTACTTGTCCATAGCTGTGCGATCCTTGTCAAAGGAGGACGGTGAGAACACAACAGCTCCTGAGTTGTACGTGCCACTTATGGCCGTGGACACCTTAAAAACTGTACTCGGCCAAGGCTGGGGAAAGAAAATCGGTGTGAAGCTCAGATTCTTACACTCTAGCAGAGTCACTCCACGCCAGGAAGAGCTCTCAGCTGTACTTGACTGGATATTGACCATAGGGAGCAGCGAACAAGCTCCTAGAGTGGTAGTCGTTGACGTGGACCTGGGTGTGAAGTCTGCGGACTTTGCCATGATCAACAATCTATATGGGTCCAAGTTAGAGCTGATCCCTGGCCTGTCGGCAGACATGATCTCTGATGCCATTCGGATCAGCGGGTACGATGTGCAATCTCACGAGTACAATCTCTTCAAATGTAGCGGTGGTGCTAAGGAGAGCTGTTCTACACTGACAGCCATATATGACTGGGAAAACAACCTCCTGTACCGGAAAGATGTAAACAATCCCATTCCTGATTGTCGTCAGGCTCCACCGTTCCCCAAGGACTGCAGTGTGTGCCGGCACCAAGACATGAAGATTGTCATCATCTGTCCAAACATCTATCGCCCAGCAACTGTGCTGAACAGTGCAGGACTACAGCTGAGGGTTTACCAGGCGGACAGTGTGCGAGGTGTGCTCAGTGGCACCCTGTTGCCTGAGCAGGCGCAAGCTGAGACTATGTTACAGGAGTTGGGCCTGCTTGTCTCGTTGCATGGGGCTTTCCTGAACCTGGACACAATATCTGTGTTTCCAACGAGTCTCTCTATGGGTTGTGAACGAGTGAAGCCGGCACGCTGGACCGTGGGAGACGTGGTAGAGGAATATGCGGTCAAGCTGCCCCGTGACGAACGGCACCAGGAGAGAATCGGACTTGTGGTGTTTGAGGAGCTATGCAAGAGATCCAACAACCGTGCGGGCATCGTGGTCTCGGTGCCCTCGGCCGACTATGTGCTTGAGAGCTGTGATAAGGTGAAATTGGTCAACAGACACAGCGGCAAGGACACTGGGGACCCTGCTGTAAGGGTCCATTACTCAATGCATCACCTCGCTGGCATCATCGAAGACATGGCCAAGTGGGGAGTGCGCAAATATTCTCTGGGATACCTTGGCTACACCTTTGGCACGCCTGTGGACTGGGAGCCGACCTTCACGGAGCTCTCACACACAATCAACTTTGCTACCGCCAAGCTACAGACGTTACACTACCGGTATACAAGGGACTCGACATTTGGAGACAGCAGGCAATCTTACGCTCACGTGGACGGTGTGTATAAGCTAGAAGGAGGTATGTTCTTCCAGCACGCGACCGGTAACATGTCTCAGGCCAAAAGCTTTGTCCTGGTTCCCGAGATCCCGAACCTGCGACTGGGCTTGTCCTCAGACATGAACGTAGGCGCTCCGTTGCCCATAGGCAACGAGCTTGTTGCCCAGAGCAGTATTGACAAAGTAAAAATTGTCCCACACGACGCACAGGTTGTCAACTTGAATTACAAGGACATGGTGGCCTTTGTCAATCACGAGAGGGGTACAATCTGCATCCATTCGCCAGACACGGTTGTAAGAAGCAGCAGCCTCAGGTTTCCTCCTTTGGTGTACACCAAAATGACAAGAAAGACATAACTCAACGTGATAACCAACGCCAAGGTTGCCATGGTTACATTAGCGGAGCTCAGCATCGCGCCAGGATCTCTGTGACAGTACCGAAACTGGTTCTAGTCATGCTGCAATTCTCCAAAGCGTATTGGAAGCAAGTCGCTGGCTTGGCAAACCCGTGCTCACAGGAGAGGAACACAAGTGGCTTTACGATAAGCCAGTACACAATGCCACCACTGCATTCCCTCGGTACACCAAGATTCACTATCGGGCCCACCTCACTCCTGGAGAGTATGCACTTGATTTCAAAGACGGTTGAGTGCATCAGGGGCTCTAGTTCATGCATGGACTTGGGAGACTATGCTCACAATGGATGGCCCGAAGGAGGTATGGGTTACCCAATAGCAATTACAAGCAGTGAGGACACGCAGAATGACAACTTGGTCAAGATGATAGTGGCTGTCAACCATGGTGTGAGGCGCGTTGAGATCCCGTGCAACCTGGAGCCGTTCGCTGATCCCAGCCACCCTTGTGTCCTCAGCCCGCACCAGGCTACTACATGCAAAGACACAATTGCCTGGTGTCCAATGTGAAAGGCTACGTCGCAACTCTCGGACCGCCGCCTCCAGGATTACAGAGGCTGTCGCGTTGCTCTACTGCCCTGACTTCAACCAAGATGTTTCTGAGCAGGCCCAGGCGTGTATGACCACAATGAACGTCTCTCTTGAGGCTCTAGGGGATACGTTCTCTCGACTGTCCAGAGTGCTTATGCAGGATGGGAGGGCTACCGAAGTGAGAGTGCAACACGTCACATACATCTCGACACGCACCTCTGCACTATGTCTGACTGCTTGCATTCTTGCTTTATTAATCAACATTGCACTGACTGCAACGCTCTGCTTGATATGCAGTACATATCGGAGACAACGGTTTAGGAAACTGAAATAACGACTACTGGCGATGACTACAGTCTCACAACTCTCGACCGTCTCTACTGCTGCCACTAGCTTTGCTCTGGGCTCGACCCCCGGTGGGGTTCAGTCAACAGTCAGCACCAATGAACACTAGCTCCAGTGAAACGCCAGAACCCAGTGCTTCTCTGGACTCCCCAGATCACAGAGTGATTGTCACCCCCAGTAAATGGAAGATTCGCACGCCTGGCACAAAACCTTTCCTAGTGTACCACTTCTTTCTGGGATTGAACCTGACGACGAGCCGTCTCCAAGTTGAGTACCCTGATTGTGCCCAAGTGGCCTGTAAGGGCTTACCCGAGGACAAAAACAAGTCAACACAACACCCTTGTGATCGACTGTGCTCCAGCGGCAGTTGGTATGATGCTGAATTTGCCTTGAAAACAGCCAAGCGTGAGTACACCAGGGCCATGGCCTCTCTAGAAGCGGCCTTCAGTGATGTAGCCGCTCTAGTGGACGTCTTTGGTCATACAAGTGCTCTGGACCCGGGCGTTCTTAAACTCTTGGCAAACAGGGGCTCGGGTTCGCAAGTCGTAGACGTAATGCGAACGTACAGGAGGCTGATGGACGATGCTCTCAGCTCTGTGGCGGAACATTTTCCAAGCGCCGCCCTCAAGACCACTGTACGTGGCCGACCGGTCTTGGGGTCCAACAACATGAGTGGCTTCAACGAGTTACTGGACAGCTGGAAGAGCGGTGCGCTAAAGTTGGCCATGCAGCTCAACGCAGTCACATTCGCCCTACAAGGAGCCCACCGGCGCTTATTCTCTTGTGCCCAGGGCATCATGAGATCAGACATGACCGGATGCGAGCCCACATTCATCACAGAGTACTACACGGACAGACCCGTGGCGAGCCTTTCGCAGTCATCCAGGCTCATTGTGGTCGTGGAGAGGGTCCATTGGAAGCCTGTGGTGCTCTCGCGTTGGTACATGCCCTTCATTGATGCTTCACACGGCAACAGGACTTGTTGGCTATACAGGCCCATGGTGAGTGATGCAGAGGCAAACTACCAGGTGCCCTTGTGCAACTCGCTTGGAATATGCGAGCCTCTGGTGGTCGACAGTACCACGGTCGCAGCGTGCCGAGTGAACCGCAGGGGCGAGATAAGTTCTGAGTGCCCCGTGGTTTGCGGGCACCTGTGCTTTGGTCCTATCTGCTACCAGCCACAGTGGGACACGTACACGCTGACGACTGCACCTGAGGGAGCTCATGGTGTCTACACAACTATACGTGAGGTCCTGGCGAACCCGAGCCCAAGGAGAGTCTCCAATATCTACTCTCTGTCTGAGGCCGAGATGCACACGTCTCTCGCCAGCGTTCGGGAGCGAGCGGATCGCTCATCACTATTGCTAGAGCGAGGAGAGTCTGTGTTACAGACCATGGTCGCCATGGATCAGGCCGCTCGAAAACACACTGACAAATTACATGCTCAGACAGTCGCTCAATCTCAGGGTTGTACAGACTATGAGAGTGCAATAGCCCGTGTTTGGTTCATGGGCGCTGCTTCTGTTACCCTGTCCGCTCTCACCTGCATGTTACTGATTGCTATCAACATGACAATAAAGTGTAGCAGGGACCGACGTGTCCCTGTAAGGCTAGACAGGGGCCTCCCGGAGCCTTTACTGTGAGTGAGATGACATCCTACATGGTTCAAAAACACAGGGGAAACTGTCCATGGTGCCAAGCCACTTGGTACTAAAAGACAGTGTGAACTGTCCATGGTACTGGAAAACAGCGAGAACTAACAATGGAGGTAAATTTAAACTGAAACACAGGGCAACTGTCCGTGGTGCTGATTAACGGGGGAAACTGTCCATGGTGCTAAACAACTTGACACTAAAAGACAGGGGGAACTGTCCATGGTGCTGAGTCATTAAACATAATTATGCTTGGAGCACAATGTGTGAAGTTTGTCACTGATTTCTCTCTTCTTGGTATGATATCTGAAACTGTAAGACATCAAACTCTAGCAAAAATAAAATAAATCACTGAAACATAAAGAAGCACTCTGTGAGACAGTACAGGGTGGGTTAAAGGAGTTTATTGTACACTGCACAAAAATATGTATCACATATCACACTGTACACATTAACCAAATTTGCTAGCGGGCACCATCACATGCGGGAACCCATACTGGACCAGGTCTTGGTGTCATCAGGTTCCACACTTGGTATGCATATTTCATGCTCCTGACCATCAGCTCGCAATTCAATTCAGTCCAATATTTAGACCGGACTGACTTGGGGACATTTGTCAATTCCGAGAGTTGAACACCCACATTGTAGCAGTCCCGAGGAGAACATGTGTCTATTGTGTCCCATAGACTCTTCAGTGAATGACACCAAGAGGAAAACTCAGTGTACCTGGTCACAACTGCGGTCATCAATCTCCTAATCCCCAGTCCTGCTGGCACCTTGTTGTAGTCTGTCCCACACAGCGCCATAAACACCAGCTTTTCCCTACGCTCCTTATCACATCTGATCACGTCTCACGAGTGTGAGGAAGCCTTGAGTACAGTGCTCCTGTGAGGGAGCACCACAAGGCCCTCTTGTCACACACCATGTTTGTGACCATGATGGCGTGATTTGCTGTCATGCTACCACCAACCACGGAAATGTATCCCTTGAGATGTGCACACTGTACTTGTTTGATTTCTGTTGTAATTCTGTACTTTTCTTTCTTCATACTGTGGTGTATCTTGAGGCAATGTGCATGGATTATACTGTAGCAAACCATAAGTTACTATACAATGTACCTCTGTAGTGTAGTGTAGTGTAGTAGTGTCTGGAAGTGTACATGGTTAAAAAACACAGGGGAAACTGTCCATGGTGCCAAGCCACTTGGTACTAAAAGACAGTGTGAACTGTCCATGGTACTGGAAAACAGCGAGAACTAACAATGGAGGTAAATTTAAACTGAAACACAGGGCAACTGTCCGTGGTGCTGATTAACGGGGGAAACTGTCCATGGTGCTAAACAACTTGACACTAAAAGACAGGGGAACTGTCCGTGGTGCTGATTAACGGGGAAACTGTCCATGGTGCTAAACAACTTGACACTAAAAGACAGGGGAACTGTCCATGGTGCTGAGTCATTAAACATAATTATGCTTGGAGCACAATGTGTGAAGTTTGTCACTGATTTCTCTCTCTTCTTGGTATGATATCTGAAACTGTAAGACATCAAACTCTAGCAAAAATAAAATAAATCACTGAAACATAAAGAAGCACTCTGTGAGACAGTACAGGGTGGGTTAAAGGAGTTTATTGTACACTGCACAAAAATATGTATCACATATCACACTGTACACATTAACCAAATTTGCTAGCGGGCACCATCACATGCGGGAACCCATACTGACCAGGTCTTGGTGTCATCAGGTTCCACACTTGGTATGCATATTTCATGCTCCTGACCATCAGCTCGCAATTCAATTCAGTCCAATATTTAGACCGGACTGACTTGGGGACATTTGTCAATTCCGAGAGTTGAACACCCACATTGTAGCAGTCCCGAGGAGAACATGTGTCTATTGTGTCCCATAGACTCTTCAGTGAATGACACCAAGAGGAAAACTCAGTGTACCTGGTCACAACTGCGGTCATCAATCTCCTAATCCCCAGTCCTGCTGGCACCTTGTTGTAGTCTGTCCCACACAGCGCCATAAACACCAGCTTTTCCCTACGCTCCTTATCACATCTGATCACGTCTCACGAGTGTGAGGAAGCCTTGAGTACAGTGCTCCCTGTGAGGGACCACCACAAGGCCCTCTTGTCACACACCATGTTTGTGACCATGATGGCGTGATTTGCTGTCATGCTACCACCAACCACGGAAATGTATCCCTTGAGATGTGCACACTGTACTTGTTTGATTTCTGTTGTAATTCTGTACTTTTCTTTCTTCATACTGTGGTGTATCTTGAGGCAATGTGCATGGATTATACTGTAGCAAACCATAAGTTACTATACAATGTACCTCTGTAGTGTAGTGTAGTGTAGTAGTGTCTGGAAGTGTACATGGTTAAAAAACACAGGGGAAACTGTCCATGGTGCCAAGCCACTTGGTACTAAAAGACAGTGTGAACTGTCCATGGTACTGGAAAACAGCGAGAACTAACAATGGAGGTAAATTTAAACTGAAACACAGGGCAACTGTCCGTGGTGCTGATTAACGGGGGAAACTGTCCATGGTGCTAAACAACTTGACACTAAAAGACAGGGGAACTGTCCGTGGTGCTGATTAACGGGGAAACTGTCCATGGTGCTAAACAACTTGACACTAAAAGACAGGGGAACTGTCCATGGTGCTGAGTCATTAAACATAATTATGCTTGGAGCACAATGTGTGAAGTTTGTCACTGATTTCTCTCTTCTTGGTATGATATCTGAAACTGTAAGACATCAAACTCTAGCAAAAATAAAATAAATCACTGAAACATAAAGAAGCACTCTGTGAGACAGTACAGGGTGGGTTAAAGGAGTTTATTGTACACTGCACAAAAATATGTATCACATATCACACTGTACACATTAACCAAATTTGCTAGCGGGCACCATCACATGCGGGAACCCATACTGACCAGGTCTTGGTGTCATCAGGTTCCACACTTGGTATGCATATTTCATGCTCCTGACCATCAGCTCGCAATTCAATTCAGTCCAATATTTAGACCGGACTGACTTGGGGACATTTGTCAATTCCGAGAGTTGAACACCCACATTGTAGCAGTCCCGAGGAGAACATGTGTCTATTGTGTCCCATAGACTCTTCAGTGAATGACACCAAGAGGAAAACTCAGTGTACCTGGTCACAACTGCGGTCATCAATCTCCTAATCCCCAGTCCTGCTGGCACCTTGTTGTAGTCTGTCCCACACAGCGCCATAAACACCAGCTTTTCCCTACGCTCCTTATCACATCTGATCACGTCTCTTTTGATGCGCATGAAAAAATGCCTGCCAGCTTGGTTCAATCTCAAATACCGAGGGTAACTGTCTCTTGGAATCAGACCTTTCATGTACGCATTGCTCAAGTGCCTGAGACCGCACAAGGTCTTCTGTTCCCTGTTCTGGTTCGCCACGTGTGCACACTCTTCTAGCTCAAGCTCAGGGATTTCTTTGTGCTCCTGCAGACAGGAGATTTTCCTCTTTTCACCCGTAAACTTGAAGGTTTCCAATTCAGAACTCAGTGTCAGACTCTGGTCAGATGCGGGCCATAGTGTTTCGAATATGAAACTGACCGTTTTTCCATTGACACAGTGTGCATCCACAGCGCGACACAACACATTCAATCGGTCCCCTTTGGTCGAGAACCTAGACAGAAAGGTGAGGTACAGAGAGCCCCTGATCCCAGCCTGGTACAGGTACCTAGCTACGTTTAGCTTTATGTCAACTCTCCCCACAGCTGACCCGTGGTAATCCAGACTGACTTCAAATTTGTCATGCTGCTCTCGCCTCTGGTAGCAGCAGGTGTTCGTCCTCGGCAGCAATGTCACACAGAACTCGGAACCTACCCTCGCTTGACGAGAGCTCCAGGAGTGGCACTTTCAGCACTTGTTTCTCGGGGACAGCAAACAACAGCTTGCCGTAGCTCGACATGTGCATGTCTTTATTCTCCCGGTAGCTCTTGTTGTCCATCCTCAAAGTAATACCTTCCCGTCCACAAGCTGTCAGTACGGCCACCACGTCAGAGTCTCCAGAGCACACGGTCACATTGCCCGTAAGCAAGTTGGCCAATTCCACGAGCAGTGTGTCAGCCTCTGTGGTCCTACACAGACGACACACGACACGCAACAAAGACAATTGTGACGTCTCTGGGTCCGCAAAGCTCGCCACAAAGACACCCTCAAGACCATCGGGTCTTTCTATCTTTCCGTCTGCGTGATTGGGATGTACATTGCAGAGCTCATTCTCGCGAGGTTTCCGAGCGTTGAGCGTGTCCAGCGACACACTGTTATTCTGGCCCTCCATGTACTTCTTGTGAAATGACACAAGGTTATCGACAGAGGTCCCCTTGTCCTCTCCCTTTGCCCCGGTCACTAGAAACAACTTGTTTTTCATACCCATGTCGGCCAAAAGCTTCATCATTGTGTACTCTATGGCACACAGATTGCGCTTACAGAACTGAATGTGAGGCGCAGGCGTGCGGCTGAGTCTGAGCTCCTCACGGCCGGCTTCGAGCCCTAGTTCCATCTTTGACAAGCACCACACACCGACTACCCTCATTCTCTGAGATGTAGCCACAGGCCAGCGTTCTGGCCATGTTCACTATGGACGCCCGCGGTCATCCTCAATGTAGTCACTCTCCTTGACTTTGTGGATGACCATGAGATGGTCTATCAGAGTCCAATCCTTCTGTTGACAGGGTGCATCGATCAATTCGAATGGCGCCAGGTGAGGGTTTGCAAGCATAGCATGGATAGCATTGTGTCTCAACCCCATGTTTGCCAAACATGTGGAGAGGGAGCCTGTTGACAGCACTTGGTCAGAGACAGCACATGGGCTTCAGAGATCTCTCTGACTCTTGAGACAACTACACATGTGCTGTTTTATAAAGCCCACAAGCAAAGGATCCCAGCTAAGAAAGCACTGGCTGGACAATTACACATTGAGACACAGAGATTTCCTCCACGTGTTACTCCACATGTTCATGTCACAATCAAACACTCACACACACACAAACCACACACACGCCTGTAGCCTTGAGTGTGAATTTTAGATTCATAACAAGTTTGTGGTCAGACAGGCCAAGCCTTGAGTGGCAATTCTCTTCTTCTCCTCATTGAAAAGCATGTTCCTGTAACTCAACTCGGTCTCATCCACCCAGGAGGCCACCCTGCCTGCCCTTGCCATGGCCAGATGAGTCTCGACTCTCATGTTCATACATGTAGGAGTAAGACAATTAAGCACATGTGGGCAGAAACTGGTCAGCCACGGGAACTTGGCGCGCAAGGACCTAGAAATTGTGGGTCGTGAGCAAGTCCTTATGGTAACCTGGTTTGTCCCGGGTCTGACTATCACCAGGTAAGCCACGGACCGCTCCGCCATGCTCGGGTACGTGAGGGAGAACATCAGCCACGTCAGCCATAGTTGCGTGTTGTATCGCCACAAGGTGACCTGATCAAGTGTCTCGTTGTTCCTCGTCTTGATCTCGAGCAGCACTACGTTGTCCCTTATGGTATCGTGGGCCACTAGGTCCACTTCAGTGTAGAAGCCCCACATGTCGCCTATGGAGGTGCACCGTGTACAGCCGTTGTGGAACGTGTAGGCTCTGGGTACGCTGCGACCGCTGGTGCTAAATCTGTCAGGCCTGGGCACACCGGCGACTTTAAGCCCTGCGCATATCGGAGTCAGGCACAGAGCTTCAAGCTGCGTGAGAATCAGGCGAGACACCAGACCCACGTCACACATTGTCTTCTTTCCATTGAACACGCCCTTACACTCAGCGTCTACCACATTGCCTATAATGGATGACATGTGGTTCCTGTCCCACAGATGCCTACAAGCTTCTGGAGTGAGAGCTTTTGACCTCAACAGTTGCAAAAGCGCTTTATGGAGTGCCAAACCCTGGGTATCTGGCGCATTCAGGCTTCTTATGTACTCTGGCACCCATTCGAGTGAACTGTCTGCATTTGCATTCAGGTCCCTAAGCACCCTGGCAAACATGTCCATGCTTATCATGTTGTGTCTGCGCCTCGCCTCTTGTACAACTTGATAGACTCAAGAGTTTTGGTGATACCCTGAACCTTGTACCAACGGTGGTCTGCGGTTGACTTGGCGCACAGGGTGCCATGTGAGCCCCGAATTCGATTGCGGGCTCTTGCAGCTTCATTGTATTAAAGTGTTAGAATCATTGCCAGCTGACTGCGGGAGAAAATGCATTGTGAGTAAGTAACAAGTGACAAACCCACAAGAGGGGCAAGGATCCTCTCTGAGATATGCATCGGTACAGGAACCCGATGAGCATCGAGACTCTGGTAGCCAATACCAAGAAAGTGCCCACCCTATTGAATGGAGCCGCTGCTCGCTTTAAGGGTAAGCTGGGAGCGGCAATAGCCGTTGTCACCTCTCTCATTGTGGGCTTCCTCACCCTCCCAAACAACATTCTGTACTTCATTGACAACACACACGGTACAAGGACCACGGGGTGTCCAGCCACAGACTCCACCTTGGCCCAGGATAGGAATAGATATGAGTATGCCTACATACACGCGGGATAGCCTTAATCACGCTGGGATGTCTGGCCATGGTCGTGAGCACAGTGCTCAGCTACTTTGCCGTCAAAAGCAAACTGAAAATGGACGATGTGTCAGGTCTGTACAGGGGTCCAGAGTCCAAGAGCACCAGGACCGTGATCATGTGTCTCGTCATGATGAACATTGAGCTGTTCATGGCTGTGATAGCAGGGTGCATGGAGTTACTGTATCGACCTCTGACCAGCAACGCTCAGAGGCTGCATAACATGGAGTGTGCCATCGCTGTGTTCAACATCATAATTTATGGCATGTACGTGGTGACCATGGTAATGACCTCGACTATTCTCAAGGAGAGAGGCAAGACTGTCGACGGTGATGGTCAGAGAGCGATCCCGACACGGCAACCCTTGCTCGAGACCACAGAAGCTACTATGACTCGTACGATTCAATCTCGAGTTATATCTAACACCAAAAGCCTGTGTGAAAGATAGGATCAAGTGAGCGTGTCACCACACGCTACAAAACCAATAACAGCCCCGTATTTACATTCACCAATGCTTGACTCGGGCCACCCTTGTCAATATCAGGAACAAGTTCACGCTCTACAAAGACAGACACTTCATCCACCAACACCATGTCCGCATTGTACGACTGTCTGCGCCTAAACAACAGGACCCTAACAGATCACGAGAAGAAAAACTTGGGACGTGTTCATGTGAAATGTGTCACCCGAGGCGGCTGCGATTTCATAGGAACACAAGAGAGTCGCTTTGACAGGCCCCTTTTTATTGAGGTCACGCAACAGCACAACATTGGGGACCTGTTGGCCTTATTGTGTTGCTACGTAGATCCCACAGTGAAAAGCCCATACGACTATCCGCAGACACATCTACGATATGCACCTTCTCAGCATGGGGAACATGCGTCATCACCAGCGGCAAGCGAGGGGATGCCAAGTCAAGAGTGAAGATCACAACCGTGCACTGTGGTCAAAGACACACATCCGCTAAAACCAACAGCCACTTAAACGTTCCTCCCTACCACCTTCGAGGCTATCGCAGCCTTGTCTGTGAGCTTCATCAGTTCCGTGTTGTTTCTGTCACAAAGGGACAGAGTGTGTCATGACTCTCTTTACATTTACTTTTGATAACAAAAACGGCAAAAAGCAAGAGTCCACATTTAGCAAAATGAAAAGCCTACAGATAAAATTTCATACAAATACATCTCATCAAAATAACAAGCTCATAGACTGTGTCAACTGTCTCTCCTCTCAAACCGTTTTTGGCTGCCAAAAGGTTTACAGACCACATTGAAAAAAACAGGTAAAAAGCAAGGGTCCACATTTAGCAAAATGAAAAGCCTACAGATAAAATTTCATACAAATACATCTCATCAAAATAACAAGCTCATAGACTGTGTCAACTGTCTCTCCTCTCAAACCGTTTTTGGCTGCCAAAAGGTTTACAGACCACATTGAAAAAAAAACAGGCAAAAAAGCAAGGGTCCACATTTAGCAAAATGAAAAGCCTACAGATAAAATTTCATACAAATACATCTCATCAAAATAACAAGCTCATAGACCAAGGTAAATGGGTCAAAACACATCCGGTTATGTTTCCGGTGGCTGTGATTTTGACTTTAGGACAGGCGATACAGCGTTCTACCAGTAGATGCCGTCAAAGCACTATTCTCCGATCCGTTAACCCTTGTGTTGTCCTTCGGGTCCCGGCGACCCACGGCATTGTCCTTCGGGTCCCTTGACGCTGTCCTTCGGGTCCCCGGGACCCCCGGCATTGTCCTTCGGGTCTCAGGGACCCTTGACGCTGTCCCTCGGGTCCCCGGGACCCCCGGCATTGTCCTTCGGGTCTCAGGGACCCTTGACGCTGTCCTTCGGGTCTCCGGGACCCCCGGCGTTGTCCTTCGGGTCTCAGGGACCCTTGACGCTGTCCTTCGGGTCCCCGGGACCCGGTTCATTGTGTACATGGTTCAAAAACACAGGGGAACTGTCCATGGTGCCAAGCCACTTGGTACTAAAAGACAGTGTGAACTGTCCATGGTACTGGAAAACAGCGAGAACTAACAATGGAGGTAAATTTAAACTGAAACACAGGGCAACTGTCCGTGGTGCTGATTAACGGGGGAAACTGTCCATGGTGCTAAACAACTTGACACTAAAAGACAGGGGAACTATCCATGGTGCTGAGTAACGGGGGTGTACATGGTTCAAAAACACAGGGGAAACTGTCCATGGTGCCAAGCCACTTGGTACTAAAAGACAGTGTGAACTGTCCATGGTACTGGAAAACAGCGAGAACTAACAATGGAGGTAAATGTAACCCTTGTGTTGTCCTTCGGGTCCCGGCGACCCACGGCATTGTCCTTCGGGTCCCTTGACGCTGTCCTTCGGGTCCCCGGGACCCCCGGCATTGTCCTTCGGGTCTCAGGGACCCTTGACGCTGTCCTTCGGGTCCCCGGGACCCGGTTCATTGTGTACATGGTTCAAAACACAGGGAAACTTGGTACTAAAAGACAGTGTGAACTGTCCATGGTACTGGAAAACAGCGAGAACTAACAATGGAGGTAAATTTAACCCTTGTGTTGTCCTTCGGGTCCCCGGGACCCCCGGCATTGTCCTTCGGGTCTCAGGGACCCTTGACGCTGTCCTTCGGGTCCCCGGGACCCCCGGCATTGTCCTTCGGGTCTCAGGGACCCTTGACGCTGTCCTTCGTGTCCCCGGGACCCGGTTCATTGTGTACATGGTTCAAAAACACAGGGGAAACTTGGTACTAAAAGACAGTGTGAACTGTCCATGGTACTGGAAAACAGCGAGAACTAACAATGGAGGTAAATTTAACCCTTGTGTTGTCCTTCGGGTCCCTGACCCCGGCATTGTCCTTCGGTCTCAGGGACCCTTGACGCTGTCCTTCGGGTCCCGGGACCCCGCAATGTCCTTCGGGTCTCAGGGACCCTTGACGTGTCCTTCGGGTGACCCGGTTCATTGTGTACATGGTTCAAAAACACAGGGGAAACTTGGTACTAAAAGACAGTGTGAACTGTCCATGGTACTGGAAAACAGCGAGAACTAACAATGGAGGTAAATTTAACCCTTGTGTTGTCCTTCGTCCCGGCGACCCACGGCATTGTCCTTCGGGTCTCAGGGACCCTTGACGCTGTCCTTCGGGTCCCCGGGAACCCCGGCAATGTCCTTCGGGTCTCAGGGACCCTTGACGCATTCCTTCGGGTCCCCAGGACCCGGTTCATTGTGTACATGGTTCAAAAACACAGGGGAAACTGTCCATGGTGCCAAGCCACTTGGTACTAAAAGACAGTGTGAACTGTCCATGGTACTGGAAAACAGCGAGAACTAACAATGGAGGTAAATTTAAACTGAAACACAGGGCAACTGTCCGTGGTGCTGATTAACGGGGGAAACTGTCCATGGTGCTAAACAACTTGACACTAAAAGACAGGGGGAACTGTCCATGGTGCTGAGTAACGGGGTGTACATGGTTCAAAAACACAGGGAAACTGTCCATGGTGCCAAGCCACTTGGTACTAAAAGACAGTGTGAACTGTCCATGGTACTGGAAAACAGCGAGAACTAACAATGGAGGTAAATTTAAACTGAAACACAGGGCAACTGTCCGTGGTGCTGATTAACGGGGGAAACTGTCCATGGTGCTAAACAACTTGACACTAAAAGGCAGGGGGAACTGTCCATGGTGCTGGAAAACGGGGAACTGTGCAGGGTAATTTCACACAACAGGAACTAGCAATTTTGCTAAAATATTTTAACTGAAAAGGGTGGAACTGTTCATGGTGCTAACATGCTTTTGACTAAAGACAGGGAAAGTGTCCATGGTGCTGGAAAACAGCAGGGACTAGCAATGGTTTGCAGCTGTGCAGGAAGGCGGATGGAAATGTGTGGCCACGCCTGCACCAGGTTCCTCTAGCCCTTGTGTTGTCCTTCGGGTCCCGGGGACCCGTGGTGTGGTCCTTCGGGTCCCGGGGACCCTTGACGTTGTCCTTTTGGGTCACCAGGACCCTTGACGTTGTCCTACGGGTTCCAGTGACCCGTGGCATTGTCCTTTTGTGTCCCCGGGACCCAGGGCATTGTCCTTATGGGTCCCTGGGCTCGAGGGAAGGGAGGTAAAAGAATAGAGAAACAAAGGCATTTGTTTGACATTATTCTACTAATTATTTTTATTACTCACACACACACACACACACACAAACACACAATATACACACAATAGACACTTTAGACACATTTGTCTTGTCTTCTTGTTCTTGTCATTTTCTTTTCACATCATCTTTTTCGGACCTGTGCACTTTTGCACGTGGCACGTTGGCACAGCCGGGCCAGAAGCTGCAGCATGGCCCGTCATTTGACACTGGAGTTGAAGCTGCATCGATTCTCTTGAGCGGCGGTGCCGCCGCAATGTCCCCGCTGAAGCCAAGGTACAAAACGGAGAAAAACCAAGAGAGGACCAACGTATACACGACCACAGCAAAGAAAAAGACTACTGCTGCTACGATGACAACGACATCAAAGATGATGACCAAGGCCAAGTGGACATTGAAGTTCAAGACCAAGGAGGAGAACAGGTGAATGAAGAAGAAGAAGAAGAAGATGAAGAAGAAGAAGAAGAAGAAGAAGAAGAAGAAGAAGAAGAAGAAGAAGAAGAAGGAGATGAAGATGAAGAAGTAGTTGTAGAAGAAGACGAAGAAGAAGAAGACGATGATGAAAAAGTAGATGTAGAAGAAGACAAAGAGGGTAGTGAAGACGAGGGGCAAGAGGAGGACGAGCAGGATGAGGAGACATTTGTGTCAAAAGATGGCAAAATCAAATGGTCCTCGAAAACGTGTCATCCCAGTGTCCCAAGAACTCACTGCCACGCCACCGAAGAGGACAAACCCGAGCAAGAAAAGGACACGACAGACGCTGCTACTGATGCTGCTGCCGCCGCAGACGCCGCCACGCTGCTACTACTACAGCGCCCGGGACCCACAGAGTACGCCGCGAACACGTCCACGACATAGTGTCTGCGTTTGGCCTGTTTGTCACGCGGCAAATCGAAGACATGGTTGTGGCCGCCACAAACCTCGAGGGTCAAAGGAGACAGCCACAGGCGTCAAGTGGAAAGCGATGGACGCCACGGACCTGCGAGGCTACCTCGGCTGCTGCTCTCGCGGGCGTGTACCGGTCCCGCAACGAGGCCTTGGAGAGCCTGTGGCACGAGGAGAGTGGCAGGGCCATTTTCCGCGCCACGATGCCAATCAAGCAGTTCCACGCGTACTCTAGACTGTTGCGATTCGACGACCGCGAGTCGAGAGCTGTCCGCCGAGCCTCGGACAAACTGGCGGCCGACGAGAGGTGTGGGACGAGTGACGCGGCAGCTGCCTCGCCTCTACAACCCGGGCGCCGACGTGACGGTGGACGAGCAGCTGGTGCCCTTTCGAGGTGTTGTATTTTTATTATTTATTTTTGCTTGGTTGTTGTTTTTGTACCTCTGCCGTACACTTGTCTTTCTGTGTGTGTGTGTGTGTGTGTGTGTGTGTGTGTTGAATTTTGTCTTCCATCTCTATCCATCGTGTTCCATCTTCTTGTTTGGACACGCCACTTTCACAAGGTCGCTGCGCCTTCCGCCAGTACATGCCCAGCAAGCCTGCCCGGTACGGACTCAAGTCGTGGGTGGCCTGC
Source organism: Percina caprodes (assembly GCA_013375575.1). NCBI lineage: Eukaryota > Metazoa > Chordata > Actinopteri > Perciformes > Percidae > Percina > Percina caprodes. Next base: position 27,366 of record JABXJD010001122.1, read on the forward strand.
GACGCCGGCTCCAGCTACGCCTGGCACATGCAGCTCTACACGGGCAAGTCGGTGAGCGGCACGCCCGAGAAGAATCTGGGCTCCCGCGTGTTGCTGGACGTGACCGAGGGCCTGAGGGGCCCGCGTAACGTGACGTGCGACAACTTTTTCACCTCCTACGCGCTGGCCCAGCGGCTGCTCGCGAGCGGCGCCTCACCGTGGTGGGCACGATGCGCAAAAACAAGCCCGAGCTGCCGGGCGTTGCTCGCCACCAAGGGCCGTGCGGTCTTCTCGTCCAAGTTTGCCTTCACGCCCGTCGCCACTCTGGTGTCCTACGTGCCCAAGAAGCACAGGAACGTGGTGCTGCTGAGCACGCTGCACACGGGGATGCGGGCGGGCGCTGGCAGGCAAGCCAAACCCGACATCATCCTCCACTACAACCACACCAAGGGCGGGGTGGACAACCTGGACAAGCTTGTGGGCACGTACAGCTGCCGCAGGAAGACAGCACGCTGGCCCCTTGCCGTCTTCCACAACATCCTCGACGTGTCCGCCTACAACGCCTTTGTGCTGTGGCGAGAGCTCAGGCCCGAGTGGATGCGCGGCAAGCTCAACAAGAGGAGGGCGTTCTCGAGCAGTTGGGAAGGGCGCTTGTGAATCCGCTCATCGAGAGACGGCGGCGTCTGCCTCGCACGGAGGCGTCCGCCGCGCTTGTCAAAGCCGCGCCACGGCGAGCAGGTCCTGTGGTGGTGGCGGTGGCACAGTCACAAGGGGCCTAGAGGAGCATGGGGATTCTGAACCGGACACACCGAGGGTGCAAAGCAAAAGGAAGCGGTGTCAGCTCTGTCCGGAGAGAAAGGACCGCAAATCACACATCGTTTGCGGTGGCTGCAAGAGATACATCTGTGGAAGCTGCACGCGGGCCTACTACTGTGCCGAGTGTGTTCGCCCGTAGCCTCTTGGCCCGTGTGGACGAGGCCCCGAACAAAAACAACACACACACACACACACACACACACACACACACACACATACATACACACACACACACACACACACACACACACACACACACAACCCTGGGTCCCAGGGACCCGAATGGCGAGGTTGAGGCCTCAAGGGTAGGAGAAAGATGACATCGAACAAGGATGGGTCCCCGGGACCCCGGAGGATGGGGGCGCCACGGCAGTTGTGGGACATACGTATAATGGCATGGAACATAAAACAGCGGGGTCTCTGAGACCCAAAGGATGAGGCCACGATGGTATTTGACATGGAATGAAAGTGGTGTCTCGGGATCCCGAAGCAGAACGGCTGGTTAGTACAGAAGGTCACATAAGCTAACCATGTCCCTGTGACACAAAGGACAATACAAGGGTTAAACCAGCTTCATTCCAAGTCTGAGAGAAACATCACATATCCATGGTGTCACACAGTCAATATTGGAACATTCTGATGTATGACTTTAATATTAAAGGCTAAAATGTCCAAGTAAATCTACAGTATATTTGACATCTTTTTCAGGCTGTTAAAGCCATATTTTAGTCTTTTTCAGGCAACTGTAGAACGGAATTCTCCTGTTAAGCCAGCTTGATTCCAAGTCTGAGAGAAACATCACATATCCATGGTGTCACACAGTCAATATTGGACCATTCTGATGTAGGTTTTTAAAATTACAGGCTAAAATGTCCAAGTAAATCTACATTATATTTGACAACTTTTTCAGGCTGTTAAAGCATATTTTACTCTTTTTCAGGCAACTGTAGAACGGAATCCACCTGTTAAACCAGCTTCATTCCAAGTCTGACAGAAACATCGCATATCCATGGTGTCACACAGTCAATATTGGAACATTCTGATGTATGACTTTAATATTAAAGGCTAAAATGTCCAAGTAAATCTACAGTATATTTGACATCTTTTTCAGGCTGTTAAAGCCATATTTTAGTCTTTTTCAGGCAACTGTAGAACGGAATCCTCCTGTTAAGCCAGCTTGATTCCAAGTCTCGTGAGACATCACATATCCATGGTGACACACAAGTAATATCGGACCATTCTGATGTAGGATTTTAAAATTAAAGGCTAAAATGTCCAAGTAAATCTACAGTATATTTGACATCTTTTTCAGGCTGTTAAAGCTATATTTTACTCTTTTTCAGGCAACTGTAGAACGGAATCCCCCTGTTAAACAAGCTTCATTCCAAGTCTGAGAGAAACATCACATATCCATGGTGTCACACAGTCAATATTGGAACATTCTGATGTATGACTTTAATATTAAAGGCTAAAATGTCCAAGTAAATCTACAGTATATTTGACATCTTTTTCAGGCTGTTAAAGCCATATTTTAGTCTTTTTCAGGCAACTGTAGAACGGAATCCTCCTGTTAAGCCAGCTTGATTCCAAGTCTGAGTGAGACATCACATATCCATGGTGACAAACAAGTAATATCGGACCATTCTGATGTAGGATTTTAAAATTAAAGGCTAAAATGTCCAAGTAAATCTACAGTATATTTGACATCTTTTTCAGGCTGTTAAAGCCATATTTTAGTCTTTTTCAGGCAACTGTAGAACGGAATCCTCCTGTTAAGCCAGCTTGATTCCAAGTCTGCGTGAGACATCACATATCCATGGTGACACAAGTAATATCGGACCATTCTGATGTAGGATTTTAAAATTAAAGGCTAAAATGTCCAAGTAAATCTACAGTATATTTGACATCTTTTTCAGGCTGTTAAAGCTATATTTTACTCTTTTTCAGGCAACTGTAGAACGGAATCCCCTGTTAAACAAGCTTCATTCCAAGTCTGAGAGAAACATCACATATCCATGGTGTCACACAGTCAATATTGGAACATTCTGATGTATGACTTTAATATTAAAGGCTAAAATGTCCAAGTAAATCTACAGTATATTTGACATCTTTTTCAGGCTGTTAAAGCCATATTTTAGTCTTTTTCAGGCAACTGTAGAACGGAATCCTCCTGTTAAGCCAGCTTGATTCCAAGTCTGCGTGAGACATCACATATCCATGGTGACAAACAAGTAATATCGGACCATTCTGATGTAGGATTTTAAAATTAAAGGCTAAAATGTCCAAGTAAATCTACAGTATATTTGACATCTTTTTCAGGCTGTTAAAGCCATATTTTACTCTTTTTCAGGCAACTGTAGAACGGAATCCTCCTGTTAAACCAGCTTCATTCCAAGTCTGAGAGAAACATCACATATCCATGGTGTCACACAGTCAATATTGGACCATTCTGATGTAGGTTTTTAAAATTAAAGGCTAAAATGTCCAAGTAAATCTACAGTATATTTGACATCTTTTCAGGCTGTTAAAGCCATATTTTACTCTTTTTCAGGCAACTGTAGAACGGAATCCTCCTGTTAAACCAGCTTCATTCCAAGTCTGAGAGAAACATCACATATCCATGGTGTCACACAGTCAATATTGGACCATTCTGATGTAGGATTTTAAAATTAAAGGCTAAAATGTCCAAGTAAATCTACAGTATATTTGACATCTTTTTCAGGCTGTTAAAGCCATATTTTACTCTTTTTCAGGCAACTGTAGAACGGAATCCTCCTGTTAAACCAGCTTCATTCCAAGTCTGAGAGAAACATCACATATCCATGGTGTCACACAGTCAATATTGGACCATTCTGATGTAGGATTTTAAAATTAAAGGCTAAAATGTCCAAGTAAATCTACAGTATATTTGACATCTTTTCAGGCTGTTAAAGCCATATTTTACTCTTTTTCAGGCAACTGTAGAACGGAATCCTCCTGTTAAACCAGCTTCATTCCAAGTCTGAGAGAAACATCACATATCCATGGTGTCACACAGTCAATATCGGACCATTCTGATGTAGGATTTTAAAATTAAAGGCTAAAATGTCCAAGTAAATCTACAGTATATTTGACATCTTTTTCAGGCTGTTAAAGCCATATTTTACTCTTTTTCAGGCAACTGTAGAACGGAATCCTCCTGTTAAACCAGCTTCATTCCAAGTCTGAGAGAAACATCACATATCCATGGTGTCACACAGTCAATATTGGACCATTCTGATGTAGGATTTTAAAATTAAAGGCTAAAATGTCCAAGTAAATCTACAGTATATTTGACATCTTTTTCAGGCTGTTAAAGCCATATTTTACTCTTTTTCAGGCAACTGTAGAACGGAATCCTCCTGTTAAACCAGCTTCATTCCAAGTCTGAGAGAAACATCACATATCCATGGTGTCACACAGTCAATATTGGACCATTCTGATGTAGGATTTTAAAATTAAAGGCTAAAATGTCCAAGTAAATCTACAGTATATTTGACATCTTTTTCAGGCTGTTAAAGCCATATTTTACTCTTTTTCAGGCAACTGTAGAACGGAATCCTCCTGTTAAACCAGCTTCATTCCAAGTCTGAGAGAAACATCACATATCCATGGTGTCACACAGTCAATATCGGACCATTCTGATGTAGGATTTTAAAATTAAAGGCTAAAATGTCCAAGTAAATCTACAGTATATTTGACATCTTTTTCAGGCTGTTAAAGCCATATTTTACTCTTTTTCAGGCAACTGTAGAACGGAATCCTCCTGTTAAACCAGCTTCATTCCAAGTCTGAGAGAAACATCACATATCCATGGTGTCACACAGTCAATATTGGACCATTCTGATGTAGGATTTTAAAATTAAAGGCTAAAATGTCCAAGTAAATCTACAGTATATTTGACATCTTTTTCAGGCTGTTAAAGCCATATTTTACTCTTTTTCAGGCAACTGTAGAACGGAATCCTCCTGTTAAACCAGCTTCATTCCAAGTCTGAGAGAAACATCACATATCCATGGTGTCACACAGTCAATATTGGACCATTCTGATGTAGGATTTTAAAATTAAAGGCTAAAATGTCCAAGTAAATCTACAGTATATTTGACATCTTTTTCAGGCTGTTAAAGCCATATTTTACTCTTTTTCAGGCAACTGTAGAACGGAATCCTCCTGTTAAACCAGCTTCATTCCAAGTCTGAGAGAAACATCACATATCCATGGTGTCACACAGTCAATATTGGACCATTCTGATGTAGGATTTTAAAATTAAAGGCTAAAATGTCCAAGTAAATCTACAGTATATTTGACATCTTTTTCAGGCTGTTAAAGCCATATTTTACTCTTTTTCAGGCAACTGTAGAACGGAATCCTCCTGTTAAACCAGCTTCATTCCAAGTCTGAGAGAAACATCACATATCCATGGTGTCACACAGTCAATATTGGACCATTCTGATGTAGGATTTTAAAATTAAAGGCTAAAATGTCCAAGTAAATCTACAGTATATTTGACATCTTTTTCAGGCTGTTAAAGCCATATTTTACTCTTTTTCAGGCAACTGTAGAACGGAATCCTCCTGTTAAACCAGCTTCATTCCAAGTCTGAGAGAAACATCACATATCCATGGTGTCACACAGTCAATATTGGACCATTCTGATGTAGGATTTTAAAATTAAAGGCTAAAATGTCCAAGTAAATCTACAGTATATTTGACATCTTTTTCAGGCTGTTAAAGCCATATTTTACTCTTTTTCAGGCAACTGTAGAACGGAATCCTCCTGTTAAACCAGCTTCATTCCAAGTCTGAGAGAAACATCACATATCCATGGTGTCACACAGTCAATATTGGACCATTCTGATGTAGGATTTTAAAATTAAAGGCTAAAATGTCCAAGTAAATCTACAGTATATTTGACATCTTTTTCAGGCTGTTAAAGCCATATTTTACTCTTTTTCAGGCAACTGTAGAACGGAATCCTCCTGTTAAACCAGCTTCATTCCAAGTCTGAGAGAAACATCACATATCCATGGTGTCACACAGTCAATATTGGACCATTCTGATGTAGGATTTTAAAATTAAAGGCTAAAATGTCCAAGTAAATCTACAGTATATTTGACATCTTTTTCAGGCTGTTAAAGCCATATTTTACTCTTTTTCAGGCAACTGTAGAACGGAATCCTCCTGTTAAACCAGCTTCATTCCAAGTCTGAGAGAAACATCACATATCCATGGTGTCACACAGTCAATATTGGACCATTCTGATGTAGGATTTTAAAATTAAAGGCTAAAATGTCCAAGTAAATCTACAGTATATTTGACATCTTTTTCAGGCTGTTAAAGCCATATTTTACTCTTTTTCAGGCAACTGTAGAACGGAATCCTCCTGTTAAACCAGCTTCATTCCAAGTCTGAGAGAAACATCACATATCCATGGTGTCACACAGTCAATATTGGACCATTCTGATGTAGGATTTTAAAATTAAAGGCTAAAATGTCCAAGTAAATCTACAGTATATTTGACATCTTTTTCAGGCTGTTAAAGCCATATTTTACTCTTTTTCAGGCAACTGTAGAACGGAATCCTCCTGTTAAACCAGCTTCATTCCAAGTCTGAGAGAAACATCACATATCCATGGTGTCACACAGTCAATATTGGACCATTCTGATGTAGGATTTTAAAATTAAAGGCTAAAATGTCCAAGTAAATCTACAGTATATTTGACATCTTTTTCAGGCTGTTAAAGCCATATTTTACTCTTTTTCAGGCAACTGTAGAACGGAATCCTCCTGTTAAACCAGCTTCATTCCAAGTCTGAGAGAAACATCACATATCCATGGTGTCACACAGTCAATATTGGACCATTCTGATGTAGGATTTTAAAATTAAAGGCTAAAATGTCCAAGTAAATCTACAGTATATTTGACATCTTTTTCAGGCTGTTAAAGCCATATTTTACTCTTTTTCAGGCAACTGTAGAACGGAATCCTCCTGTTAAACCAGCTTCATTCCAAGTCTGAGAGAAACATCACATATCCATGGTGTCACACAGTCAATATTGGACCATTCTGATGTAGGATTTTAAAATTAAAGGCTAAAATGTCCAAGTAAATCTACAGTATATTTGACATCTTTTTCAGGCTGTTAAAGCCATATTTTACTCTTTTTCAGGCAACTGTAGAACGGAATCCTCCTGTTAAACCAGCTTCATTCCAAGTCTGAGAGAAACATCACATATCCATGGTGTCACACAGTCAATATTGGACCATTCTGATGTAGGATTTTAAAATTAAAGGCTAAAATGTCCAAGTAAATCTACAGTATATTTGACATCTTTTTCAGGCTGTTAAAGCCATATTTTACTCTTTTTCAGGCAACTGTAGAACGGAATCCTCCTGTTAAACCAGCTTCATTCCAAGTCTGAGAGAAACATCACATATCCATGGTGTCACACAGTCAATATTGGACCATTCTGATGTAGGATTTTAAAATTAAAGGCTAAAATGTCCAAGTAAATCTACAGTATATTTGACATCTTTTTCAGGCTGTTAAAGCCATATTTTACTCTTTTTCAGGCAACTGTAGAACGGAATCCTCCTGTTAAACCAGCTTCATTCCAAGTCTGAGAGAAACATCACATATCCATGGTGTCACACAGTCAATATTGGACCATTCTGATGTAGGATTTTAAAATTAAAGGCTAAAATGTCCAAGTAAATCTACAGTATATTTGACATCTTTTTCAGGCTGTTAAAGCCATATTTTACTCTTTTTCAGGCAACTGTAGAACGGAATCCTCCTGTTAAACCAGCTTCATTCCAAGTCTGAGAGAAACATCACATATCCATGGTGTCACACAGTCAATATTGGACCATTCTGATGTAGGATTTTAAAATTAAAGGCTAAAATGTCCAAGTAAATCTACAGTATATTTGACATCTTTTTCAGGCTGTTAAAGCCATATTTTACTCTTTTTCAGGCAACTGTAGAACGGAATCCTCCTGTTAAACCAGCTTCATTCCAAGTCTGAGAGAAACATCACATATCCATGGTGTCACACAGTCAATATTGGACCATTCTGATGTAGGATTTTAAAATTAAAGGCTAAAATGTCCAAGTAAATCTACAGTATATTTGACATCTTTTTCAGGCTGTTAAAGCCATATTTTACTCTTTTTCAGGCAACTGTAGAACGGAATCCTCCTGTTAAACCAGCTTCATTCCAAGTCTGAGAGAAACATCACATATCCATGGTGTCACACAGTCAATATTGGACCATTCTGATGTAGGATTTTAAAATTAAAGGCTAAAATGTCCAAGTAAATCTACAGTATATTTGACATCTTTTTCAGGCTGTTAAAGCCATATTTTACTCTTTTTCAGGCAACTGTAGAACGGAATCCTCCTGTTAAACCAGCTTCATTCCAAGTCTGAGAGAAACATCACATATCCATGGTGTCACACAGTCAATATTGGACCATTCTGATGTAGGATTTTAAAATTAAAGGCTAAAATGTCCAAGTAAATCTACAGTATATTTGACATCTTTTTCAGGCTGTTAAAGCCATATTTTACTCTTTTTCAGGCAACTGTAGAACGGAATCCTCCTGTTAAACCAGCTTCATTCCAAGTCTGAGAGAAACATCACATATCCATGGTGTCACACAGTCAATATTGGACCATTCTGATGTAGGATTTTAAAATTAAAGGCTAAAATGTCCAAGTAAATCTACAGTATATTTGACATCTTTTTCAGGCTGTTAAAGCCATATTTTACTCTTTTTCAGGCAACTGTAGAACGGAATCCTCCTGTTAAACCAGCTTCATTCCAAGTCTGAGAGAAACATCACATATCCATGGTGTCACACAGTCAATATTGGACCATTCTGATGTAGGATTTTAAAATTAAAGGCTAAAATGTCCAAGTAAATCTACAGTATATTTGACATCTTTTTCAGGCTGTTAAAGCCATATTTTACTCTTTTTCAGGCAACTGTAGAACGGAATCCTCCTGTTAAACCAGCTTCATTCCAAGTCTGAGAGAAACATCACATATCCATGGTGTCACACAGTCAATATTGGACCATTCTGATGTAGGATTTTAAAATTAAAGGCTAAAATGTCCAAGTAAATCTACAGTATATTTGACATCTTTTTCAGGCTGTTAAAGCCATATTTTACTCTTTTTCAGGCAACTGTAGAACGGAATCCTCCTGTTAAACCAGCTTCATTCCAAGTCTGAGAGAAACATCACATATCCATGGTGTCACACAGTCAATATTGGACCATTCTGATGTAGGATTTTAAAATTAAAGGCTAAAATGTCCAAGTAAATCTACAGTATATTTGACATCTTTTTCAGGCTGTTAAAGCCATATTTTACTCTTTTTCAGGCAACTGTAGAACGGAATCCTCCTGTTAAACCAGCTTCATTCCAAGTCTGAGAGAAACATCACATATCCATGGTGTCACACAGTCAATATTGGACCATTCTGATGTAGGATTTTAAAATTAAAGGCTAAAATGTCCAAGTAAATCTACAGTATATTTGACATCTTTTTCAGGCTGTTAAAGCCATATTTTACTCTTTTTCAGGCAACTGTAGAACGGAATCCTCCTGTTAAACCAGCTTCATTCCAAGTCTGAGAGAAACATCACATATCCATGGTGTCACACAGTCAATATTGGACCATTCTGATGTAGGATTTTAAAATTAAAGGCTAAAATGTCCAAGTAAATCTACAGTATATTTGACATCTTTTTCAGGCTGTTAAAGCCATATTTTACTCTTTTTCAGGCAACTGTAGAACGGAATCCTCCTGTTAAACCAGCTTCATTCCAAGTCTGAGAGAAACATCACATATCCATGGTGTCACACAGTCAATATTGGACCATTCTGATGTAGGATTTTAAAATTAAAGGCTAAAATGTCCAAGTAAATCTACAGTATATTTGACATCTTTTTCAGGCTGTTAAAGCCATATTTTACTCTTTTTCAGGCAACTGTAGAACGGAATCCTCCTGTTAAACCAGCTTCATTCCAAGTCTGAGAGAAACATCACATATCCATGGTGTCACACAGTCAATATTGGACCATTCTGATGTAGGATTTTAAAATTAAAGGCTAAAATGTCCAAGTAAATCTACAGTATATTTGACATCTTTTTCAGGCTGTTAAAGCCATATTTTACTCTTTTTCAGGCAACTGTAGAACGGAATCCTCCTGTTAAACCAGCTTCATTCCAAGTCTGAGAGAAACATCACATATCCATGGTGTCACACAGTCAATATTGGACCATTCTGATGTAGGATTTTAAAATTAAAGGCTAAAATGTCCAAGTAAATCTACAGTATATTTGACATCTTTTTCAGGTTGTTAAAGCCATATTTTACTCTTTTTCAGGCAACCGTAGAACGGAATCCTCCTGTTAAACCAGCTTCATTCCAAGTCTGAGAGAAACATCACATATCCCTGGTGTCACACAGTCAATATTGGACCATTCTGATGTAGGATTTTAAAATTAAAGGCTAAAATGTCCAAGTAAATCTACAGTATATTTGACATCTTTTTCAGGCTGTTAAAGCCATATTTTACTCTTTTTCAGGCAACCGTAGAACGGAATCCTCCTGTTAAACCAGCTTCATTCCAAGTCTGAGAGAAACATCACATATCCCTGGTGTCACACAGTCAATATTGGACCATTCTGATGTAGGATTTTAAAATTAAAGGCTAAAATGTCCAAGTAAATCTACAGTATATTTGACATCTTTTTCAGGCTGTTAAAGCCATATTTTACTCTTTTTCAGGCAACTGTAGAACGGAATCCTCCTGTTAAACCAGCTTCATTCCAAGTCTGAGAGAAACATCACATATCCATGGTGTCACACAGTCAATATTGGACCATTCTGATGTAGGATTTTAAAATTAAAGGCTAAAATGTCCAAGTAAATCTACAGTATATTTGACATCTTTTTCAGGCTGTTAAAGCCATATTTTACTCTTTTTCAGGCAACTGTAGAACGGAATCCTCCTGTTAAACCAGCTTCATTCCAAGTCTGAGAGAAACATCACATATCCATGGTGTCACACAGTCAATATTGGACCATTCTGATGTAGGATTTTAAAATTAAAGGCTAAAATGTCCAAGTAAATCTACAGTATATTTGACATCTTTTTCAGGCTGTTAAAGCCATATTTTACTCTTTTTCAGGCAACTGTAGAACGGAATCCTCCTGTTAAACCAGCTTCATTCCAAGTCTGAGAGAAACATCACATATCCATGGTGTCACACAGTCAATATTGGACCATTCTGATGTAGGATTTTAAAATTAAAGGCTAAAATGTCCAAGTAAATCTACAGTATATTTGACATCTTTTTCAGGCTGTTAAAGCCATATTTTACTCTTTTTCAGGCAACTGTAGAACGGAATCCTCCTGTTAAACCAGCTTCATTCCAAGTCTGAGAGAAACATCACATATCCATGGTGTCACACAGTCAATATTGGACCATTCTGATGTAGGATTTTAAAATTAAAGGCTAAAATGTCCAAGTAAATCTACAGTATATTTGACATCTTTTTCAGGCTGTTAAAGCCATATTTTACTCTTTTTCAGGCAACTGTAGAACGGAATCCTCCTGTTAAACCAGCTTCATTCCAAGTCTGAGAGAAACATCACATATCCATGGTGTCACACAGTCAATATTGGACCATTCTGATGTAGGATTTTAAAATTAAAGGCTAAAATGTCCAAGTAAATCTACAGTATATTTGACATCTTTTTCAGGCTGTTAAAGCCATATTTTACTCTTTTTCAGGCAACTGTAGAACGGAATCCTCCTGTTAAACCAGCTTCATTCCAAGTCTGAGAGAAACATCACATATCCATGGTGTCACACAGTCAATATTGGACCATTCTGATGTAGGATTTTAAAATTAAAGGCTAAAATGTCCAAGTAAATCTACAGTATATTTGACATCTTTTTCAGGCTGTTAAAGCCATATTTTACTCTTTTTCAGGCAACTGTAGAACGGAATCCTCCTGTTAAACCAGCTTCATTCCAAGTCTGAGAGAAACATCACATATCCATGGTGTCACACAGTCAATATTGGACCATTCTGATGTAGGATTTTAAAATTAAAGGCTAAAATGTCCAAGTAAATCTACAGTATATTTGACATCTTTTTCAGGCTGTTAAAGCCATATTTTACTCTTTTTCAGGCAACTGTAGAACGGAATCCTCCTGTTAAACCAGCTTCATTCCAAGTCTGAGAGAAACATCACATATCCATGGTGTCACACAGTCAATATTGGACCATTCTGATGTAGGATTTTAAAATTAAAGGCTAAAATGTCCAAGTAAATCTACAGTATATTTGACATCTTTTTCAGGCTGTTAAAGCCATATTTTACTCTTTTTCAGGCAACTGTAGAACGGAATCCTCCTGTTAAACCAGCTTCATTCCAAGTCTGAGAGAAACATCACATATCCATGGTGTCACACAGTCAATATTGGACCATTCTGATGTAGGATTTTAAAATTAAAGGCTAAAATGTCCAAGTAAATCTACAGTATATTTGACATCTTTTTCAGGCTGTTAAAGCCATATTTTACTCTTTTTCAGGCAACTGTAGAACGGAATCCTCCTGTTAAACCAGCTTCATTCCAAGTCTGAGAGAAACATCACATATCCATGGTGTCACACAGTCAATATTGGACCATTCTGATGTAGGATTTTAAAATTAAAGGCTAAAATGTCCAAGTAAATCTACAGTATATTTGACATCTTTTTCAGGCTGTTAAAGCCATATTTTACTCTTTTTCAGGCAACTGTAGAACGGAATCCTCCTGTTAAACCAGCTTCATTCCAAGTCTGAGAGAAACATCACATATCCATGGTGTCACACAGTCAATATTGGACCATTCTGATGTAGGATTTTAAAATTAAAGGCTAAAATGTCCAAGTAAATCTACAGTATATTTGACATCTTTTTCAGGCTGTTAAAGCCATATTTTACTCTTTTTCAGGCAACTGTAGAACGGAATCCTCCTGTTAAACCAGCTTCATTCCAAGTCTGAGAGAAACATCACATATCCATGGTGTCACACAGTCAATATTGGACCATTCTGATGTAGGATTTTAAAATTAAAGGCTAAAATGTCCAAGTAAATCTACAGTATATTTGACATCTTTTTCAGGCTGTTAAAGCCATATTTTACTCTTTTTCAGGCAACTGTAGAACGGAATCCTCCTGTTAAACCAGCTTCATTCCAAGTCTGAGAGAAACATCACATATCCATGGTGTCACACAGTCAATATTGGACCATTCTGATGTAGGATTTTAAAATTAAAGGCTAAAATGTCCAAGTAAATCTACAGTATATTTGACATCTTTTTCAGGCTGTTAAAGCCATATTTTACTCTTTTTCAGGCAACTGTAGAACGGAATCCTCCTGTTAAACCAGCTTCATTCCAAGTCTGAGAGAAACATCACATATCCATGGTGTCACACAGTCAATATTGGACCATTCTGATGTAGGATTTTAAAATTAAAGGCTAAAATGTCCAAGTAAATCTACAGTATATTTGACATCTTTTTCAGGCTGTTAAAGCCATATTTTACTCTTTTTCAGGCAACTGTAGAACGGAATCCTCCTGTTAAACCAGCTTCATTCCAAGTCTGAGAGAAACATCACATATCCATGGTGTCACACAGTCAATATTGGACCATTCTGATGTAGGATTTTAAAATTAAAGGCTAAAATGTCCAAGTAAATCTACAGTATATTTGACATCTTTTTCAGGCTGTTAAAGCCATATTTTACTCTTTTTCAGGCAACTGTAGAACGGAATCCTCCTGTTAAACCAGCTTCATTCCAAGTCTGAGAGAAACATCACATATCCATGGTGTCACACAGTCAATATTGGACCATTCTGATGTAGGATTTTAAAATTAAAGGCTAAAATGTCCAAGTAAATCTACAGTATATTTGACATCTTTTTCAGGCTGTTAAAGCCATATTTTACTCTTTTTCAGGCAACTGTAGAACGGAATCCTCCTGTTAAACCAGCTTCATTCCAAGTCTGAGAGAAACATCACATATCCATGGTGTCACACAGTCAATATTGGACCATTCTGATGTAGGATTTTAAAATTAAAGGCTAAAATGTCCAAGTAAATCTACAGTATATTTGACATCTTTTTCAGGCTGTTAAAGCCATATTTTACTCTTTTTCAGGCAACTGTAGAACGGAATCCTCCTGTTAAACCAGCTTCATTCCAAGTCTGAGAGAAACATCACATATCCATGGTGTCACACAGTCAATATTGGACCATTCTGATGTAGGATTTTAAAATTAAAGGCTAAAATGTCCAAGTAAATCTACAGTATATTTGACATCTTTTTCAGGCTGTTAAAGCCATATTTTACTCTTTTTCAGGCAACTGTAGAACGGAATCCTCCTGTTAAACCAGCTTCATTCCAAGTCTGAGAGAAACATCACATATCCATGGTGTCACACAGTCAATATTGGACCATTCTGATGTAGGATTTTAAAATTAAAGGCTAAAATGTCCAAGTAAATCTACAGTATATTTGACATCTTTTTCAGGCTGTTAAAGCCATATTTTACTCTTTTTCAGGCAACTGTAGAACGGAATCCTCCTGTTAAACCAGCTTCATTCCAAGTCTGAGAGAAACATCACATATCCATGGTGTCACACAGTCAATATTGGACCATTCTGATGTAGGATTTTAAAATTAAAGGCTAAAATGTCCAAGTAAATCTACAGTATATTTGACATCTTTTTCAGGCTGTTAAAGCCATATTTTACTCTTTTTCAGGCAACTGTAGAACGGAATCCTCCTGTTAAACCAGCTTCATTCCAAGTCTGAGAGAAACATCACATATCCATGGTGTCACACAGTCAATATTGGACCATTCTGATGTAGGATTTTAAAATTAAAGGCTAAAATGTCCAAGTAAATCTACAGTATATTTGACATCTTTTTCAGGCTGTTAAAGCCATATTTTACTCTTTTTCAGGCAACTGTAGAACGGAATCCTCCTGTTAAACCAGCTTCATTCCAAGTCTGAGAGAAACATCACATATCCATGGTGTCACACAGTCAATATTGGACCATTCTGATGTAGGATTTTAAAATTAAAGGCTAAAATGTCCAAGTAAATCTACAGTATATTTGACATCTTTTTCAGGCTGTTAAAGCCATATTTTACTCTTTTTCAGGCAACTGTAGAACGGAATCCTCCTGTTAAACCAGCTTCATTCCAAGTCTGAGAGAAACATCACATATCCATGGTGTCACACAGTCAATATTGGACCATTCTGATGTAGGATTTTAAAATTAAAGGCTAAAATGTCCAAGTAAATCTACAGTATATTTGACATCTTTTTCAGGCTGTTAAAGCCATATTTTACTCTTTTTCAGGCAACTGTAGAACGGAATCCTCCTGTTAAACCAGCTTCATTCCAAGTCTGAGAGAAACATCACATATCCATGGTGTCACACAGTCAATATTGGACCATTCTGATGTAGGATTTTAAAATTAAAGGCTAAAATGTCCAAGTAAATCTACAGTATATTTGACATCTTTTTCAGGCTGTTAAAGCCATATTTTACTCTTTTTCAGGCAACTGTAGAACGGAATCCTCCTGTTAAACCAGCTTCATTCCAAGTCTGAGAGAAACATCACATATCCATGGTGTCACACAGTCAATATTGGACCATTCTGATGTAGGATTTTAAAATTAAAGGCTAAAATGTCCAAGTAAATCTACAGTATATTTGACATCTTTTTCAGGCTGTTAAAGCCATATTTTACTCTTTTTCAGGCAACTGTAGAACGGAATCCTCCTGTTAAACCAGCTTCATTCCAAGTCTGAGAGAAACATCACATATCCATGGTGTCACACAGTCAATATTGGACCATTCTGATGTAGGATTTTAAAATTAAAGGCTAAAATGTCCAAGTAAATCTACAGTATATTTGACATCTTTTTCAGGCTGTTAAAGCCATATTTTACTCTTTTTCAGGCAACTGTAGAACGGAATCCTCCTGTTAAACCAGCTTCATTCCAAGTCTGAGAGAAACATCACATATCCATGGTGTCACACAGTCAATATTGGACCATTCTGATGTAGGATTTTAAAATTAAAGGCTAAAATGTCCAAGTAAATCTACAGTATATTTGACATCTTTTTCAGGCTGTTAAAGCCATATTTTACTCTTTTTCAGGCAACTGTAGAACGGAATCCTCCTGTTAAACCAGCTTCATTCCAAGTCTGAGAGAAACATCACATATCCATGGTGTCACACAGTCAATATCGGACCATTCTGATGTAGGATTTTAAAATTAAAGGCTAAAATGTCCAAGTAAATCTACAGTATATTTGACATCTTTTTCAGGCTGTTAAAGCCATATTTTACTCTTTTTCAGGCAACTGTAGAACGGAATCCTCCTGTTAAACCAGCTTCATTCCAAGTCTGAGAGAAACATCACATATCCATGGTGTCACACAGTCAATATTGGACCATTCTGATGTAGGATTTTAAAATTAAAGGCTAAAATGTCCAAGTAAATCTACAGTATATTTGACATCTTTTTCAGGCTGTTAAAGCCATATTTTACTCTTTTTCAGGCAACTGTAGAACGGAATCCTCCTGTTAAACCAGCTTCATTCCAAGTCTGAGAGAAACATCACATATCCATGGTGTCACACAGTCAATATTGGACCATTCTGATGTAGGATTTTAAAATTAAAGGCTAAAATGTCCAAGTAAATCTACAGTATATTTGACATCTTTTTCAGGCTGTTAAAGCCATATTTTACTCTTTTTCAGGCAACTGTAGAACGGAATCCTCCTGTTAAACCAGCTTCATTCCAAGTCTGAGAGAAACATCACATATCCATGGTGTCACACAGTCAATATTGGACCATTCTGATGTAGGATTTTAAAATTAAAGGCTAAAATGTCCAAGTAAATCTACAGTATATTTGACATCTTTTTCAGGCTGTTAAAGCCATATTTTACTCTTTTTCAGGCAACTGTAGAACGGAATCCTCCTGTTAAACCAGCTTCATTCCAAGTCTGAGAGAAACATCACATATCCATGGTGTCACACAGTCAATATTGGACCATTCTGATGTAGGATTTTAAAATTAAAGGCTAAAATGTCCAAGTAAATCTACAGTATATTTGACATCTTTTTCAGGCTGTTAAAGCCATATTTTACTCTTTTTCAGGCAACTGTAGAACGGAATCCTCCTGTTAAACCAGCTTCATTCCAAGTCTGAGAGAAACATCACATATCCATGGTGTCACACAGTCAATATTGGACCATTCTGATGTAGGATTTTAAAATTAAAGGCTAAAATGTCCAAGTAAATCTACAGTATATTTGACATCTTTTTCAGGCTGTTAAAGCCATATTTTACTCTTTTTCAGGCAACTGTAGAACGGAATCCTCCTGTTAAACCAGCTTCATTCCAAGTCTGAGAGAAACATCACATATCCATGGTGTCACACAGTCAATATTGGACCATTCTGATGTAGGATTTTAAAATTAAAGGCTAAAATGTCCAAGTAAATCTACAGTATATTTGACATCTTTTTCAGGCTGTTAAAGCCATATTTTACTCTTTTTCAGGCAACTGTAGAACGGAATCCTCCTGTTAAACCAGCTTCATTCCAAGTCTGGGTGAAACATCACATATCCATGGTGTCACACAGGTAATATCGGACCATTCTGATGTAGGATTTTAAAATTAAAGGCTAAAATGTCCAAGTAAATCTACAGTATATTTGACATCTTTTTCAGGCTGTTAAAGCCATATTTTAGTCTTTTTCAGGCAACTGTAGAACGGAATCCTCCTGTTAAGCCAGCTTGATTCCAAATCTGGGTGAGACATCACATATCCATGGTGACACACAGGTAATATCGGACCATTCTGATGTAGAATTTTAAAATTAAATGCTAAAATGTCCAAGTAAATCTACAGTATATTTGACATCTTTTTCAGGCTGTTAAAGCCATATGTCAGGTTCAGGACACTTTAACTTATTAAATCAAAGACGGTCAAGCAAGAAAACGAGACTCAGACGGTAGTTAGCAGTTAATAGACAATTGCAAGAGGGAAGAACGCACGTGAGCAACCTATCTCCAGCATTGCTCTCAGGGAACTTCAACTGTATTTCTGCAGAGAGTCGTTATTTATTCAAAACACACACACAGATTCACAGTTGTTGATACATGAGGAATGCTTTGTGATGGCTATCCATGAGGAAAACGGGACAAAGTGCAAGCGTATGACCTCGGTCCTAAAGATATCTGCAACCCGTGATTTGCTGCAGACATTTACTGTTTCTGCACTTAGAGAAACATAAATCTTAAACGTGTGTATGATAAGCATAGAAAAGCTGTTTGTTAAA
This sequence comes from Percina caprodes, assembly GCA_013375575.1. NCBI lineage: Eukaryota > Metazoa > Chordata > Actinopteri > Perciformes > Percidae > Percina > Percina caprodes. Next base: position 45,633 of record JABXJD010001122.1, read on the forward strand.
TGTGCATATAAAGAGCATAAAGGTTAAACTAACTATTGTAAGACATTACTACAAGCAAAAAGGTTAAACTATTGTAAGACATTAATAAAAGGAAATAACATTACTAAAAGGAAATAAGATGAATAAAAGACTTAATAAAAATGAATTCTCTATCATTTCCCTCCTGTTGTACATTTATCAAACATCAATAATTATCTCTCCAGAATACGGTTTTTAATAATTACATCATCACATGTACTCACAGGAAGGTTGTACTCTTATCAGGGAGAAGGCGAAAACCTGTCTGTTGACAGGGGAAATTCCTTCTCGACCCTCCAATAGGAGCGATCGCTCTTTGGCCAAGATAAGGTTAAATGGCATTCTTTACAGGTGGTTTAACACATCATCGTTTTGCATTGGGCCATATTTGTACTGGACAAAAGTGGCAGAAAGCTGTTGGTATTGAACATTTGCATAGTTGGTCAATGCTTTAGACATGTTACGTTGTATCAGAGTATGTACACAAGGCACAACACATCCTAGCACTATGAAGATTATTACCAGAACTGCTACAATGGGAGTAACACATTTAAGCAATAATCTATACCATGGTCCTGAAGTCAACCAGGAGAGGAAATCTCCTTTCTCCACATTATCTGCCTCAGCAGCATCTCTAAGGGCAGTCAAATTGAGGATGGCTTGCTGAATAATTCCTGCATCTTTGTCATTATCTGGGATAAAAGTGCAACAAGTAGCACCAATCAGTGTGCATACACCGCCCTGTGACGCCGTCAATTGGTCCAGCACTAGCCTATTTTGTAGGGCAACTAAACGTAAGGCGGTGAGCTCTTGGCGTATTTTTGACAGGGCCTTTATGGTAGAATCCATAAACAGCCCCACTCGGTAACTGATTGTTTCCATTCTTAGCTCAATTTTACCCACCCCTACCCACGGGAAAAGCGCATGTATGACCTTCTGGCCATCGGTCCACAGTTTATGATCGTTGGGGACGTCCGTTCCCCATATGCTATCATGATGTTCATAAACACTGCGTTTGGCGCGTGAGAGGTGGTGAAATGTCACCATGTACGAGTGATCTGCTGGTTCTACTGGAGCGCAACGACCCACCCATCCCATCGGTAATTCTAGAAACATATAGGAGCCACACAGCCAATTGAAACCTAGCTGGCCATATACACCCAGTGCATCAGGGGCTTGGAAATAGGGTACACAACTCGCACCAGGTGTTGCCTGGGTTGTGTTCAGCGTGCCATTGGGCAGTGGTGTACAGGGAGTGTAGACCACAGCGCAATGCACTCGGGAGACTTCTCCCATTGGTATCGGGTCTACAGTGATTATGTGGACGCGATTCTCATAGCAAGTATAATTAGCACCTGGGGTATATGGACAGGACCATAGGGGACTACGTACCGTCTCGTTGCGCGGGTCTTACATTCAATGGTGGGGGCATTTGCCAATTCACGGACATATTCATCAGGTAAGGTGTTAAGGCGGAGGGTAGCGCGTGTGGGAAGATGGTGTTGGTGTCGGCGGGTTTCGGATCTACGTACGGGTTATTGGCGGCTATTGGCATGCGTGAGCACACATAACAATTGGTGTTGTTTTTGGATCTGGCTACGCATTTAGCATAACGATACCATAAATTCAAATCGAAAGAAGAATTGTAAATCACTTTGTAGTCCCACACAGCCTCGTCATTGAGCATGCTATGAGGTACAGAATGTTGGTTTCCGTCCATGTGTTGTGGCCACTGGGCCGCTGTCGGCAACAGGCAGAGGGCCAGCAGGACGGAATAGGCCCATCCCTTATGAGCACCCATAGCTGGAGTATAGAGTCTATAGTCACAGTTGGTTTCTTCAGCAGACAAAGGTTTTGGTACCGTCCGATCTCCAGCCTAGTCAGGGTGTGGGAATGGAATGATCTGTTTACAGTGACTTTGGTGTATCCATGTGGATTGTTCTGCAATCTTTACTGCTGTGGGCGTTGTGATGAGCACAGTGTATGGCCCCTCCCACTTTGGTGATGACCAGCACTTTCTCTTTATCACTTTTGTCAGCACTTGGTCATCTGGTTGCAGTCTCCGCACCTGGGGAGACAGAGAGGGAGAGATAGGCAGATTACATGCACTTTGAACGCTCCTATCTCTAAACACCTTGCACATCCACTCTGCCAGGAGGGCCCCTGGGTCATCACTTTTCTCTGCCCAGGGGGCCCCCTCCCACAACGGTAACACAAATGGCCTGCCATGAACCACTTCAAAAGGCGTCAGCCCTGTCGAGTTTGGTGTTATTCTCATGTACAACTCTACCAGGGGAAGACACTCTGGCCATGGCTTTCCTGTCTGTTCCATAGTTTTCTTTAGCCGATTTTTTACTGTTCCGTTTGTTCGTTCCACCAACCCTGCACTCTGGGGGTGGTAGGCGCAATGTCGTCTTAGTGCTATGCCTAGGTGCTGTCCTAGCAATGTCACTGTCTCATTGACAAAATGTGGACCATTATCACTCCAAATGACTCTCGGGATGCCATTTAGAGAAGGAATCTACCAAGACTAAACAGTACCTGTAAGTACCACTTTGGTTTAGCTCTATGAAATCCATGTGTAGGATTTCGAACGGATGTGACCCTTGCGGGCATTTCCCTCTCTTTGGTCTCACATTTCCCTGTGGATTATGTCTGCAACAGATAATACAACCCCTACAAAAAGTCTTCAAGTAAGAATTGAATCCCTTGAAGGTGTGAAACACCTTCTGTACCATAGACATCATACCCGCTGTTGAGACATGGGTCTCCCCATGGCTCATCTTAGCTACCATATGATACAAATTTTTTGGCAAGCAGGGCTTGCCATCTCTCTGATATAGGCCATCAACACAAGTGGCACCATCTGACAGCCATATATCTTTCTCAGTCTGGGGGGAGTTGTCCTGCATGTTTTTCAGTACCTCTGTAGGGACCGGATTTTGAGGTTCCTCTAGAACCGCTAAGTGTTGCGAACCCATAGCTGCTCTCTTAGCTTCCTCATCTGCCTTTGCATTTCCTAAGCTGACTGGATCTTTCCGCAAAGTATGTGCTGCACATTTACAAATGGCTAGTCTGTGAGGTAACTGAATAGCTTGAAGTAGCTTCACTAGCAAGTCTGCATGCTCTGAGCAAGCGCGTTCCTGTTCTACAGAGGGAGAGGAGCAGAGAGGGGAGGGGCTCGGGGGCGCGCTTAGCTCCGGGTGTGTGAGCTGGTGTCTTGAGTCGAGGGAGAAAGTGACTGTGCCGTCACATCTATCACTTTTGTATAGTCCGGGGGTCTGGGGGGCCTTTGGTTCGTCAGTCTGAGTGTCGGATATAGTTACATAAGAAGGAGGCTTAATGTCATGTCTGGGGTCTAACTCAGTCTTGTTCTGAAACGTAGGACCTTTGGCTCCCTGGACTCCCTCGTTCTTTTCTGTCTTGTCTGGCATAAGATGACTCACACTTTGACCCATCAAAGCTAATTCATGAATTTTCAGACCCTGGGCCTCTAATTCTTTTAACCTTTTCTTGAGTTTTGAGCCTTTGAGTTGGCTAATTTTCTCTTAACCTCTTCTAAATTCTGTCTATATCTATTTCTGACTTTCCACAAATGCACCAATAATCTAGTAGTGGTGTCGTCGTTGAATGAGAGGCCACAACACTGTCTTCAATTCAATTCAATTTTATTTATAGTATCAATTCATAACAAGAGTTATCTCAAGACACTTTACAGATAGAGTAGGTCTAGACCAGATAGAGTAGGTCTAGACTACACTCCAGAATTTACAAGGACCCAACAGTTCTAGTAGTTCCCTCCAGAGCAAGCAACAGTGCGACAGTGGCGAGGAAAAACTTCCTTTTAGGAAGAAACCTCGGACAGACCCAGGCTCGTGGTGGGCGGTGTCTGACGACCGGTTGGGGTTAGAATGAAGAGTGGCAATAACAGCCACAGTCTTTGTTCCTTCTTTAACTTTTTCCTTGTCTTTTTCAGCTGTATTATCTGCCATTATTAATTCCATATGTTGTCCATGGTTTATAGGGTTCGCAACCTACGCTGGCAATCATATGACCTCTTTGGGCCTCCATTATTCCAAATGTATTTATTATTTTGTGTATTTATTTAAGTATCTATTCATTTATTTATTTATCTATTCATCTATTAATGTACAATCAATTATGTTTTTGAGACTACTTTCACACTAGTTAACCATTCACAGAAGCTAACCTAAGCTTTCCCTCAAAACCATACTCATTCACCCATTCTTTCACAAATTCTACGCTTCCCGGGAAGGTTCTTTCCATGAATTTCACATCTTTAGGAATGGTGACACTCTGATTCTGACCCATCTCTCTCTTCCGTAATTTATTTCACAACTGACAAACACAACTCACAAATCCCACAATAAAAACAAAAACTGCGCTGCCACAACCTGTGTTTCTTTTACTCACCAAAATCCCACAAGTAGCCACAATTAACCCGCTATGCTGCAACAACCTTATTATTTTCAGACAAATAACAAGCAGCCACAAACCATACAATAACCCGCTATTCAGCAACACAAAATAGCGTAACGGTAAAAGCACACAATAACAAAGACTCAGCAAAACAGCAAACAGCAAAAACACACAACAGCAAACTCAGTAACCACGAACCAAACCAGCAATATTACCATGATAGCATGCAAACACTCAGCCGGACTTCTGAAAATACTCAGAACGGCGTCAAAACACATACACTCTTTAGTGAGAGTCAGAAACTGCCAGACTTCTGAAACTATTCAGAACGGCTCCAAAACACATACACTCTTTAGTAAAAGCCAGAAACTGCCGGACTTCTGAAAATATTCAGAACGGCTCCAAAACACCGTCTTCTCGCTTGAAGAGAATTGTGTCGCTCGGTTCTGTCCCAGACAGATGGAAAATATCAAATGATATTTCCCTGTTATTTGCTTAGCTGTGTCCCAGACGGAAAATAAACATCACTGATAGTCATACTTTGAGCTTTTTATCTGGCCCCAGGCAAACAGAAATATTACTCAATTATTGTCACAGACAGTAAGAATACTCATTAATGATACTTTCACTTTAGCTTGCAATAACTGGCCCCAGGCCGCTGTGCACTTTTTTCTGCAGTAGACCCTGTGCCCACTCAGAAACTCAAAAAAAAAAAAAAAAATAACTGCGTCACTCACCCGTGTCTGTTCGCTCCTTGACCGTGGGAATCGTCACCGAGGGGCGCAGGGCAACGCCGGACCAACCTAGGGCCCCGTCCCGCGAAGGGGTGGACGGCTGGCGACAGATTCTCAGGCCTTGATTGAGCGCGGTCCTGGACTCCTCAGCTGTTGATTCCCGGGTTTCGGCACCAGAAAATGTCAGGTTCAGGACACTTTAACTTATTAAATCAAAGACGGTCAAGCAAGAAAACGAGACTCAGACGGTAGTTAGCAGTTAATAGACAATTGCAAGAGGGAAGAACGCACGTGAGCAACCTATCTCCAGCATTGCTCTCAGGGAACTTCAACTGTATTTCTGCAGAGAGTCGTTATTTATTCAAAACACACACACAGATTCACAGTTGTTGATACATGAGGAATGCTTTGTGATGGCTATCCATGAGGAAAACGGGACAAAGTGCAAGCGTATGACCTCGGTCCTAAAGATATCTGAAACCCGTGATTTGCTGCAGACATTTACTGTTTCTGCACTTAGAGAAACATAAATCTTAAACGTGTGTATGATAAGCATAGAAAAGCTGTTTGTTAAATGTGCATATAAAGAGCATAAAGGTTAAACTAACTATTGTAAGACATTACATATCCATGGTGACAAAAAGGTAATATCGGACCATTCTGATGTAGGATTTTAAAATTAAAGGCTAAAATGTCCAAGTAAATGTACATTATATTTGACATCTTTTTCAGGCTGTTAAAGCCATATTTTACTCTTTTTCAGGCAACTGTAGAACGGAATCCTCCTGTTAAACCAGCTTCATTCCAAGTCTGAGAGAAACATCACATATCCATGGTGTCACACAGTCAATATTGGACCATTCTGATGTAGGATTTTAAAATTAAAGGCTAAAATGTCCAAGTAAATCTACAGTATATTTGACATCTTTTTCAGGCTGTTAAACGTCTTCACCAGCCACTGTCCCGTCAGCGGGACCGTTTTCTCCATTATTAGGAGAAAACGTTTTCTTAACTCAAATTGCAAGCTTATCTCTTCATGAACACGGTCATGCAGCGCATCATTAGAAAGCTTAAAGTCTCATGATTCCATTGAGCCCACACACATAAGCATAAGGTGACTTACAGCGGTTATAATCATGTTTAAAGTAAAGAAACACAGACGGATTCTGTGCAGATAGTGTCTAAATTCAGACATGAGTCCTTACCTTTCTCCTCGTGTCTCTCTTCACAGCGGTGAAAGATCTCCATAAACTTTTTTTTCCTGCTTTGCCAACAGTTCAAAGAATAAGTACATCCAATCCTTTTAATCCAAAACGAGCTGGTCCCCTCACAATCTTGTAGATTCTGGCCGTGTTTCCTCGCAAACAAAGCTGAAAAGTCCATCATTTATGGACTTTAATCGCTCCTACTGCCGGCTCTGCTAATGGTACAGTGTATCCTTCTATTCAGCAAGTTAGGTTGAATCAACAGCTTTTGATTGACAGGTTGTTTCAGCCAATCCGTCTACTCTAACCTGAGTTATCCCTTATGGAAGCCAATCAAGTCACACGATTTACAGAGGGCAAAGTGGGAAAGATTGACAGCACTTCCAACCATTTAGAATCAAAAGCTATGAAACCAGCCTCCCTGTGTAGCCAATAAGAAGACGAGTTGATTGATACCAAACATGACCAGAAAACTTTAACCTTGTGATGGCTCCAGCTGTGTCAAAGCAAAAATAAGGCCTTAGTTATTGCATTTCACCATTTCATCAAATTATAATTACTTATTTCTATAAATTTATGCATGTAGTTATTTTAGATATGTGTATGAGTGATGTGGATGTGTTTTTTAATTTGAGAAGTTTTTAATTTTGCACTTTTTGGGCTTTTTTTCTGAGAGGAAATAAGAAAACGCACAGACATATCTGTAGAAATAACTTCATAAAATAGCCATTTTCTGAGTCATTTTCTTCTGGATTTTTCTGTATTAAGTTCAGACATGTGGCTGGGGTACTATGTTTGTATGTAGATCATGTAATATGCTTACAGTAGTGTTTTTAATGATTTTACATATGATTTACTTGGACGGAAATAGAAATTCTCTATTCTAACCTCTTTAGCTCTGTGTCAGTAAGACCTAGTGTCACACTGACACAAGAAACAAAAATTTAGAGTGGTAGCTTCCCAATGACCTCGGACCATCCCAGAGGGCCAAAGGATGGGAAACTGTAGCAGTTTTTTAAAAAAAAGGCTAAGAGAAAAACATATATTTGACATGATTTTCAGGCTGTTAAAGCCATATTTTACTCTTTTTCAGGCAACTGTAGAACGGAATCCTCCTGTTAAGCCAGCTTCATTCCAAGTCTGGGTGAGACATCACATATCCATGGTGTCACACAGGTAATATCGGACCATTCTGATGTAGGATTTTAAAATTAAAGGCTAAAATGTCCAAGTAAATCTACAGTATATTTGACATCTTTTTCAGGCTGTTAAAGCCATATTTTACTCTTTTTCAGGCAACTGTAGAACGGAATCCTCCTGTTAAACCAGCTTCATTTCAAGTCTGAGAGAAACATCACATATCCATGGTGTCACACAGGTAATATCGGACCATTCTGATGTAGGATTTTAAAATTAAAGGCTAAAATGTCCAAGTAAATCTACAGTATATTTGACATCTTTTTCAGGCTGTTAAAGCCATATTTTACTCTTTTTCAGGCAACTGTAGAACGGAATCCTCCTGTTAAGCCAGCTTCATTCCAAGTCTAGGTGAGACATCACATATCCATGGTGTCACACAGGTAATATCGGACCATTCTGATGTAGGATTTTAAAATTAAAGGCTAAAATGTCCAAGTAAATCTACAGTATATTTGACATCTTTTTCAGGCTGTTAAAGCCATATTTTACTCTTTTTCAGGCAACTGTAGAACGGAATCCTCCTGTTAAGCCAGCTTCATTCCAAGTCTGGGTGAGACATCACATATCCATGGTGTCACACAGGTAATATCGGACCATTCTGATGTAGGATTTTAAAATTAAAGGCTAAAATGTCCAAGTAAATCTACAGTATATTTGACATCTTTTTCAGGCTGTTAAAGCCATATTTTACTCTTTTTCAGGCAACTGTAGAACGGAATCCTCCTGTTAAACCAGCTTCATTCCAAGTCTGAGAGAAACATCACATATCCATGGTGTCACACAGTCAATATTGGACCATTCTGATGTAGGATTTTAAAATTAAAGGCTAAAATGTCCAAGTAAATCTACAGTATATTTGACATCTTTTTCAGGCTGTTAAAGCCATATTTTACTCTTTTTCAGGCAACTGTAGAACGGAATCCTCCTGTTAAGCCAGCTTCATTCCAAGTCTAGAGAAACATCACATATCCATGGTGTCACACAGGTAATATCGGACCATTCTGATGTAGGATTTTAAAATTAAAGGCTAAAATGTCCAAGTAAATCTACAGTATATTTGACATCTTTTTCAGGCTGTTAAAGCCATCTAGCAACTGTAGAATCCTCCTGTTAAACCAGCTTCATTCCAAGTCTGAGAGAAACATCACATATCCATGGTGTCACACAGTCAATATTGGACCATTCTGATGTAGGATTTTAAAATTAAAGGCTAAAATGTCCAAGTAAATCTACAGTATATTTGACATCTTTTTCAGGCTGTTAAAGCCATATTTTACTCTTTTTCAGGCAACTGTAGAACGGAATCCTCCTGTTAAACCAGCTTCATTCCAAGTCTGAGAGAAACATCACATATCCATGGTGTCACACAGTAATATCGGACCATTCTGATGTAGGATTTTAAAATTAAAGGCTAAAATGTCCAAGTAAATCTACAGTATATTTGACATCTTTTTCAGGCTGTTAAAGCCATATTTTACTCTTTTTCAGGCAACTGTAGAACGGAATCCTCCTGTTAAACCAGCTTCATTCCAAGTCTGAGAGAAACATCACATATCCATGGTGTCACACAGTCAATATCGGACCATTCTGATGTAGGATTTTAAAATTAAAGGCTAAAATGTCCAAGTAAATCTACAGTATATTTGACATCTTTTTCAGGCAACTGTAGAACGGAATCCTCCTGTTAAACCAGCTTCATTCCAAGTCTGAGAGAAACATCACATATCCATGGTGTCACACAGTCAATATTGGACCATTCTGATGTAGGATTTTAAAATTAAAGGCTAAAATGTCCAAGTAAATCTACAGTATATTTGACATCTTTTTCAGGCTGTTAAAGCCATATTTTACTCTTTTTCAGGCAACTGTAGAACGGAATCCTCCTGTTAAACCAGCTTCATTTCAAGTCTGAGAGAAACATCACATATCCATGGTGTCACACAGGTAATATCGGACCATTCTGATGTAGGATTTTAAAATTAAAGGCTAAAATGTCCAAGTAAATCTACAGTATATTTGACATCTTTTTCAGGCTGTTAAAGCCATATTTTACTCTTTTTCAGGCAACTGTAGAACGGAATCCTCCTGTTAAACCAGCTTCATTCCAAGTCTGAGAGAAACATCACATATCCATGGTGTCACACAGTAATATCGGACCATTCTGATGTAGGATTTTAAAATTAAAGGCTAAAATGTCCAAGTAAATCTACAGTATATTTGACATCTTTTTCAGGCTGTTAAAGCCATATTTTACTCTTTTTCAGGCAACTGTAGAACGGAATCCTCCTGTTAAACCAGCTTCATTCCAAGTCTGAGAGAAACATCACATATCCATGGTGTCACACAGGTAATATCGGACCATTCTGATGTAGGATTTTAAAATTAAAGGCTAAAATGTCCAAGTAAATCTACAGTATATTTGACATCTTTTTCAGGCTGTTAAAGCCATATTTTACTCTTTTTCAGGCAACTGTAGAACGGAATCCTCCTGTTAAACCAGCTTCATTCCAAGTCTGAGAGAAACATCACATATCCATGGTGTCACACAGTAATATCGGACCATTCTGATGTAGGATTTTAAAATTAAAGGCTAAAATGTCCAAGTAAATCTACAGTATATTTGACATCTTTTTCAGGCTGTTAAAGCCATATTTTACTCTTTTTCAGGCAACTGTAGAACGGAATCCTCCTGTTAAACCAGCTTCATTCCAAGTCTGAGAGAAACATCACATATCCATGGTGTCACACAGTCAATATTGGACCATTCTGATGTAGGATTTTAAAATTAAAGGCTAAAATGTCCAAGTAAATCTACAGTATATTTGACATCTTTTTCAGGCTGTTAAAGCCATATTTTACTCTTTTTCAGGCAACTGTAGAACGGAATCCTCCTGTTAAACCAGCTTCATTCCAAGTCTGAGAGAAACATCACATATCCATGGTGTCACACAGTAATATCGGACCATTCTGATGTAGGATTTTAAAATTAAAGGCTAAAATGTCCAAGTAAATCTACAGTATATTTGACATCTTTTTCAGGCTGTTAAAGCCATATTTTACTCTTTTTCAGGCAACTGTAGAACGGAATCCTCCTGTTAAACCAGCTTCATTCCAAGTCTGAGAGAAACATCACATATCCATGGTGTCACACAGTCAATATTGGACCATTCTGATGTAGGATTTTAAAATTAAAGGCTAAAATGTCCAAGTAAATCTACAGTATATTTGACATCTTTTTCAGGCTGTTAAAGCCATATTTTACTCTTTTTCAGGCAACTGTAGAACGGAATCCTCCTGTTAAACCAGCTTCATTCCAAGTCTGAGAGAAACATCACATATCCATGGTGTCACACAGTAATATCGGACCATTCTGATGTAGGATTTTAAAATTAAAGGCTAAAATGTCCAAGTAAATCTACAGTATATTTGACATCTTTTTCAGGCTGTTAAAGCCATATTTTACTCTTTTTCAGGCAACTGTAGAACGGAATCCTCCTGTTAAACCAGCTTCATTCCAAGTCTGAGAGAAACATCACATATCCATGGTGTCACACAGTCAATATTGGACCATTCTGATGTAGGATTTTAAAATTAAAGGCTAAAATGTCCAAGTAAATCTACAGTATATTTGACATCTTTTTCAGGCTGTTAAAGCCATATTTTACTCTTTTTCAGGCAACTGTAGAACGGAATCCTCCTGTTAAACCAGCTTCATTCCAAGTCTGAGAGAAACATCACATATCCATGGTGTCACACAGTCAATATTGGACCATTCTGATGTAGGATTTTAAAATTAAAGGCTAAAATGTCCAAGTAAATCTACAGTATATTTGACATCTTTTTCAGGCTGTTAAAGCCATATTTTACTCTTTTTCAGGCAACTGTAGAACGGAATCCTCCTGTTAAACCAGCTTCATTCCAAGTCTGAGAGAAACATCACATATCCATGGTGTCACACAGTAATATCGGACCATTCTGATGTAGGATTTTAAAATTAAAGGCTAAAATGTCCAAGTAAATCTACAGTATATTTGACATCTTTTTCAGGCTGTTAAAGCCATATTTTACTCTTTTTCAGGCAACTGTAGAACGGAATCCTCCTGTTAAACCAGCTTCATTCCAAGTCTGAGAGAAACATCACATATCCATGGTGTCACACAGTAATATCGGACCATTCTGATGTAGGATTTTAAAATTAAAGGCTAAAATGTCCAAGTAAATCTACAGTATATTTGACATCTTTTTCAGGCTGTTAAAGCCATATTTTACTCTTTTTCAGGCAACTGTAGAACGGAATCCTCCTGTTAAACCAGCTTCATTCCAAGTCTGAGAGAAACATCACATATCCATGGTGTCACACAGTCAATATTGGACCATTCTGATGTAGGATTTTAAAATTAAAGGCTAAAATGTCCAAGTAAATCTACAGTATATTTGACATCTTTTTCAGGCTGTTAAAGCCATATTTTACTCTTTTTCAGGCAACTGTAGAACGGAATCCTCCTGTTAAACCAGCTTCATTCCAAGTCTGAGAGAAACATCACATATCCATGGTGTCACACAGTCAATATCGGACCATTCTGATGTAGGATTTTAAAATTAAAGGCTAAAATGTCCAAGTAAATCTACAGTATATTTGACATCTTTTTCAGGCTGTTAAAGCCATATTTTACTCTTTTTCAGGCAACTGTAGAACGGAATCCTCCTGTTAAACCAGCTTCATTCCAAGTCTGAGAGAAACATCACATATCCATGGTGTCACACAGTCAATATCGGACCATTCTGATGTAGGATTTTAAAATTAAAGGCTAAAATGTCCAAGTAAATCTACAGTATATTTGACATCTTTTTCAGGCTGTTAAAGCCATATTTTACTCTTTTTCAGGCAACTGTAGAACGGAATCCTCCTGTTAAACCAGCTTCATTCCAAGTCTGAGAGAAACATCACATATCCATGGTGTCACACAGTCAATATTGGACCATTCTGATGTAGGATTTTAAAATTAAAGGCTAAAATGTCCAAGTAAATCTACAGTATATTTGACATCTTTTTCAGGCTGTTAAAGCCATATTTTACTCTTTTTCAGGCAACTGTAGAACGGAATCCTCCTGTTAAACCAGCTTCATTCCAAGTCTGAGAGAAACATCACATATCCATGGTGTCACACAGTCAATATTGGACCATTCTGATGTAGGATTTTAAAATTAAAGGCTAAAATGTCCAAGTAAATCTACAGTATATTTGACATCTTTTTCAGGCTGTTAAAGCCATATTTTACTCTTTTTCAGGCAACTGTAGAACGGAATCCTCCTGTTAAACCAGCTTCATTCCAAGTCTGAGAGAAACATCACATATCCATGGTGTCACACAGGTAATATCGGACCATTCTGATGTAGGATTTTAAAATTAAAGGCTAAAATGTCCAAGTAAATCTACAGTATATTTGACATCTTTTTCAGGCTGTTAAAGCCATATTTTACTCTTTTTCAGGCAACTGTAGAACGGAATCCTCCTGTTAAACCAGCTTCATTCCAAGTCTGAGAGAAACATCACATATCCATGGTGTCACACAGTAATATCGGACCATTCTGATGTAGGATTTTAAAATTAAAGGCTAAAATGTCCAAGTAAATCTACAGTATATTTGACATCTTTTTCAGGCTGTTAAAGCCATATTTTACTCTTTTTCAGGCAACTGTAGAACGGAATCCTCCTGTTAAACCAGCTTCATTCCAAGTCTGAGAGAAACATCACATATCCATGGTGTCACACAGTAATATCGGACCATTCTGATGTAGGATTTTAAAATTAAAGGCTAAAATGTCCAAGTAAATCTACAGTATATTTGACATCTTTTTCAGGCTGTTAAAGCCATATTTTACTCTTTTTCAGGCAACTGTAGAACGGAATCCTCCTGTTAAACCAGCTTCATTCCAAGTCTGAGAGAAACATCACATATCCATGGTGTCACACAGTAATATCGGACCATTCTGATGTAGGATTTTAAAATTAAAGGCTAAAATGTCCAAGTAAATCTACAGTATATTTGACATCTTTTTCAGGCTGTTAAAGCCATATTTTACTCTTTTTCAGGCAACTGTAGAACGGAATCCTCCTGTTAAACCAGCTTCATTCCAAGTCTGAGAGAAACATCACATATCCATGGTGTCACACAGTCAATATCGGACCATTCTGATGTAGGATTTTAAAATTAAAGGCTAAAATGTCCAAGTAAATCTACAGTATATTTGACATCTTTTTCAGGCTGTTAAAGCCATATTTTACTCTTTTTCAGGCAACTGTAGAACGGAATCCTCCTGTTAAACCAGCTTCATTCCAAGTCTGAGAGAAACATCACATATCCATGGTGTCACACAGTCAATATCGGACCATTCTGATGTAGGATTTTAAAATTAAAGGCTAAAATGTCCAAGTAAATCTACAGTATATTTGACATCTTTTTCAGGCTGTTAAAGCCATATTTTACTCTTTTTCAGGCAACTGTAGAACGGAATCCTCCTGTTAAACCAGCTTCATTCCAAGTCTGAGAGAAACATCACATATCCATGGTGTCACACAGTCAATATCGGACCATTCTGATGTAGGATTTTAAAATTAAAGGCTAAAATGTCCAAGTAAATCTACAGTATATTTGACATCTTTTTCAGGCTGTTAAAGCCATATTTTACTCTTTTTCAGGCAACTGTAGAACGGAATCCTCCTGTTAAACCAGCTTCATTCCAAGTCTGAGAGAAACATCACATATCCATGGTGTCACACAGTAATATCGGACCATTCTGATGTAGGATTTTAAAATTAAAGGCTAAAATGTCCAAGTAAATCTACAGTATATTTGACATCTTTTTCAGGCTGTTAAAGCCATATTTTACTCTTTTTCAGGCAACTGTAGAACGGAATCCTCCTGTTAAACCAGCTTCATTCCAAGTCTGAGAGAAACATCACATATCCATGGTGTCACACAGTCAATATCGGACCATTCTGATGTAGGATTTTAAAATTAAAGGCTAAAATGTCCAAGTAAATCTACAGTATATTTGACATCTTTTTCAGGCTGTTAAAGCCATATTTTACTCTTTTTCAGGCAACTGTAGAACGGAATCCTCCTGTTAAACCAGCTTCATTCCAAGTCTGAGAGAAACATCACATATCCATGGTGTCACACAGTCAATATCGGACCATTCTGATGTAGGATTTTAAAATTAAAGGCTAAAATGTCCAAGTAAATCTACAGTATATTTGACATCTTTTTCAGGCTGTTAAAGCCATATTTTACTCTTTTTCAGGCAACTGTAGAACGGAATCCTCCTGTTAAACCAGCTTCATTCCAAGTCTGAGAGAAACATCACATATCCATGGTGTCACACAAGTAATATCGGACCATTCTGATGTAGGATTTTAAAATTAAAGGCTAAAATGTCCAAGTAAATCTACAGTATATTTGACATCTTTTTCAGGCTGTTAAAGCCATATTTTACTCTTTTTCAGGCAACTGTAGAACGGAATCCTCCTGTTAAACCAGCTTCATTCCAAGTCTGAGAGAAACATCACATATCCATGGTGTCACACAGTCAATATCGGACCATTCTGATGTAGGATTTTAAAATTAAAGGCTAAAATGTCCAAGTAAATCTACAGTATATTTGACATCTTTTTCAGGCTGTTAAAGCCATATTTTACTCTTTTTCAGGCAACTGTAGAACGGAATCCTCCTGTTAAACCAGCTTCATTCCAAGTCTGAGAGAAACATCACATATCCATGGTGTCACACAGTCAATATCGGACCATTCTGATGTAGGATTTTAAAATTAAAGGCTAAAATGTCCAAGTAAATCTACAGTATATTTGACATCTTTTTCAGGCTGTTAAAGCCATATTTTACTCTTTTTCAGGCAACTGTAGAACGGAATCCTCCTGTTAAACCAGCTTCATTCCAAGTCTGAGAGAAACATCACATATCCATGGTGTCACACAGTCAATATTGGACCATTCTGATGTAGGATTTTAAAATTAAAGGCTAAAATGTCCAAGTAAATCTACAGTATATTTGACATCTTTTTCAGGCTGTTAAAGCCATATTTTACTCTTTTTCAGGCAACTGTAGAACGGAATCCTCCTGTTAAACCAGCTTCATTCCAAGTCTGAGAGAAACATCACATATCCATGGTGTCACACAGTCAATATCGGACCATTCTGATGTAGGATTTTAAAATTAAAGGCTAAAATGTCCAAGTAAATCTACAGTATATTTGACATCTTTTTCAGGCTGTTAAAGCCATATTTTACTCTTTTTCAGGCAACTGTAGAACGGAATCCTCCTGTTAAACCAGCTTCATTCCAAGTCTGAGAGAAACATCACATATCCATGGTGTCACACAGTCAATATCGGACCATTCTGATGTAGGATTTTAAAATTAAAGGCTAAAATGTCCAAGTAAATCTACAGTATATTTGACATCTTTTTCAGGCTGTTAAAGCCATATTTTACTCTTTTTCAGGCAACTGTAGAACGGAATCCTCCTGTTAAACCAGCTTCATTCCAAGTCTGAGAGAAACATCACATATCCATGGTGTCACACAGTCAATATCGGACCATTCTGATGTAGGATTTTAAAATTAAAGGCTAAAATGTCCAAGTAAATCTACAGTATATTTGACATCTTTTTCAGGCTGTTAAAGCCATATTTTACTCTTTTTCAGGCAACTGTAGAACGGAATCCTCCTGTTAAACCAGCTTCATTCCAAGTCTGAGAGAAACATCACATATCCATGGTGTCACACAGTCAATATTGGACCATTCTGATGTAGGATTTTAAAATTAAAGGCTAAAATGTCCAAGTAAATCTACAGTATATTTGACATCTTTTTCAGGCTGTTAAAGCCATATTTTACTCTTTTTCAGGCAACTGTAGAACGGAATCCTCCTGTTAAACCAGCTTCATTCCAAGTCTGAGAGAAACATCACATATCCATGGTGTCACACAGTCAATATCGGACCATTCTGATGTAGGATTTTAAAATTAAAGGCTAAAATGTCCAAGTAAATCTACAGTATATTTGACATCTTTTTCAGGCTGTTAAAGCCATATTTTACTCTTTTTCAGGCAACTGTAGAACGGAATCCTCCTGTTAAACCAGCTTCATTCCAAGTCTGAGAGAAACATCACATATCCATGGTGTCACACAGTCAATATCGGACCATTCTGATGTAGGATTTTAAAATTAAAGGCTAAAATGTCCAAGTAAATCTACAGTATATTTGACATCTTTTTCAGGCTGTTAAAGCCATATTTTACTCTTTTTCAGGCAACTGTAGAACGGAATCCTCCTGTTAAACCAGCTTCATTCCAAGTCTGAGAGAAACATCACATATCCATGGTGTCACACAGTAATATCGGACCATTCTGATGTAGGATTTTAAAATTAAAGGCTAAAATGTCCAAGTAAATCTACAGTATATTTGACATCTTTTTCAGGCTGTTAAAGCCATATTTTACTCTTTTTCAGGCAACTGTAGAACGGAATCCTCCTGTTAAACCAGCTTCATTCCAAGTCTGAGAGAAACATCACATATCCATGGTGTCACACAGTCAATATCGGACCATTCTGATGTAGGATTTTAAAATTAAAGGCTAAAATGTCCAAGTAAATCTACAGTATATTTGACATCTTTTTCAGGCTGTTAAAGCCATATTTTACTCTTTTTCAGGCAACTGTAGAACGGAATCCTCCTGTTAAACCAGCTTCATTCCAAGTCTGAGAGAAACATCACATATCCATGGTGTCACACAGTCAATATCGGACCATTCTGATGTAGGATTTTAAAATTAAAGGCTAAAATGTCCAAGTAAATCTACAGTATATTTGACATCTTTTTCAGGCTGTTAAAGCCATATTTTACTCTTTTTCAGGCAACTGTAGAACGGAATCCTCCTGTTAAACCAGCTTCATTCCAAGTCTGAGAGAAACATCACATATCCATGGTGTCACACAGTCAATATTGGACCATTCTGATGTAGGATTTTAAAATTAAAGGCTAAAATGTCCAAGTAAATCTACAGTATATTTGACATCTTTTTCAGGCTGTTAAAGCCATATTTTACTCTTTTTCAGGCAACTGTAGAACGGAATCCTCCTGTTAAACCAGCTTCATTCCAAGTCTGAGAGAAACATCACATATCCATGGTGTCACACAGTCAATATCGGACCATTCTGATGTAGGATTTTAAAATTAAAGGCTAAAATGTCCAAGTAAATCTACAGTATATTTGACATCTTTTTCAGGCTGTTAAAGCCATATTTTACTCTTTTTCAGGCAACTGTAGAACGGAATCCTCCTGTTAAACCAGCTTCATTCCAAGTCTGAGAGAAACATCACATATCCATGGTGTCACACAGTCAATATCGGACCATTCTGATGTAGGATTTTAAAATTAAAGGCTAAAATGTCCAAGTAAATCTACAGTATATTTGACATCTTTTTCAGGCTGTTAAAGCCATATTTTACTCTTTTTCAGGCAACTGTAGAACGGAATCCTCCTGTTAAACCAGCTTCATTCCAAGTCTGAGAGAAACATCACATATCCATGGTGTCACACAGTCAATATTGGACCATTCTGATGTAGGATTTTAAAATTAAAGGCTAAAATGTCCAAGTAAATCTACAGTATATTTGACATCTTTTTCAGGCTGTTAAAGCCATATTTTACTCTTTTTCAGGCAACTGTAGAACGGAATCCTCCTGTTAAACCAGCTTCATTCCAAGTCTGAGAGAAACATCACATATCCATGGTGTCACACAGTAATATCGGACCATTCTGATGTAGGATTTTAAAATTAAAGGCTAAAATGTCCAAGTAAATCTACAGTATATTTGACATCTTTTTCAGGCTGTTAAAGCCATATTTTACTCTTTTTCAGGCAACTGTAGAACGGAATCCTCCTGTTAAACCAGCTTCATTCCAAGTCTGAGAGAAACATCACATATCCATGGTGTCACACAGTCAATATCGGACCATTCTGATGTAGGATTTTAAAATTAAAGGCTAAAATGTCCAAGTAAATCTACAGTATATTTGACATCTTTTTCAGGCTGTTAAAGCCATATTTTACTCTTTTTCAGGCAACTGTAGAACGGAATCCTCCTGTTAAACCAGCTTCATTCCAAGTCTGAGAGAAACATCACATATCCATGGTGTCACACAGTCAATATTGGACCATTCTGATGTAGGATTTTAAAATTAAAGGCTAAAATGTCCAAGTAAATCTACAGTATATTTGACATCTTTTTCAGGCTGTTAAAGCCATATTTTACTCTTTTTCAGGCAACTGTAGAACGGAATCCTCCTGTTAAACCAGCTTCATTCCAAGTCTGAGAGAAACATCACATATCCATGGTGTCACACAGTCAATATCGGACCATTCTGATGTAGGATTTTAAAATTAAAGGCTAAAATGTCCAAGTAAATCTACAGTATATTTGACATCTTTTTCAGGCTGTTAAAGCCATATTTTACTCTTTTTCAGGCAACTGTAGAACGGAATCCTCCTGTTAAACCAGCTTCATTCCAAGTCTGAGAGAAACATCACATATCCATGGTGTCACACAGTCAATATCGGACCATTCTGATGTAGGATTTTAAAATTAAAGGCTAAAATGTCCAAGTAAATCTACAGTATATTTGACATCTTTTTCAGGCTGTTAAAGCCATATTTTACTCTTTTTCAGGCAACTGTAGAACGGAATCCTCCTGTTAAACCAGCTTCATTCCAAGTCTGAGAGAAACATCACATATCCATGGTGTCACACAGTCAATATCGGACCATTCTGATGTAGGATTTTAAAATTAAAGGCTAAAATGTCCAAGTAAATCTACAGTATATTTGACATCTTTTTCAGGCTGTTAAAGCCATATTTTACTCTTTTTCAGGCAACTGTAGAACGGAATCCTCCTGTTAAACCAGCTTCATTCCAAGTCTGAGAGAAACATCACATATCCATGGTGTCACACAGTCAATATCGGACCATTCTGATGTAGGATTTTAAAATTAAAGGCTAAAATGTCCAAGTAAATCTACAGTATATTTGACATCTTTTTCAGGCTGTTAAAGCCATATTTTACTCTTTTTCAGGCAACTGTAGAACGGAATCCTCCTGTTAAACCAGCTTCATTCCAAGTCTGAGAGAAACATCACATATCCATGGTGTCACACAGTAATATCGGACCATTCTGATGTAGGATTTTAAAATTAAAGGCTAAAATGTCCAAGTAAATCTACAGTATATTTGACATCTTTTTCAGGCTGTTAAAGCCATATTTTACTCTTTTTCAGGCAACTGTAGAACGGAATCCTCCTGTTAAACCAGCTTCATTCCAAGTCTGAGAGAAACATCACATATCCATGGTGTCACACAGTCAATATCGGACCATTCTGATGTAGGATTTTAAAATTAAAGGCTAAAATGTCCAAGTAAATCTACAGTATATTTGACATCTTTTTCAGGCTGTTAAAGCCATATTTTACTCTTTTTCAGGCAACTGTAGAACGGAATCCTCCTGTTAAACCAGCTTCATTCCAAGTCTGAGAGAAACATCACATATCCATGGTGTCACACAGTCAATATTGGACCATTCTGATGTAGGATTTTAAAATTAAAGGCTAAAATGTCCAAGTAAATCTACAGTATATTTGACATCTTTTTCAGGCTGTTAAAGCCATATTTTACTCTTTTTCAGGCAACTGTAGAACGGAATCCTCCTGTTAAACCAGCTTCATTCCAAGTCTGAGAGAAACATCACATATCCATGGTGTCACACAGTCAATATCGGACCATTCTGATGTAGGATTTTAAAATTAAAGGCTAAAATGTCCAAGTAAATCTACAGTATATTTGACATCTTTTTCAGGCTGTTAAAGCCATATTTTACTCTTTTTCAGGCAACTGTAGAACGGAATCCTCCTGTTAAACCAGCTTCATTCCAAGTCTGAGAGAAACATCACATATCCATGGTGTCACACAGTCAATATTGGACCATTCTGATGTAGGATTTTAAAATTAAAGGCTAAAATGTCCAAGTAAATCTACAGTATATTTGACATCTTTTTCAGGCTGTTAAAGCCATATTTTACTCTTTTTCAGGCAACTGTAGAACGGAATCCTCCTGTTAAACCAGCTTCATTCCAAGTCTGAGAGAAACATCACATATCCATGGTGTCACACAGTCAATATCGGACCATTCTGATGTAGGATTTTAAAATTAAAGGCTAAAATGTCCAAGTAAATCTACAGTATATTTGACATCTTTTTCAGGCTGTTAAAGCCATATTTTACTCTTTTTCAGGCAACTGTAGAACGGAATCCTCCTGTTAAACCAGCTTCATTCCAAGTCTGAGAGAAACATCACATATCCATGGTGTCACACAGTCAATATCGGACCATTCTGATGTAGGATTTTAAAATTAAAGGCTAAAATGTCCAAGTAAATCTACAGTATATTTGACATCTTTTTCAGGCTGTTAAAGCCATATTTTACTCTTTTTCAGGCAACTGTAGAACGGAATCCTCCTGTTAAACCAGCTTCATTCCAAGTCTGAGAGAAACATCACATATCCATGGTGTCACACAGTCAATATCGGACCATTCTGATGTAGGATTTTAAAATTAAAGGCTAAAATGTCCAAGTAAATCTACAGTATATTTGACATCTTTTTCAGGCTGTTAAAGCCATATTTTACTCTTTTTCAGGCAACTGTAGAACGGAATCCTCCTGTTAAACCAGCTTCATTCCAAGTCTGAGAGAAACATCACATATCCATGGTGTCACACAGTCAATATTGGACCATTCTGATGTAGGATTTTAAAATTAAAGGCTAAAATGTCCAAGTAAATCTACAGTATATTTGACATCTTTTTCAGGCTGTTAAAGCCATATTTTACTCTTTTTCAGGCAACTGTAGAACGGAATCCTCCTGTTAAACCAGCTTCATTCCAAGTCTGAGAGAAACATCACATATCCATGGTGTCACACAGTCAATATCGGACCATTCTGATGTAGGATTTTAAAATTAAAGGCTAAAATGTCCAAGTAAATCTACAGTATATTTGACATCTTTTTCAGGCTGTTAAAGCCATATTTTACTCTTTTTCAGGCAACTGTAGAACGGAATCCTCCTGTTAAACCAGCTTCATTCCAAGTCTGAGAGAAACATCACATATCCATGGTGTCACACAGTCAATATCGGACCATTCTGATGTAGGATTTTAAAATTAAAGGCTAAAATGTCCAAGTAAATCTACAGTATATTTGACATCTTTTTCAGGCTGTTAAAGCCATATTTTACTCTTTTTCAGGCAACTGTAGAACGGAATCCTCCTGTTAAACCAGCTTCATTCCAAGTCTGAGAGAAACATCACATATCCATGGTGTCACACAGTCAATATCGGACCATTCTGATGTAGGATTTTAAAATTAAAGGCTAAAATGTCCAAGTAAATCTACAGTATATTTGACATCTTTTTCAGGCTGTTAAAGCCATATTTTACTCTTTTTCAGGCAACTGTAGAACGGAATCCTCCTGTTAAACCAGCTTCATTCCAAGTCTGAGAGAAACATCACATATCCATGGTGTCACACAGTCAATATTGGACCATTCTGATGTAGGATTTTAAAATTAAAGGCTAAAATGTCCAAGTAAATCTACAGTATATTTGACATCTTTTTCAGGCTGTTAAAGCCATATTTTACTCTTTTTCAGGCAACTGTAGAACGGAATCCTCCTGTTAAACCAGCTTCATTCCAAGTCTGAGAGAAACATCACATATCCATGGTGTCACACAGTCAATATCGGACCATTCTGATGTAGGATTTTAAAATTAAAGGCTAAAATGTCCAAGTAAATCTACAGTATATTTGACATCTTTTTCAGGCTGTTAAAGCCATATTTTACTCTTTTTCAGGCAACTGTAGAACGGAATCCTCCTGTTAAACCAGCTTCATTCCAAGTCTGAGAGAAACATCACATATCCATGGTGTCACACAGTCAATATCGGACCATTCTGATGTAGGATTTTAAAATTAAAGGCTAAAATGTCCAAGTAAATCTACAGTATATTTGACATCTTTTTCAGGCTGTTAAAGCCATATTTTACTCTTTTTCAGGCAACTGTAGAACGGAATCCTCCTGTTAAACCAGCTTCATTCCAAGTCTGAGAGAAACATCACATATCCATGGTGTCACACAGTCAATATCGGACCATTCTGATGTAGGATTTTAAAATTAAAGGCTAAAATGTCCAAGTAAATCTACAGTATATTTGACATCTTTTTCAGGCTGTTAAAGCCATATTTTACTCTTTTTCAGGCAACTGTAGAACGGAATCCTCCTGTTAAACCAGCTTCATTCCAAGTCTGAGAGAAACATCACATATCATGGTGTCACACAGTCAATATCGGACCATTCTGATGTAGGAATTTAAAATTAAAGGCTAAAATCTCCAATTAAATCTACAGTAATTTGAACTCTTTTCAGGCAGAGAATGTTTATTCCAAAACACACAACAGATTCACAGTTGTTGAGAGAATCTTTGTGATGGCTATCCATGAGGAAAACGGACAAATGCAGGTATGACATCAGTCTAAAATGTCCAAGCCGTGATTTGCTCTTTTTCAGGCATTACATTTCTGCAAGAGAAACATAAATCTTGACCATTTATGATAAGCATACAAATGTTTTTTCTGATGTAGGATTTAAAATTAAAGGCTAAAATGTTAAAGTAAATCTACAGTAAGACATCTTTTTCAGGCTGTTAAAGCCATATTTTACTCTTTTTCAGGCAACTGTAGAACGGAATCCTCCTGTTAAAAGCTTCATAAGTCTGAATAAACATCACATATCCATGGTGTCACACAGTCATTTCCCATTCTGATGTACATTTTCAAAATTAAAGGCTAAAATGTCCAAGTAAATCTACAGTAATTACATCTTCCATGTGTTAAAGCCATATTTTACTCTTTTTCAGGCAGTAGAAAATCCTCCTGTTAAAATTCATTCCAAGTCTGAGACATCACATATCCATGGTGTCACTCTTTGGCCATTCTGATAAGGTTAAATTAAAGGCTAAAATTTCCAAGTAAATCTACAGTACATCATCTTTTTCAGGCTGTTAAAGCCATATTTTACTGGACAAAACTGTAGATGTTCCTGTTAAACCATTTCATGTTGGTCAAAATTAGACATGTTACGTTGTATCAGAGTATTTTTGGCAAAATCCTAGGCTATTAAGATTTTTACAGAACTGTAAATGGAAGTAACACTTTTTCAGCAATAAACTATACCATGGTCCAAGTCAACAGGAGAATCTCCATTCCATTATCCCTCAGGCATGTCTAAGTAAAGTCAAATTGAGGATGAATAATTCCAGCATATTTGTCATTTTCAGGCTAAAGTGCAACAAGTAGCACCAACAGTGAACATACACCTCCTGTGAACCAGTCAATTGGTCCATTTAGCTATTTTCAAACTAAACGTAACGGTGAATCTACGTATTTTTGACAGGCTTTATGGTAAATCCATATTTTACCACTCGGTAACTGTTGTTTCCATTCTTACTCAATTTTACCACTACCCACGAAAAGCCATGTATGACCATCTGGCCATCTGTCCACAGTTTATGATCATTGGGATGTCCGTTCCCATATGCTTCATGATGTTCATAAAACAGTATATTTGGCATCTTGAGAGGTGGAAAGCCACCATGTTACAGTGATTCAGGCAACTGGAGCGCAACGCCACCCATCCCATTCGGTAATTCTAGAAACATATAGGCCACACAGTCCAATTAAACCTACTGGCCATTTACAAGTGCATCAGGCCAAGAAATCTTTTACTGACTCGCACCAGGCTGTTGCCGGGTTACTGTTCAGGGCAATTGTAGAACGGAATCCTCCTGTTAAACCACAGCTTCATTCCAAGTCTGAGAGACATCACATATCCATGGTGTCACACAGTAATATGTGGACCATTCTGATGTAAGATAATTAAAACCTGTCCAAGTAATCTACAGGCCATTTGACACTCGTCAGTCTGTTGCGCATCTTACATTCAATGGTGGGGGCAGCCAATTCTGGACATATTCATCAGGAAGGTGTTAAGGCGGAGTATACCTGTGGAAGATGGTTTGGTGTCGGCAAGTTTGGATGTAGGTTATCGGCTATTCCAAGTGAGCACACATAACAATTGGTGTTGTTTTGGATCTGTAGGCATTTAGAATAAAGTTAAACCATAAATTAAATCTACAGAAAATTGACATCTTTTGTCAGTCCCACACAGCCATATTTTCATGCTATGTAGGTACAGAATGTTGGTTTCCGTCCATGTGTTGTGGCCACTATCCGCTGTCGGCAACAGGCAGAGGGCCAAACGGAATAGGCCCATCCCTTATGAGCACCCATATCTGGAGTATAGAGTCTATAGTCACAGTTGGTTTTTCAGCAGACAAAGGTTTTGGTACCGTCCGATCTCCAGCTTAGTCAGGGTGTGGGAATGGAATATCTGTTTACAGTGACTTTGGTGTATCCATGTGGATTGTTCTGCAATCTTTACTGCTGTGGGCGTTGTGATGAGCACAGTGTATGGCCCTCCACTTTGGTGATGACCAGCACTTTCTCTTTATCACTTTTGTCAGCACTTGGTCATCTGGTTGCAGTCTCCGCACCTGGGAGACAGAGGGGAGATAGGCAGATTACATGCACTTTGAACGCTCCTATCTCTAAACACCTTGCACATCCACTCTGCCAGGAGGCCCCTGGGTCATCACTTTTCTCTGCAGGGGCCCCTCCCAAACGGTAACACAAATGGCCTGCATGAACCACTTCAGGCGTCAGCCCTGTCGATTTGGTGTTATTCTCATGTACAACTCTACCAGGGAAGACACTCTGGCCATGGCTTTCCTGTCTGTTCCATAGTTTTTCAGGCGATTTTTTACTGTTCCGTTTGTTCGTTCCACCAACCCTGCACTCTGGGGGTGGTAGGCGCAATGTCGTCTTAGTGCTATGCCTAGGTGCTGTCCTAGCAATGTCACTGTCTCATTGACAAAATGTGGACCATTATCACTCCAAATGACTCTCGGGATGCCATTTAGAAAGGAATCTACCAAGACTAAACAGTACCTGTAAGTACCACTTTGGTTTAGCTCTTGAAATCCATGTGTAGGATTTGACGGATGTGACCCTTGCGGGCATTTTCTCTTTGGTCTCACATTTCCTGTGGATTATGTCTGCAACAGATAATACAACCCCTACAAAAGTCTTCAAGTAAGATTGAATCCCTTGAAGGTGTGAAACACCTTCTGTACCATAGACATCATACCCGCTGTTGAGACATGGGTCTCCCATGGCTCATCTTAGCTACATATGATACAAATTTTTGGCAAGCAGGGCTTGCCATCTCTGATATAGGCCATCAACACAAGTGGCACCATCTGACAGCCATATATCTTTCTCAGTCTGGGAGTTGTCCTGCATGTTTTAGTACCTCTGTAGGGACAATTTTGAGGTTCCTCTGAACCGCTAAGTGTTGCGAACCCATAGCTGCTCTCTTAGCTTCCTCATCTGCCTTTGCATTTCCTAAGCTGACTGGATCTTTCCGCAAGTATGTGCTGCACATTTACAAATGGCTAGTCTGTGAGGTAACTGAATAGCTTGAAGTAGCTTCACTAGCAAGTCTGCATGCTCTGAGCAAGCGCGTTCCTGTTCTACAGAGGAGAGGAGCAGAGAGGAGGGGCTCGGCGCGCTAGCTCCGTTGTGTGAGCTGGTGTCTTGAGTCAGGGAGAAAGTGACTGTGCGTCACATCTATCACTTTTGTAGTCCGGGGTCTGGGGGCCTTTGGTTCGTCAGTCTGAGTGTCGGATATAGTTACATAAGAAGGAGGCTTAATGTCATGTCTGGTCTAACTCAGTCTTGTTCTGAAACTAGGACCTTTGGCTCCTGGACTCCCTCGTTCTTTTCTGTCTTGTCTGGCATAAGATGACTCACACTTTGACCCATCAAAGCTAAGTCATGAATTTTCAGATATCCTGGGCCTCTAATTCTTTTAACCTTTTCTGATTTTGGCCTTTAAGTTGGCTAATTTGTCCAACCTCTTCTAAATTCTGTCTACATCTATTTCTGACTTTTAAAGCACATATTCTAGTAGTTTCAGGCAGTTGAATGAACGGAACAACCTGTTTCAATTCAATTCAATTTTATTTATAGTATCAATTCATAACAACAGTTATCTCAAGACACTTTTGAGATAGGAGTCTAAACCAGATAAAGTAGTCCAACTAAATCTAGAATTTACAAGGACCCAACTGTTAAAGTAGTTCCTCCAGAGCAGCAACAGTAGACAGTGGCGAGAAAAACTTCATTTTGAAGAAACATCACAGACCCATGGCTCGTGGTGGCCATTCTGATGTAGGTTTTTAAATGCTAAAAGTGTCCAAGTAAATCTACAGTATATTTGACATCTTTTTCACTTTAAAGCCATATTTTACTGTTTTTCAGGCCATTATTAAATCCTATGTTTCCAGGTTCATTCCAACCTGTGGCAATCCATGACCTCATGTGTCCACATTCAAATGTATTTATTATTTTGTGTATTTATTTAAAGTATCTATTCATTTATTTATTTATCTATTCATCTATTAATGTCCAAGCAATTATACTTTTTTCAGGCAACTGTAGAACAATCCTCCTGTTAACCAGCTTCATTCCAAGTCTGTAGACCATCACATATCCATGGTGTCACACAGTCATATCACCATTCTGATGTAGGATTTTAAAATTCCAAGGTGTCTTTCCACAGTAATTTCACATCTTTTTGGTGAAACCTATTTTACCCATTTCTCTCTGTAATTTATTTACAACTGATTAAGTCCAACTCACATATCCATGGTGTCAACAAAAATGCGACCATTCTGATGTAGGATTTTACTTAAAGGCTAAAATGTCCAAGTAAATCCAGTATATTTGACATCTTTTTGCTGTTAAAGCCATATTTTACTTTTCAGGCAACTGTAGAACGGAATCCTCCTGTTAAACCAGCTTCATTCCAAGTCTTCAGAAACACAATATATGGTGTCACACACAATAAAAAGATTTTAAAAAAAGCTAAAAGTCCAAGTAAACACACATATTTGACATCTCAGTCAGGCTGTTAAAGCCATATTTTACTCTTTTTCAGGCAACTGTAGAACTCCTCCTGTTAAACCAGCTTCATTCCAAGCTGTGAAAACATCACATATCCATGGTGTCACACAGTCAATATCTGACCATTCTGATGTAGGATTTTAAAATTAAAGGCTAAAATGTCCAAGTAAATCTACAGTATATTTGACATCTTTTCAGGCTGTTAAAGCCATATTTTACTCTTTTTCAGGCAACTGTAGAACGGAATCCTCCTGTTAAACCAGCTTCATTCCAAGTCTGAGAGAAACATCACATATCTTGTCACACAGAAATTGGACCATTCTGATGTTCCAAGTCTGAGGAAAATGTCCAATAAATCTACAGTTATTTGACATCTTTTCCAGGCTGTTAAATAAAATTACTCTTTCATAACTGTAGACCTTTTAAATCAGCCCCAGGCTGAAGAAATATTACTCTTTTTCACAACTGTAAAATCCTCATGTTAAATTTTCATTTAGGCTGAGTCAATATCACAGTATATGTGACACTTTTTCAGGCTGTAAACCATATGATGTAGGAACTTAAAATTAAAAAAAATGTCCAAGTAAATCCACAGTATCTTTGACATCTTTTTCAGTGAAAGTCACATATCCAGGCAACTGTAGAAACCTAGGGCCGTCCAGCTGTTACCTGGCGAAAATTCTCAGGTTGATTACAGGTCTGGACTCTTCAGATGTTGATTCAGGCTTGGACCAGTCTCAGGTTCAGGACATTTAACTTTTAAAATCAAACTCTTTCAAGTAACGAAACTCAACTGTTTTCACCAGTTAATTCCAATTGAGAGAAAGGATTTGTCAATTAATATAGCATGTCCAAGAAATTCAACAGTATTTCCTCGTTATTTGTTAAAACATAAACCATATTTTACAGGTACAAGGAATCCTCCTGTTAAACCAGCTTCATTCCAAGTCTGAGAGAAACATCACATATCCATGGTGTCACACAGTCAATATTGACCATTCTGATGTAGGATTTTAAAATTAAAGGCTAAAATGTCCAAGTAAATCTACAGTATATTTGACATCTTTTTCAGGCTGTTAAAGCCATATTTTACTCTTTTTCAGGCAACTGTAGAACGGAATCCTCCTGTTAAACCAGCTTCATTCCAAGTCTGAGAGAAACATCACATATCCATGGTGTCACACAGTCAATATCGGACCATTCTGATGTAGGATTTTAAAATTAAAGGCTAAAATGTCCAAGTAAATCTACAGTATATTTGACATCTTTTTCAGGCTGTTAAAGCCATATTTTACTCTTTTTCAGGCAACTGTAGAACGGAATCCTCCTGTTAAACCAGCTTCATTCCAAGTCTGAGAGAAACATCACATATCCATGGTGTCACACAGTCAATATCGGACCATTCTGATGTAGGATTTTAAAATTAAAGGCTAAAATGTCCAAGTAAATCTACAGTATATTTGACATCTTTTTCAGGCTGTTAAAGCCATATTTTAGTCTTTTTCAGGCAACTGTAGAACGGAATCCTCCTGTTAAACCAGCTTCATTCCAAGTCTGAGAGAAACATCACATATCCATGGTGTCAAACAGTCAATATTGGACCATTCTGATTAAAATTAAAGGCTAAAATGTCCAAGTAAATCTACTGTATATTTGACATCTTTTTCAGGCTGTTAAAGCCATATTTTACTCTTTTTCAGGCAACTGTAGAACGGAATCCTCCTGTTAAACCAGCTTCATTCCAAGTCTGAGAGAAACATCACATATCCATGGTGTCACACAGTCAATATACCATTCTGATGTAGGATTTTAAAATTAAAGGCTAAAATGTCCAAGTAAATCTACAGTATATTTGACATCTTTTTCAGGCTGTTAAAGCCATATTTTACTCTTTTTCAGGCAACTGTAGAACGGAATCCTCCTGTTAAACCAGCTTCATTCCAAGTCTGAGAGAAACATCACATATCCATGGTGTCACACAGTCAATATTCCACCATTCTGATGTATTTTAAAATTAAAGGCTAAAATGTCCAAGTAAATCTACAGTATATTTGACATCTTTTTCAGGCTGTTAAAGCCATATTTTACTCTTTTTCAGGCAACTGTAGAACGGAATCCTCCTGTTAAACCAGCTTCATTCCAAGTCTGAGAGAAACATCACATATCCATGGTGTCACACAGTCAATATTACCATTCTGATGTAGGATTTTAAAATTAAAGGCTAAAATGTCCAAGTAAATCCAGTATATTTGACATCTTTTTCAGGCTGTTAAAGCCATATTTTACTCTTTTTCAGGCAACTGTAGAACGGAATCCTTGTTAAACCAGCTTCATTCCACCAACATCACATATCCATGGTGTCACACAGTCAATATGGACCATTCTGATGTAGGATTTTAAAATTAAAGGCTAAAATGTCCAAGTAAATCTACAGTATATTTGACATCTTTTTAGGCTGTTTTATTTTACTAACAATCTTGGAAATTTTTTAAGTCTGAGAGAAACATCACATATCCATGGTGTCACACAGTTGGACCATTCTGTAGGAGGAAAATTAAAAAAATGCCAGTATCTCAGTAGAAATCTTCAGGCTGTTAAAGCCATATTTTACTCTTTTTCAGGCAACTGTAGAACGGAATCCTCCTGTTAAGCTTCATTCCAAGTCTGAGAGAACATCACATATGGTGTCACACAGTAATATCGGACCATTCTGATGTAGGATTTTAAAAAGGCTAAAATGTCCAAGTAAAAGTATATTTGACATCTTTTTCAGGCTGTTAAAGCCATATTTTACTCTTTTTCAGGCAACTGTAGAACGGAATCCTCCTGTTAAACCAGCTTCATTCCAAGTCTGAGAGAAACATCACATATCCATGGTGTCACACAGTCAATATCGGACCATTCTGATGTAGGATTTTAAAATTAAAGGCTAAAATGTCCAAGTAAATCTACAGTATATTTGACATCTTTTTCAGGCTGTTAAAGCCATATTTTACTCTTTTTCAGGCAACTGTAGAACGGAATCCTCCTGTTAAACCAGCTTCATTCCAAGTCTGAGAGAAACATCACATATCCATGGTGTCACACAGTCAATATCGGACCATTCTGATGTAGGATTTTAAAATTAAAGGCTAAAATGTCCAAGTAAATCTACAGTATATTTGACATCTTTTTCAGGCTGTTAAAGCCATATTTTACTCTTTTTCAGGCAACTGTAGAACGGAATCCTCCTGTTAAACCAGCTTCATTCCAAGTCTGAGAGAAACATCACATATCCATGGTGTCACACAGTCAATATCGGACCATTCTGATGTAGGATTTTAAAATTAAAGGCTAAAATGTCCAAGTAAATCTACAGTATATTTGACATCTTTTTCAGGCTGTTAAAGCCATATTTTACTCTTTTTCAGGCAACTGTAGAACGGAATCCTCCTGTTAAACCAGCTTCATTCCAAGTCTGAGAGAAACATCACATATCCATGGTGTCACACAGTCAATATCGGACCATTCTGATGTAGGATTTTAAAATTAAAGGCTAAAATGTCCAAGTAAATCTACAGTATATTTGACATCTTTTTCAGGCTGTTAAAGCCATATTTTACTCTTTTTCAGGCAACTGTAGAACGGAATCCTCCTGTTAAACCAGCTTCATTCCAAGTCTGAGAGAAACATCACATATCCATGGTGTCACACAGTCAATATCGGACCATTCTGATGTAGGATTTTAAAATTAAAGGCTAAAATGTCCAAGTAAATCTACAGTATATTTGACATCTTTTTCAGGCTGTTAAAGCCATATTTTACTCTTTTTCAGGCAACTGTAGAACGGAATCCTCCTGTTAAACCAGCTTCATTCCAAGTCTGAGAGAAACATCACATATCCATGGTGTCACACAGTCAATATCGGACCATTCTGATGTAGGATTTTAAAATTAAAGGCTAAAATGTCCAAGTAAATCTACAGTATATTTGACATCTTTTTCAGGCTGTTAAAGCCATATTTTACTCTTTTTCAGGCAACTGTAGAACGGAATCCTCCTGTTAAACCAGCTTCATTCCAAGTCTGAGAGAAACATCACATATCCATGGTGTCACACAGTCAATATCGGACCATTCTGATGTAGGATTTTAAAATTAAAGGCTAAAATGTCCAAGTAAATCTACAGTATATTTGACATCTTTTTCAGGCTGTTAAAGCCATATTTTACTCTTTTTCAGGCAACTGTAGAACGGAATCCTCCTGTTAAACCAGCTTCATTCCAAGTCTGAGAGAAACATCACATATCCATGGTGTCACACAGTCAATATCGGACCATTCTGATGTAGGATTTTAAAATTAAAGGCTAAAATGTCCAAGTAAATCTACAGTATATTTGACATCTTTTTCAGGCTGTTAAAGCCATATTTTACTCTTTTTCAGGCAACTGTAGAACGGAATCCTCCTGTTAAACCAGCTTCATTCCAAGTCTGAGAGAAACATCACATATCCATGGTGTCACACAGTCAATATCGGACCATTCTGATGTAGGATTTTAAAATTAAAGGCTAAAATGTCCAAGTAAATCTACAGTATATTTGACATCTTTTTCAGGCTGTTAAAGCCATATTTTACTCTTTTTCAGGCAACTGTAGAACGGAATCCTCCTGTTAAACCAGCTTCATTCCAAGTCTGAGAGAAACATCACATATCCATGGTGTCACACAGTCAATATCGGACCATTCTGATGTAGGATTTTAAAATTAAAGGCTAAAATGTCCAAGTAAATCTACAGTATATTTGACATCTTTTTCAGGCTGTTAAAGCCATATTTTACTCTTTTTCAGGCAACTGTAGAACGGAATCCTCCTGTTAAACCAGCTTCATTCCAAGTCTGAGAGAAACATCACATATCCATGGTGTCACACAGTCAATATCGGACCATTCTGATGTAGGATTTTAAAATTAAAGGCTAAAATGTCCAAGTAAATCTACAGTATATTTGACATCTTTTTCAGGCTGTTAAAGCCATATTTTACTCTTTTTCAGGCAACTGTAGAACGGAATCCTCCTGTTAAACCAGCTTCATTCCAAGTCTGAGAGAAACATCACATATCCATGGTGTCACACAGTAATATCGGACCATTCTGATGTAGGATTTTAAAATTAAAGGCTAAAATGTCCAAGTAAATCTACAGTATATTTGACATCTTTTTCAGGCTGTTAAAGCCATATTTTACTCTTTTTCAGGCAACTGTAGAACGGAATCCTCCTGTTAAACCAGCTTCATTCCAAGTCTGAGAGAAACATCACATATCCATGGTGTCACACAGTCAATATCGGACCATTCTGATGTAGGATTTTAAAATTAAAGGCTAAAATGTCCAAGTAAATCTACAGTATATTTGACATCTTTTTCAGGCTGTTAAAGCCATATTTTACTCTTTTTCAGGCAACTGTAGAACGGAATCCTCCTGTTAAACCAGCTTCATTCCAAGTCTGAGAGAAACATCACATATCCATGGTGTCACACAGTCAATATCGGACCATTCTGATGTAGGATTTTAAAATTAAAGGCTAAAATGTCCAAGTAAATCTACAGTATATTTGACATCTTTTTCAGGCTGTTAAAGCCATATTTTACTCTTTTTCAGGCAACTGTAGAACGGAATCCTCCTGTTAAACCAGCTTCATTCCAAGTCTGAGAGAAACATCACATATCCATGGTGTCACACAGTCAATATCGGACCATTCTGATGTAGGATTTTAAAATTAAAGGCTAAAATGTCCAAGTAAATCTACAGTATATTTGACATCTTTTTCAGGCTGTTAAAGCCATATTTTACTCTTTTTCAGGCAACTGTAGAACGGAATCCTCCTGTTAAACCAGCTTCATTCCAAGTCTGAGAGAAACATCACATATCCATGGTGTCACACAGTCAATATCGGACCATTCTGATGTAGGATTTTAAAATTAAAGGCTAAAATGTCCAAGTAAATCTACAGTATATTTGACATCTTTTTCAGGCTGTTAAAGCCATATTTTACTCTTTTTCAGGCAACTGTAGAACGGAATCCTCCTGTTAAACCAGCTTCATTCCAAGTCTGAGAGAAACATCACATATCCATGGTGTCACACAGTCAATATCGGACCATTCTGATGTAGGATTTTAAAATTAAAGGCTAAAATGTCCAAGTAAATCTACAGTATATTTGACATCTTTTTCAGGCTGTTAAAGCCATATTTTACTCTTTTTCAGGCAACTGTAGAACGGAATCCTCCTGTTAAACCAGCTTCATTCCAAGTCTGAGAGAAACATCACATATCCATGGTGTCACACAGTCAATATCGGACCATTCTGATGTAGGATTTTAAAATTAAAGGCTAAAATGTCCAAGTAAATCTACAGTATATTTGACATCTTTTTCAGGCTGTTAAAGCCATATTTTACTCTTTTTCAGGCAACTGTAGAACGGAATCCTCCTGTTAAACCAGCTTCATTCCAAGTCTGAGAGAAACATCACATATCCATGGTGTCACACAGTCAATATCGGACCATTCTGATGTAGGATTTTAAAATTAAAGGCTAAAATGTCCAAGTAAATCTACAGTATATTTGACATCTTTTTCAGGCTGTTAAAGCCATATTTTACTCTTTTTCAGGCAACTGTAGAACGGAATCCTCCTGTTAAACCAGCTTCATTCCAAGTCTGAGAGAAACATCACATATCCATGGTGTCACACAGTCAATATCGGACCATTCTGATGTAGGATTTTAAAATTAAAGGCTAAAATGTCCAAGTAAATCTACAGTATATTTGACATCTTTTTCAGGCTGTTAAAGCCATATTTTACTCTTTTTCAGGCAACTGTAGAACGGAATCCTCCTGTTAAACCAGCTTCATTCCAAGTCTGAGAGAAACATCACATATCCATGGTGTCACACAGTCAATATCGGACCATTCTGATGTAGGATTTTAAAATTAAAGGCTAAAATGTCCAAGTAAATCTACAGTATATTTGACATCTTTTTCAGGCTGTTAAAGCCATATTTTACTCTTTTTCAGGCAACTGTAGAACGGAATCCTCCTGTTAAACCAGCTTCATTCCAAGTCTGAGAGAAACATCACATATCCATGGTGTCACACAGTCAATATCGGACCATTCTGATGTAGGATTTTAAAATTAAAGGCTAAAATGTCCAAGTAAATCTACAGTATATTTGACATCTTTTTCAGGCTGTTAAAGCCATATTTTACTCTTTTTCAGGCAACTGTAGAACGGAATCCTCCTGTTAAACCAGCTTCATTCCAAGTCTGAGAGAAACATCACATATCCATGGTGTCACACAGTCAATATCGGACCATTCTGATGTAGGATTTTAAAATTAAAGGCTAAAATGTCCAAGTAAATCTACAGTATATTTGACATCTTTTTCAGGCTGTTAAAGCCATATTTTACTCTTTTTCAGGCAACTGTAGAACGGAATCCTCCTGTTAAACCAGCTTCATTCCAAGTCTGAGAGAAACATCACATATCCATGGTGTCACACAGTCAATATCGGACCATTCTGATGTAGGATTTTAAAATTAAAGGCTAAAATGTCCAAGTAAATCTACAGTATATTTGACATCTTTTTCAGGCTGTTAAAGCCATATTTTACTCTTTTTCAGGCAACTGTAGAACGGAATCCTCCTGTTAAACCAGCTTCATTCCAAGTCTGAGAGAAACATCACATATCCATGGTGTCACACAGTCAATATCGGACCATTCTGATGTAGGATTTTAAAATTAAAGGCTAAAATGTCCAAGTAAATCTACAGTATATTTGACATCTTTTTCAGGCTGTTAAAGCCATATTTTACTCTTTTTCAGGCAACTGTAGAACGGAATCCTCCTGTTAAACCAGCTTCATTCCAAGTCTGAGAGAAACATCACATATCCATGGTGTCACACAGTCAATATCGGACCATTCTGATGTAGGATTTTAAAATTAAAGGCTAAAATGTCCAAGTAAATCTACAGTATATTTGACATCTTTTTCAGGCTGTTAAAGCCATATTTTACTCTTTTTCAGGCAACTGTAGAACGGAATCCTCCTGTTAAACCAGCTTCATTCCAAGTCTGAGAGAAACATCACATATCCATGGTGTCACACAGTCAATATCGGACCATTCTGATGTAGGATTTTAAAATTAAAGGCTAAAATGTCCAAGTAAATCTACAGTATATTTGACATCTTTTTCAGGCTGTTAAAGCCATATTTTACTCTTTTTCAGGCAACTGTAGAACGGAATCCTCCTGTTAAACCAGCTTCATTCCAAGTCTGAGAGAAACATCACATATCCATGGTGTCACACAGTCAATATCGGACCATTCTGATGTAGGATTTTAAAATTAAAGGCTAAAATGTCCAAGTAAATCTACAGTATATTTGACATCTTTTTCAGGCTGTTAAAGCCATATTTTACTCTTTTTCAGGCAACTGTAGAACGGAATCCTCCTGTTAAACCAGCTTCATTCCAAGTCTGAGAGAAACATCACATATCCATGGTGTCACACAGTCAATATCGGACCATTCTGATGTAGGATTTTAAAATTAAAGGCTAAAATGTCCAAGTAAATCTACAGTATATTTGACATCTTTTTCAGGCTGTTAAAGCCATATTTTACTCTTTTTCAGGCAACTGTAGAACGGAATCCTCCTGTTAAACCAGCTTCATTCCAAGTCTGAGAGAAACATCACATATCCATGGTGTCACACAGTCAATATCGGACCATTCTGATGTAGGATTTTAAAATTAAAGGCTAAAATGTCCAAGTAAATCTACAGTATATTTGACATCTTTTTCAGGCTGTTAAAGCCATATTTTACTCTTTTTCAGGCAACTGTAGAACGGAATCCTCCTGTTAAACCAGCTTCATTCCAAGTCTGAGAGAAACATCACATATCCATGGTGTCACACAGTCAATATCGGACCATTCTGATGTAGGATTTTAAAATTAAAGGCTAAAATGTCCAAGTAAATCTACAGTATATTTGACATCTTTTTCAGGCTGTTAAAGCCATATTTTACTCTTTTTCAGGCAACTGTAGAACGGAATCCTCCTGTTAAACCAGCTTCATTCCAAGTCTGAGAGAAACATCACATATCCATGGTGTCACACAGTCAATATCGGACCATTCTGATGTAGGATTTTAAAATTAAAGGCTAAAATGTCCAAGTAAATCTACAGTATATTTGACATCTTTTTCAGGCTGTTAAAGCCATATTTTACTCTTTTTCAGGCAACTGTAGAACGGAATCCTCCTGTTAAACCAGCTTCATTCCAAGTCTGAGAGAAACATCACATATCCATGGTGTCACACAGTCAATATCGGACCATTCTGATGTAGGATTTTAAAATTAAAGGCTAAAATGTCCAAGTAAATCTACAGTATATTTGACATCTTTTTCAGGCTGTTAAAGCCATATTTTACTCTTTTTCAGGCAACTGTAGAACGGAATCCTCCTGTTAAACCAGCTTCATTCCAAGTCTGAGAGAAACATCACATATCCATGGTGTCACACAGTCAATATCGGACCATTCTGATGTAGGATTTTAAAATTAAAGGCTAAAATGTCCAAGTAAATCTACAGTATATTTGACATCTTTTTCAGGCTGTTAAAGCCATATTTTACTCTTTTTCAGGCAACTGTAGAACGGAATCCTCCTGTTAAACCAGCTTCATTCCAAGTCTGAGAGAAACATCACATATCCATGGTGTCACACAGTCAATATCGGACCATTCTGATGTAGGATTTTAAAATTAAAGGCTAAAATGTCCAAGTAAATCTACAGTATATTTGACATCTTTTTCAGGCTGTTAAAGCCATATTTTACTCTTTTTCAGGCAACTGTAGAACGGAATCCTCCTGTTAAACCAGCTTCATTCCAAGTCTGAGAGAAACATCACATATCCATGGTGTCACACAGTCAATATCGGACCATTCTGATGTAGGATTTTAAAATTAAAGGCTAAAATGTCCAAGTAAATCTACAGTATATTTGACATCTTTTTCAGGCTGTTAAAGCCATATTTTACTCTTTTTCAGGCAACTGTAGAACGGAATCCTCCTGTTAAACCAGCTTCATTCCAAGTCTGAGAGAAACATCACATATCCATGGTGTCACACAGTCAATATCGGACCATTCTGATGTAGGATTTTAAAATTAAAGGCTAAAATGTCCAAGTAAATCTACAGTATATTTGACATCTTTTTCAGGCTGTTAAAGCCATATTTTACTCTTTTTCAGGCAACTGTAGAACGGAATCCTCCTGTTAAACCAGCTTCATTCCAAGTCTGAGAGAAACATCACATATCCATGGTGTCACACAGTCAATATCGGACCATTCTGATGTAGGATTTTAAAATTAAAGGCTAAAATGTCCAAGTAAATCTACAGTATATTTGACATCTTTTTCAGGCTGTTAAAGCCATATTTTACTCTTTTTCAGGCAACTGTAGAACGGAATCCTCCTGTTAAACCAGCTTCATTCCAAGTCTGAGAGAAACATCACATATCCATGGTGTCACACAGTCAATATCGGACCATTCTGATGTAGGATTTTAAAATTAAAGGCTAAAATGTCCAAGTAAATCTACAGTATATTTGACATCTTTTTCAGGCTGTTAAAGCCATATTTTACTCTTTTTCAGGCAACTGTAGAACGGAATCCTCCTGTTAAACCAGCTTCATTCCAAGTCTGAGAGAAACATCACATATCCATGGTGTCACACAGTCAATATCGGACCATTCTGATGTAGGATTTTAAAATTAAAGGCTAAAATGTCCAAGTAAATCTACAGTATATTTGACATCTTTTTCAGGCTGTTAAAGCCATATTTTACTCTTTTTCAGGCAACTGTAGAACGGAATCCTCCTGTTAAACCAGCTTCATTCCAAGTCTGAGAGAAACATCACATATCCATGGTGTCACACAGTCAATATCGGACCATTCTGATGTAGGATTTTAAAATTAAAGGCTAAAATGTCCAAGTAAATCTACAGTATATTTGACATCTTTTTCAGGCTGTTAAAGCCATATTTTACTCTTTTTCAGGCAACTGTAGAACGGAATCCTCCTGTTAAACCAGCTTCATTCCAAGTCTGAGAGAAACATCACATATCCATGGTGTCACACAGTCAATATCGGACCATTCTGATGTAGGATTTTAAAATTAAAGGCTAAAATGTCCAAGTAAATCTACAGTATATTTGACATCTTTTTCAGGCTGTTAAAGCCATATTTTACTCTTTTTCAGGCAACTGTAGAACGGAATCCTCCTGTTAAACCAGCTTCATTCCAAGTCTGAGAGAAACATCACATATCCATGGTGTCACACAGTCAATATCGGACCATTCTGATGTAGGATTTTAAAATTAAAGGCTAAAATGTCCAAGTAAATCTACAGTATATTTGACATCTTTTTCAGGCTGTTAAAGCCATATTTTACTCTTTTTCAGGCAACTGTAGAACGGAATCCTCCTGTTAAACCAGCTTCATTCCAAGTCTGAGAGAAACATCACATATCCATGGTGTCACACAGTCAATATCGGACCATTCTGATGTAGGATTTTAAAATTAAAGGCTAAAATGTCCAAGTAAATCTACAGTATATTTGACATCTTTTTCAGGCTGTTAAAGCCATATTTTACTCTTTTTCAGGCAACTGTAGAACGGAATCCTCCTGTTAAACCAGCTTCATTCCAAGTCTGAGAGAAACATCACATATCCATGGTGTCACACAGTCAATATCGGACCATTCTGATGTAGGATTTTAAAATTAAAGGCTAAAATGTCCAAGTAAATCTACAGTATATTTGACATCTTTTTCAGGCTGTTAAAGCCATATTTTACTCTTTTTCAGGCAACTGTAGAACGGAATCCTCCTGTTAAACCAGCTTCATTCCAAGTCTGAGAGAAACATCACATATCCATGGTGTCACACAGTCAATATCGGACCATTCTGATGTAGGATTTTAAAATTAAAGGCTAAAATGTCCAAGTAAATCTACAGTATATTTGACATCTTTTTCAGGCTGTTAAAGCCATATTTTACTCTTTTTCAGGCAACTGTAGAACGGAATCCTCCTGTTAAACCAGCTTCATTCCAAGTCTGAGAGAAACATCACATATCCATGGTGTCACACAGTCAATATCGGACCATTCTGATGTAGGATTTTAAAATTAAAGGCTAAAATGTCCAAGTAAATCTACAGTATATTTGACATCTTTTTCAGGCTGTTAAAGCCATATTTTACTCTTTTTCAGGCAACTGTAGAACGGAATCCTCCTGTTAAACCAGCTTCATTCCAAGTCTGAGAGAAACATCACATATCCATGGTGTCACACAGTCAATATCGGACCATTCTGATGTAGGATTTTAAAATTAAAGGCTAAAATGTCCAAGTAAATCTACAGTATATTTGACATCTTTTTCAGGCTGTTAAAGCCATATTTTACTCTTTTTCAGGCAACTGTAGAACGGAATCCTCCTGTTAAACCAGCTTCATTCCAAGTCTGAGAGAAACATCACATATCCATGGTGTCACACAGTCAATATCGGACCATTCTGATGTAGGATTTTAAAATTAAAGGCTAAAATGTCCAAGTAAATCTACAGTATATTTGACATCTTTTTCAGGCTGTTAAAGCCATATTTTACTCTTTTTCAGGCAACTGTAGAACGGAATCCTCCTGTTAAACCAGCTTCATTCCAAGTCTGAGAGAAACATCACATATCCATGGTGTCACACAGTCAATATCGGACCATTCTGATGTAGGATTTTAAAATTAAAGGCTAAAATGTCCAAGTAAATCTACAGTATATTTGACATCTTTTTCAGGCTGTTAAAGCCATATTTTACTCTTTTTCAGGCAACTGTAGAACGGAATCCTCCTGTTAAACCAGCTTCATTCCAAGTCTGAGAGAAACATCACATATCCATGGTGTCACACAGTCAATATCGGACCATTCTGATGTAGGATTTTAAAATTAAAGGCTAAAATGTCCAAGTAAATCTACAGTATATTTGACATCTTTTTCAGGCTGTTAAAGCCATATTTTACTCTTTTTCAGGCAACTGTAGAACGGAATCCTCCTGTTAAACCAGCTTCATTCCAAGTCTGAGAGAAACATCACATATCCATGGTGTCACACAGTCAATATCGGACCATTCTGATGTAGGATTTTAAAATTAAAGGCTAAAATGTCCAAGTAAATCTACAGTATATTTGACATCTTTTTCAGGCTGTTAAAGCCATATTTTACTCTTTTTCAGGCAACTGTAGAACGGAATCCTCCTGTTAAACCAGCTTCATTCCAAGTCTGAGAGAAACATCACATATCCATGGTGTCACACAGTCAATATCGGACCATTCTGATGTAGGATTTTAAAATTAAAGGCTAAAATGTCCAAGTAAATCTACAGTATATTTGACATCTTTTTCAGGCTGTTAAAGCCATATTTTACTCTTTTTCAGGCAACTGTAGAACGGAATCCTCCTGTTAAACCAGCTTCATTCCAAGTCTGAGAGAAACATCACATATCCATGGTGTCACACAGTCAATATCGGACCATTCTGATGTAGGATTTTAAAATTAAAGGCTAAAATGTCCAAGTAAATCTACAGTATATTTGACATCTTTTTCAGGCTGTTAAAGCCATATTTTACTCTTTTTCAGGCAACTGTAGAACGGAATCCTCCTGTTAAACCAGCTTCATTCCAAGTCTGAGAGAAACATCACATATCCATGGTGTCACACAGTCAATATCGGACCATTCTGATGTAGGATTTTAAAATTAAAGGCTAAAATGTCCAAGTAAATCTACAGTATATTTGACATCTTTTTCAGGCTGTTAAAGCCATATTTTACTCTTTTTCAGGCAACTGTAGAACGGAATCCTCCTGTTAAACCAGCTTCATTCCAAGTCTGAGAGAAACATCACATATCCATGGTGTCACACAGTCAATATCGGACCATTCTGATGTAGGATTTTAAAATTAAAGGCTAAAATGTCCAAGTAAATCTACAGTATATTTGACATCTTTTTCAGGCTGTTAAAGCCATATTTTACTCTTTTTCAGGCAACTGTAGAACGGAATCCTCCTGTTAAACCAGCTTCATTCCAAGTCTGAGAGAAACATCACATATCCATGGTGTCACACAGTCAATATCGGACCATTCTGATGTAGGATTTTAAAA
Organism: Percina caprodes; assembly: GCA_013375575.1. NCBI lineage: Eukaryota > Metazoa > Chordata > Actinopteri > Perciformes > Percidae > Percina > Percina caprodes. The sequence goes on from JABXJD010001122.1 coordinate 87,671, forward strand.
TTAAAGGCTAAAATGTCCAAGTAAATCTACAGTATATTTGACATCTTTTTCAGGCTGTTAAAGCCATATTTTACTCTTTTTCAGGCAACTGTAGAACGGAATCCTCCTGTTAAACCAGCTTCATTCCAAGTCTGAGAGAAACATCACATATCCATGGTGTCACACAGTCAATATCGGACCATTCTGATGTAGGATTTTAAAATTAAAGGCTAAAATGTCCAAGTAAATCTACAGTATATTTGACATCTTTTTCAGGCTGTTAAAGCCATATTTTACTCTTTTTCAGGCAACTGTAGAACGGAATCCTCCTGTTAAACCAGCTTCATTCCAAGTCTGAGAGAAACATCACATATCCATGGTGTCACACAGTCAATATCGGACCATTCTGATGTAGGATTTTAAAATTAAAGGCTAAAATGTCCAAGTAAATCTACAGTATATTTGACATCTTTTTCAGGCTGTTAAAGCCATATTTTACTCTTTTTCAGGCAACTGTAGAACGGAATCCTCCTGTTAAACCAGCTTCATTCCAAGTCTGGGAGAGACATCACATATCCATGGTGTCACACAGTAATATCGGACCATTCTGATGTAGGATTTTAAAATTAAAGGCTAAAATGTCCAAGTAAATCTACAGTATATTTGACATCTTTTTCAGGCTGTTAAAGCCATATTTTACTCTTTTTCAGGCAACTGTAGAACGGAATCCTCCTGTTAAACCAGCTTCATTCCAAGTCTGAGAGAAACATCACATATCCATGGTGTCACACAGTCAATATCGGACCATTCTGATGTAGGATTTTAAAATTAAAGGCTAAAATGTCCAAGTAAATCTACAGTATATTTGACATCTTTTTCAGGCTGTTAAAGCCATATTTTACTCTTTTTCAGGCAACTGTAGAACGGAATCCTCCTGTTAAACCAGCTTCATTCCAAGTCTGAGAGAAACATCACATATCCATGGTGTCACACAGTCAATATCGGACCATTCTGATGTAGGATTTTAAAATTAAAGGCTAAAATGTCCAAGTAAATCTACAGTATATTTGACATCTTTTTCAGGCTGTTAAAGCCATATTTTACTCTTTTTCAGGCAACTGTAGAACGGAATCCTCCTGTTAAACCAGCTTCATTCCAAGTCTGAGAGAAACATCACATATCCATGGTGTCACACAGTCAATATGGACCATTCTGATGTAGGATTTTAAAATTAAAGGCTAAAATGTCCAAGTAAATCTACAGTATATTTGACATCTTTTTCAGGCTGTTAAAGCCATATTTTACTCTTTTTCAGGCAACTGTAGAACGGAATCCTCCTGTTAAACCAGCTTCATTCCAAGTCTGAGAGAAACATCACATATCCATGGTGTCACACAGTCAATATCGGACCATTCTGATGTAGGATTTTAAAATTAAAGGCTAAAATGTCCAAGTAAATCTACAGTATATTTGACATCTTTTTCAGGCTGTTAAAGCCATATTTTACTCTTTTTCAGGCAACTGTAGAACGGAATCCTCCTGTTAAACCAGCTTCATTCCAAGTCTGAGAGAAACATCACATATCCATGGTGTCACACAGTCAATATCGGACCATTCTGATGTAGGATTTTAAAATTAAAGGCTAAAATGTCCAAGTAAATCTACAGTATATTTGACATCTTTTTCAGGCTGTTAAAGCCATATTTTACTCTTTTTCAGGCAACTGTAGAACGGAATCCTCCTGTTAAACCAGCTTCATTCCAAGTCTGAGAGAAACATCACATATCCATGGTGTCACACAGTCAATATCGGACCATTCTGATGTAGGATTTTAAAATTAAAGGCTAAAATGTCCAAGTAAATCTACAGTATATTTGACATCTTTTTCAGGCTGTTAAAGCCATATTTTACTCTTTTTCAGGCAACTGTAGAACGGAATCCTCCTGTTAAACCAGCTTCATTCCAAGTCTGAGAGAAACATCACATATCCATGGTGTCACACAGTAATATCGGACCATTCTGATGTAGGATTTTAAAATTAAAGGCTAAAATGTCCAAGTAAATCTACAGTATATTTGACATCTTTTTCAGGCTGTTAAAGCCATATTTTACTCTTTTTCAGGCAACTGTAGAACGGAATCCTCCTGTTAAACCAGCTTCATTCCAAGTCTGAGAGAAACATCACATATCCATGGTGTCACACAGTCAATATCGGACCATTCTGATGTAGGATTTTAAAATTAAAGGCTAAAATGTCCAAGTAAATCTACAGTATATTTGACATCTTTTTCAGGCTGTTAAAGCCATATTTTACTCTTTTTCAGGCAACTGTAGAACGGAATCCTCCTGTTAAACCAGCTTCATTCCAAGTCTGAGAGAAACATCACATATCCATGGTGTCACACAGTCAATATCGGACCATTCTGATGTAGGATTTTAAAATTAAAGGCTAAAATGTCCAAGTAAATCTACAGTATATTTGACATCTTTTTCAGGCTGTTAAAGCCATATTTTACTCTTTTTCAGGCAACTGTAGAACGGAATCCTCCTGTTAAACCAGCTTCATTCCAAGTCTGAGAGAAACATCACATATCCATGGTGTCACACAGTCAATATCGGACCATTCTGATGTAGGATTTTAAAATTAAAGGCTAAAATGTCCAAGTAAATCTACAGTATATTTGACATCTTTTTCAGGCTGTTAAAGCCATATTTTACTCTTTTTCAGGCAACTGTAGAACGGAATCCTCCTGTTAAACCAGCTTCATTCCAAGTCTGAGAGAAACATCACATATCCATGGTGTCACACAGTCAATATCGGACCATTCTGATGTAGGATTTTAAAATTAAAGGCTAAAATGTCCAAGTAAATCTACAGTATATTTGACATCTTTTTCAGGCTGTTAAAGCCATATTTTACTCTTTTTCAGGCAACTGTAGAACGGAATCCTCCTGTTAAACCAGCTTCATTCCAAGTCTGAGAGAAACATCACATATCCATGGTGTCACACAGTCAATATCGGACCATTCTGATGTAGGATTTTAAAATTAAAGGCTAAAATGTCCAAGTAAATCTACAGTATATTTGACATCTTTTTCAGGCTGTTAAAGCCATATTTTACTCTTTTTCAGGCAACTGTAGAACGGAATCCTCCTGTTAAACCAGCTTCATTCCAAGTCTGAGAGAAACATCACATATCCATGGTGTCACACAGTCAATATCGGACCATTCTGATGTAGGATTTTAAAATTAAAGGCTAAAATGTCCAAGTAAATCTACAGTATATTTGACATCTTTTTCAGGCTGTTAAAGCCATATTTTACTCTTTTTCAGGCAACTGTAGAACGGAATCCTCCTGTTAAACCAGCTTCATTCCAAGTCTGAGAGAAACATCACATATCCATGGTGTCACACAGTAATATCGGACCATTCTGATGTAGGATTTTAAAATTAAAGGCTAAAATGTCCAAGTAAATCTACAGTATATTTGACATCTTTTTCAGGCTGTTAAAGCCATATTTTACTCTTTTTCAGGCAACTGTAGAACGGAATCCTCCTGTTAAACCAGCTTCATTCCAAGTCTGAGAGAAACATCACATATCCATGGTGTCACACAGTCAATATCGGACCATTCTGATGTAGGATTTTAAAATTAAAGGCTAAAATGTCCAAGTAAATCTACAGTATATTTGACATCTTTTTCAGGCTGTTAAAGCCATATTTTACTCTTTTTCAGGCAACTGTAGAACGGAATCCTCCTGTTAAACCAGCTTCATTCCAAGTCTGAGAGAAACATCACATATCCATGGTGTCACACAGTCAATATCGGACCATTCTGATGTAGGATTTTAAAATTAAAGGCTAAAATGTCCAAGTAAATCTACAGTATATTTGACATCTTTTTCAGGCTGTTAAAGCCATATTTTACTCTTTTTCAGGCAACTGTAGAACGGAATCCTCCTGTTAAACCAGCTTCATTCCAAGTCTGAGAGAAACATCACATATCCATGGTGTCACACAATATAGGACCATTCTGATGTAGGATTTTAAAATTAAAGGCTAAAATGTCCAAGTAAATCTACAGTATATTTGACATCTTTTTCAGGCTGTTAAAGCCATATTTTACTCTTTTTCAGGCAACTGTAGAACGGAATCCTCCTGTTAAACCAGCTTCATTCCAAGTCTGAGAGACATCACATATCCATGGTGTCACACAGTCAATATCGGACCATTCTGATGTAGGATTTTAAAATTAAAGGCTAAAATGTCCAAGTAAATCTACAGTATATTTGACATCTTTTTCAGGCTGTTAAAGCCATATTTTACTCTTTTTCAGGCAACTGTAGAACGGAATCCTCCTGTTAAACCAGCTTCATTCCAAGTCTGAGAGAAACATCACATATCCATGGTGTCACACAGGTAATATCGGACCATTCTGATGTAGGATTTTAAAATTAAAGGCTAAAATGTCCAAGTAAATCTACAGTATATTTGACATCTTTTTCAGGCTGTTAAAGCCATATTTTACTCTTTTTCAGGCAACTGTAGAACGGAATCCTCCTGTTAAACCAGCTTCATTCCAAGTCTGAGAGAGACATCACATATCCATGGTGTCACACAGTCAATATCGGACCATTCTGATGTAGGATTTTAAAATTAAAGGCTAAAATGTCCAAGTAAATCTACAGTATATTTGACATCTTTTTCAGGCTGTTAAAGCCATATTTTACTCTTTTTCAGGCAACTGTAGAACGGAATCCTCCTGTTAAACCAGCTTCATTCCAAGTCTGAGAGAAACATCACATATCCATGGTGTCACACAGGTAATATCGGACCATTCTGATGTAGGATTTTAAAATTAAAGGCTAAAATGTCCAAGTAAATCTACAGTATATTTGACATCTTTTTCAGGCTGTTAAAGCCATATTTTACTCTTTTTCAGGCAACTGTAGAACGGAATCCTCCTGTTAAACCAGCTTCATTCCAAGTCTGAGAGAGACATCACATATCCATGGTGACAGTCTTTATCATTCTGATGTCTTAGTTAGAAAATGCAGTGTCTACATTTTATTTGATTTTTTCAGACTGTTAAGCCATATTTACTCTTTTTCAGGCAACTGTAGAAAAATCCTCCTGTTAAAAGCTTTTCCAAGTCTGAGAGAAACATCAATATCCTTTAACACTTCATATATTCTGATGTAGATAATAGGCTAAAATTGTAATTGTCTTAATGTGGCTGTTAAATTTCAGCTGTTAAAGTCCATATATTACTCAAAGAATTCAGGCCTTGTCGTTTTTTTTTTAACATTGTTGTTTGAAGCTGAGAGCATATTTTTCATTGTTCCTCAGTCCAAAACAACCACCTCAGTTTTTCCTTCATTAAATTTAAGAAAGTTCTTCCACATCCAGTCGTTAATTTGTTCAATGCACTTTGTCAGTTTTTGTATTTGTATAGTCATCCACATAACTATGGTAATTTATGTGTTTTCCATAATCTGAGCCAGTGAAAGCATGTAGATAAGAAGAGTTCCCAGAATGGAGCCTTGGGGAACACCGCACATCATATTTGTATGCTCAGATGTATAATTACCTATTGACACAAAGTAGTCCCAATTTAGTAATTAGGATTCTAACCAGTTTAATACTGAGCCAGAAAGGCCAACCCAGTTTTCCAATCTGTCTATTAATACGGTCGGACTGTCTGTCACGCACTCCTCTTTAAGGTCTATCCATAGATTTTCAATTATGTTGAGGTCAGGAGATTGTGAAGGCCATGGCAAAACCTTCAGTTTACGCCTCTTGATTTAATCCACCATGGATTTTTGAGGCCTGTTTAGGATAATTATCCATTTGTAGAAGCCATCCTCTCTTTAACTTCAGCTTTTTCCCAGACGGCATCAAGTTAGCATCCAAAATTTCCTTCTACCCGTGAAATGTCTACTGTGCCACTGGCTGCAATACAACCCCAAAGCATGATTTATCCCCCCCATGCTTAAATATTGGACAGAGGTTATTTTCATTAAATTCTGTGCCCTTTCTTTTCCAAACATACCTTTGCTCATTCCGGCCAAAAAGTTCTATTTTAACCTCATCGGTCCACAGAACTTGTTTCCACAATGCTGATTTTTGTGGTGAGGATGTAGAAGAGGTTTTCTTCTGATGACTCTTCCGTGAAGACCATATTTGTACAAGTATCTCTTTATAGTGGAATGGTGTACCACAACTCCAGTGTCTGCCAGGTCTTTCTGAATGGGCCGTAAAGTCAAACGTGGATTTTGACTTTCTTTTCTCACAATCATGCAAGCTGTTCTGTCTGATATTTTTCTTGGTCTTCCAGATCTTGCTTTAACTTCCATTGTTCCTGATGACTGCCATTTCTTAATTACATTCCAGAGGATATTGGCATCTGAAAACCCTTTGCTATCTTCTTATAGCCTTCTCCGGCTTTGTGAGCGTCAACTATTTTCAGTTGCAGTTTTCTAGACAACTGCTTAGATGAAGCCATGGTGCTGATTGTTGGGGCAAGGTCAGATGAGTCTGGGCATTTAAAACCTTAAGATTGACATCACCTGGTCTTTGCAGACGATGATTGAGAACAATCCATGATGCTTTCAGATCTCAGCTTTCCAAAGGGGGCGGTGCATGCTATAAACTCTGCAGGGTGCCCAAACTTTTGCAGACGCCATTTTCTTTGTTTTTGTTATTTTGAAAGTGTAAATGATGGAAATAAAATCTAACTTTTTGTGACATATTATACAAATGTCTGATCTGTCATTTGATGCTTTTGGAAATGTGTCCATCTTTTCTTGGCATCTTTATGCACCTGGGGTGCCCAAACATTCAAGCCCCACTGTATGTCATGGTCAACCATGTCCAATGCAGCACTGAGATCAAGTAAAACTAAGCCTTAAATTTTGCCACTATCTGTGTTAAGGTGGATGTCATTAAAGACTTTGACAAGAGCTGTGTCAGTGCTGTGTTGTGGTCGGAAACCTGACTGAAAGGTATCAAAACTGTTGTTTAGTGACAAGAAATGGTTGAGTTGTTGACAAACTGCTTTTTCAGTTATTTTACTTAAAAACAGAAGGGTTGAGCCTATAGTTGTTCATTAGTGACGTGTCTAGATTGTTCTTTTTAACAGTGGCTTGATCACTGCAGTTTTCAGGGCCTGGGGAAAGACACCTGAAAGAAGAGACATGTTCACAATCTATAGAAGATCAGAAGTCAAACAATTAGAAAATTCTTTGAAAACACCCATTGGTAGAATATCTGAGCAACAGGAGGTTTTCATGGTTGATTGTATAAAATTGTCTAGTTTTGCTTGAACACTGTGACAACACATATCCTGTACTTGATATGGAGGCACTGACTTTTGTCTAATTTTCTGAATTTTGTCTTTGAAGAAGGGGCGAAGTCATTGCAGGCCTTGGTGGATAAAGTTCAGATGCTACTGTTACTGGAGGGTTTGTTAACCTATCGACAGTAGCAAACAAAGAACTTGAATTGTTGTTTCTAGCAATAATGTCAGAAGAAGGACCTCCTTGCATTCGTCAGTTCCAAATTATAAATGCAAAGTCTCTTTTTAGGTTTTATAATGGACCAGGAGATTAGTTTTTCGCCACCTTCGTTCAGATTTTTGACACTCTTTTTTCTGTTCTCACCAGAATGACATTTCTCCATGGAGATGAAGGAACTCTGCTGAGTTGAATTACATGTCACACAAGATTCTACCTCAAACGGTTCAAATGTTTAATTTTATTTATAGTATCAATTCATAAGAGTTATCTCGAGACACTTTACAGATAGAGTAGGACTAGACCACATAATTAACAAGGACACAACAGTTCTAGTAGTTTCCTCCAGAGCAAGCAACAGTGTGAAAGTGGCGAGGAAAGACTCCCTTTTATAAGAAACCTCGGACACACCCAGGCTCTTGGTAGGCGGTGTCTGACGGGCCGGTTGGGGTTGAATGAAGAGTGGCAATAACAGTCCCAAAAAATAGTAGTTTGTAGTAGTTAATGGCATAGTTGGGCACTGTGTGGCATTACAAGGCACAGCAGGACGTAGCAGGGCATCGCACAGCGTAGCAGAACCACGGCGACAGCTGCAAACATGATTTTGGAGCCTCCTGATCCAAGGAAACATGCTGGGGAAAAAGAACATAAGGACTCTGGGAGTGACTCCCCAGAGCTAGGTTACAAGCATTTCTGGGACATGGATGTACACAAATTGAAAAATAAAGGAGAGAAGAGCTCAGTGTGTCAAAGGGAGTCCCCCGGCAGTCTAAAACTATTAAAGTATAACTAGTAGAGACAGGGTAAAGAGAGGAGTCTGGTCGGGCTGTACTGCCCTTCCTCTCTAGTTTTATTATATCATTGATTATATGGTAAATGAATCTGACGACTATGACAAGAAGCAGGTGGGCCGGGTTAGGCAGACGCTGCGACTCATCACTCTCTAACTACAGTGGTGTGAAAAAGTGTTTGCCCCCTTCCTCATTTCCTGTTCCTTTGCATGTTTGTCACACTTAAGTGTTTGAACATCAAACCAATTTAAACAATAGTCAAGGACAACACAAGTAAACACAAAATGCAATTTGTAAATGAAGGTGTTTATTATTAAAGGTGAAAAAATCCAAACCATCATGGCCCTGTGTGAAAAAGTGATTGCCCCTAAACCTAATAACTGGTTGGGCCACCCTTAGCAGCAACAACTGCAACCAAGCGTTTGCGATAATGTGCAATGAGGCTTTTACAGCGTCCTGGAGGAATTTTGGCCCACTCATCTTTGCAGAATTGTCCTAATTCAGTTAAATTAGAGGGTTTTCGAGCATGAACGGCCTTTTTAAGGTCATACCACAACATCTCAATAGGATTCAGGTCAGGACTTTGGCTAGGCCACTCCAAAGTCTTCATTTTGTTTTTCTTCAGCCATTCGGTGGTGGACTTGCTGGTGTGTTTAGGATCATTGTCCTGCTGCAGAACCCAAGTTTGTTTCAGCTTGAGTACACAAACAGATGGTCGGACATTCTCCTTCAGGATCTCTTGGTAGACAGCAGAATTCATAGTTCCTTTTATCACGGCAAGTCTTCCAGGTCCTGAAGCAGCAAAACAGCCCCAGACCATCACACTACCACCACCATATTTTACTGTTGGTATAATGTTCTTTTTATGAAATGCAGTGTTCCTTCTACGCCAGATATACTTGGACACACACCTTCCAAAGAGTTCCACTTTTGTCTCATCGGTCCACAGAATGTTGTCCCAAAAGTCTTGGGGATCATCAAGATGTGTTGTGGAGAAATTGAGACGAGCTTTGATGTTCTTTTTGCTCAGCAGTGGTTTTCTCCTTGGAACTCTGCCATGCAGGCCATTTTTGCCCAGTCTGTGACAACCACAGTTATAGTATGTTTTAACAAGGGGGCAATCACTTTTCACACAGGGCCATGATGGTTTGGATTTTTTCACCTTTAATAATAAACACCTTCATTTACAAATTGCATTTTGTGTTTACTTGTGTTGTCCTTGACTATTGTTTAAATTGGTTTGATGTTCAAACACTTAAGTGTGACAAACATGCAAAGGAACAGGAAATGAGGAAGGGGGCAAACACTTTTTCACACCACTGTATAAGCTTTATCAAAGAGGAGAGTTTTAAGTTTTATTTTTAAATGTGGTGACAGACCAGACCGGAAGCTGATTCCACAGTAGAGGAGCCTGATAGCTGAAGGCTCTGGCTCCCATTTTACTTTTAGAGACTCTAGGAACCACAAGTAACTCTGAATTCTGGGAGCGTAGTGCTCTAGGACAATAAGGCACTCAGAGCTCTTCAAGATAAGATGGTGCTTGACCATTTAGAGCGTTGTAGGTCAGAAGAATTTTAAATTGAATCCTGGATTTTACAGGAAGCCAATGCAGAGAAGCTAATACAGGAGAAATATGATCTCTTTTCTTAGCTCTGCAGCATTCTGGAGAGTCTTAAGGGATTTATTTGAGCATCCTGATAATAAAGAATTACAGTAGTCCAGCCTGGAAGTAACAAATGCATGGACTAGTTTTTCAGCATCGTTTTGAGACAGGATGTTCCTAATTTTGGCAATGTTACGCAGATGAAAAAAGGCTGTTGTTGAGGTTTGTTTTAGATGGGCGTTTAAATTTATATCCTAATCAAAAATAACTGCTAGATTTCTGACAGTAGTGCTGGAGGCCAGGACAATACCATCCAGAGTAGCTATATTCCTAGATAATGAAGTTTGGAGGTGTTAATTGAAAAGCGTTTTTCAACAACTCAACTATTTCTTGTCACTAAACAACAGTTTTGATGCCTTTCAGTCGGGTTTCCGACCCAACCACAGCACTGAGACAGCTCTTGTTAAGGTCTTTAATGACATTCACCTTAACACAGATAATGGCAAAATTTCAGTCTTAGTATTAATTGATCTCAGTGCTGCATTTGACACGGTCGACCACGACATATTACTAGATTGGAAAACTAGGTTGGCCTTTCTGGCTCAGTACTAAACTGGTTTGAATCCTACTTACAGAATAGGGATTACTTTGTGTCAATAGGTAATTATACATCTGAGCATACAAATATGACGTACGGGGTTCCCCAAGGCTCCATTCTGGGGCCTCTTCTGTTTAACATCTACATGCTTCCACTGGCCCTAATTATGGAAAACAACAAAATAAGTTATCATAGTTATGCGGACGACACACAAATTTACATAACCTTATCGCCAGGGGACTATAGTTTAATACAAAAACTGACTAAGTGCATTGAACAAATTAACGGCTGGATGTGCCACAACTTTCTGAAATTAAATGAAGGAGGTGGCTGTTTTTGGAGCAAAAGAGAAACGATTAAAAGTCTGCGCTCAGCTTCAAACAACAATGTTAAAAACAACAGACAAAGCCAGAAATCTTGGTGTAGTCATGGACTCTGACCTGAATTTTAACAGCCACATTAAGACATTTACAAAGTCAGCCTATTATCACCTTAAGAATATATCAAGGGTTAAAGGACTTATGTGTCAACAGGATTTGGAAAAACTTGTTAATGCTTTCATCTTCAGTAGACTTGACTACTGTAACGGGGTCTTTACAGGTCTCCCTAAAAGACCAAGAGACTGGATCACATCACTCCAGTTCTGAAGTCCTTACACTGGCTTCCTGTACCTCAAAGAATTGATTTCAAACTACTTTTGCTAGTCTATAAATCACTGAACGGTTTAGGACCAAAATACATTTCTGATCTGCTTCTACTGCTTCTCTTCCGCATAACAATGAAAGTTGATTGAGGCTCACTTTCTGCTCTAAGATGGCACCTCTGTGTGTGTCTTGCCGCTTACCTCTGCTAGGATTATTGTTGATTTTCCTGTTTCTACTGTTTGTCACTCAAACTGTGTCACTGCTGCTGGTGTATGATCGCCTGACTCTTTTAAGTATATGTAAGTCTGCGGAGAAAGTTTCAATCTATGGCTCTGACGGCGTCAGCCCTGTCTGCCGCTCCGCAACAATTGTCGCAGGAGACGCGGCAAGAGAGGAGGAGTGTCAGGCTCAGAACATGTTTTTACCTACTTCTCCTACACACTCAGCTGTGTTTAAGGAATTTAAGTTTCTCTGACATTACTTTGTGAGGTTGTACAACACATGAAACCTCTCTCTCTGAGACATTGTCCCCGCCAGAATGGTGAAGGAGGTTTTTAATATTACCATTGGGGCAAGTCTTCTTACACTTTTTAATTCCTGTCTTACCTTAGGTTCTGTCCCAGCTGCCTTTAAACATGCTGTGGTCAGGCCCCTACTTAAGAAGCCTAATCTTGACCTTACAGTGCTGTAAGGTCCAATTTTAGACCAGTCTCTCATCTGCCTTTTCTTTCAAAGGTTTTAGAATAAAATTGTTTTATACAGTTACAAGTCTTTCTACAACTGAACTCTGTTTTTGAAAAATTTCTGTCTGGTTTTAGATCACGTCACAGCACTGAGTCTGCACTGTTGAGGGTACATAATGATATTGCCTTGTCCGTAGATGCTGGGAATCCTACTGTTTTAGTCCTTTTGGACCTCACAGCGGCGTTTGACTCAGTGGACCATGCAGTCCTCCTCTCACGCCTTGAGAATTGTGTAGGGATCAGAGGCTCGGCACTCAAATGGTTCAGCTCCTATCTGTCAAATAGGAGCTTTTCTGTCATGATTGGCGACCTTGCCTCGTCAGTTACTCCTATTTCTTGTGGGGTACCACAGGGATCCATTCTTGGCCCTATTGTTTTCTTTATATATACTGCCTTTAGGGCGATTATAGGAAAGCACAACCTGTCTTTTCATTGCTATGCAGATAATTTGCAAACCTATTTGCCTATGAAAGCAAATGACAGTGTCATTTTTAGTTAAACTCGCTGCTTAGTTGTAACACTGATTTTAAATTGTGGCTTTCAGACAACTTTCTTAATGTGAATGAAGATAAAACAGAGTGTATTATTTTCAGTACTTCAGGCATGCAGAATGGTCCCACTTTGAGTTTGGGAGTTCTGGCATTTTACACTAGATCAGCTGTCAAAAACTTGGGGGTTACTTTTGATTGCAGCATGAAATTTGATAAGCAGATCAGTAATGTTGTTAAAATGAGCTTTAAAGGTCTAAAGGTAAGCCTTTTCTGAGAAGGCACGAAAAGGCCATTCATGCTTTTATTAGTTCAAAGTTGGACTACTGTAATGCTCTCTATGTTGGTCTGAATCAGACGTCCATCTCACGCCTTCATCCATCCATCCATCTTCATCCGCTTATCCGGTATCGGGTCGCGGGGGCAGCAGCTCCAGTAGGGGACACCAAACTTCCCTTTCCCGAGCCACATCAACCAGCTCCGACTGGGGGATCCCGAGGCGTTCCTAGGCCAGGTTGGAGATATAATCTCTCCACCTAGTCCTGGGTCTTCCCCGAGGCCTCCTCCCAGCTGGACGTGCCTGGAACACCTCCCTAGGGAGGCGCCCAGGAGGCATCCTTACCAGATGCCCGAACCACCTCAACTGGTTCCTTTCGACGCTAAGGAGCAGGGGCTCTACTCCGAGCTCCTCTCGGATGACTGAGCTTCTCACCCTATCTCTCCTGAGGAAACCCATTTCAATTCAATTTCAATTTTATTTATAGTATCAATTCATAACAAGAGTTATCTCAAGACACTTTACAGATAGAGTAGGTCAAGACCAAACTCCAGAATTTACAAGGACCCAACAGTTCTAGTAGTTCCCTCCAGAGCAAGCAACAGTGCGACAGTGGCGAGAACTCCCTTTTAGGAAGAAACCTCGGACAGACCCAGGCTCTTGGTAGGCGGTGTCTGACGACCGATTGGGGTTAGAATGAAGAGTGGCAATAACAGCAGGATGAACACGGCATCGCAGGACGTGTGTAGGGACCATGGCTACAGCTGCTACCATGATTTTGGAGCCTCCCTGATCCAAGGAAACATGCTGGGGGGAAAAGAACATAAGGACTCCGGGGAATGACTCCCCAGAGCTAGGTTAGTAACAAGCAAGCATTTCTGGGACATGGATGCACAAAAATGGAAAGATAGAGGAGAGAGGAGCTCAGTGTGTCAAAGGAAGTCTCCCAGCAGTCTAAAACTATTACAGCATAACTGGGAGAGCATAACTAACTAGGAGAGCATGACTAACTAGGAGAGACAGGGTAAAGAGAGCTGCCGGATCGGGCTAGAACTCTCCCCAACCGGATCGGGCTGTATGCCCTGCCTCCCTCTAGTTTTATTATATTATTGATTATATGATAGATAGATCTGACAACTATGACGAAGCAGGTAGGCCGGGTTAGGCGGACAATATTCAATTCTATGCTCTAACTATACTCTTGCAGGGTTGTAAGGTACTATGAGCTCTTTAAGATAAGATGGTGCCTGACCATGAAGAGCTTTGTAGGTGAGAAGAAGGATTTTAAATTCTATTCTGGATTTTACAGGAAGCCAATGCAGAGAAGCTAAAACAGGAGAGATGTGATCTCTTTTCCTGGTTCCTGTCAGAACACGTGCTGCAGCATTCTGGACCAGCTGAAGAGTCTTTATGGACTTTTCGAGCATCCTGACAATAAAGAATTGCAGTAATCCAGCCTAGAAGTAACAAATGCATGGACTAGTTTTTCTGCATCATTTTTAGACAGGATATTCCTGATTTTAGCAATATTACGTAGGTGAAAAAAGGCGATCCTTGAAATTTGCTTTATGTGGGAATTAAAGGACATATCCTGATCAAAGATAACTCCAAGATTCCTCACAGTGGTGTTGGAGGCCAGGGTGATGCCATCCAGAGTAACTATCTCTTTGGATAATGCGTCACGGAGGTGCTTGGGTCCCAGAGCAATAACTTCAGTTTTATCTGAGTACAACATTAGAAAATTACAGCTCATCCAGGTTTTAATATCCTGAAGGCACATTTGAAGTTTAGCTAACTGATTAGTTTCATCCGGTTGATCGATAGATATAATTGAGTATCATCTGCATAACAATGAAAGTTTATGGAATGCTTCCTGATAATATTGCCTAAAGGAAGCATATATAAAGTGAACAGGATTGGACCGAGCACAGATCCTTGTGGGACTCCATGACTAACTTTGGCGTGCACAGAGGATTCATCGTTAACGTGAACAAACTGAGATCGATCTGATAAATAAGACTTAAACCAGCTTAGAGCTGTCCCTTTAATGCCAATTAAATGTTCCAGTCTCTGTAATAAGATATGATGGTCAATGGTATCAAATGCAGCACTAAGATCTAATAACACCAGTACAGAGATAAGTCCTTTGTCTGATGCAATTAGGAGGTCATTAGTAATTTTCACAAGTGCTGTCTCTGTACTATGATTAACTCTAAATCCTGACTGAAAATCCTCATATAAGCTGTTGTTATGCAGAAAGTCACATAACTGTTTGGCGACTGCTTTCTCAAGAATCTTAGAGAGAAATGGAAGGTTGGATATAGGTCTATAGTTGGCTAAAACATCTGGATCAAGGTTGGGCTTTTTCAGAAGAGGTTTAATTACAGCTACTTTAAAGTGCTGTGGTACATAGCCTGTTAATAAAGACAGATTGGTTATATCTAGTAGAGAAGTGTTGACTAATGGTAAAACTTCTTTAAGTAGCCTAGTCGGGATGGGGTCTAAGAGGCAGGTTGATGGTTTAGATGAAGAAATAATTGAATTAAATTTATAAAGATCAAGTGAAGCAAAGCAGTCTAAACATATATCTGGTTTTACAGCTGTTTCTGAGGTTCCTGAGTTTAGCGATAAGTCAGTGCCAGTTAAAGGCAGGTCTTGGTGAATTTTGCTTCTAATAGTTATAATTTTATCATTGAAGAACCTCATAAAGTCAATACTACTAAGAGCTATGGGAATACTTGGCTCAGTAGAGCTGTGACCTTCCGTTAGCCTGGCTACAGTGCTGAAAAGAAACCTGGGGTTGTTCCTATTTTCCTCTATTAGTGACGAGTAGTACGCTGCTCTGGCATTACGGAGGGCCTTCCTATATGTTTTAAGACTATCTTGCCAGATTAAACGAGAACTTTCCAATTTGGTGGAACGCCAAATCTTCTCAAGTTTCCGTGATATTTGCTTTAATTTGCGAGTTTCAGTGTTATACCATGGAGCTAATCGTCTTTGTTTTATTATCTTCTTTTTTAGAGGGGCAACAGAGTCAAGTGTCATTCGCAGTGAGCCTGCTGCACTATCAACAAAATGATCGATTTGGGAGGAACTGAAATTAGCATAGGAGTCCTCCGTTACTTTGTGACTTGGTAATGAATTAAATGCTAATGGGATCACATCCTTAAATTTAGCTACAGCACTATCAGATAGACATCTTGTACAGAAGGTTTTGCCTACTGGCGTGTAGTTCAGTAGTATAAACTCAAAAGTTATCAAACAGTGGTCAGATAGAAAGGGATTCTGTGGGAACACCATTAAATGTTTAATTTCAACACCATACACCAGAACAAGATCGAGGGTGTGGTTAAAACGGTGAGTCGGTTTATGAACACTTTGAGAGAAGCCAATAGAATCTAATAGAGAGATAAACGCAGTACTAAGGCTATCATTCTCATCGTCCACATGTATATTAAAATCCCCTACAATAACAACTTTGTCCGTTTTTAGCTCTAAACTTGACAAAAACTCGGATAAGAATTCAGAGTATGGACCAGGTTCTCAGTACACTATAACAAATAGAACTGGCTGCAGTGATTTCCAACTTGGGTGTGAAAGACTAAGAACAAGACTTTCAAATGAGTTATAATTTAGTTTAGGTTTAGAGCTGATTAATAGACTAGAATCGAAGATAGCTGCAACTCCACCTCCTCGGCCTGTGCCTCGAGGAATGTGAGTATTAATATGACTGGGGGGGTGGCTTCATTTAGACTAACATATTCTCCATCACCCAGCCAGGTTTCAGTAAGACAAAATAAATCAATATTAGAAGCTGATATTAATTCATTTACTAGTACACCTTTAGAAGAGAGAGATCTGATGTTTAGGAGTCCACATTTAATTCTCCTATTCTTTTGCACTATTGCACTTGTGGTTTTAATTGTTATGAGGTTTTCATGCACAGCTCCTCTTCTCTCTACCTTTGATTTAAATAATTTTAATGGTCGGGGGGCAGACACCGTCACTATGGGATTTTTACTAGGTAACTCCTGGAATGGAAGAGCAGAGAAGTGTGTTAGACTGCGACTCTGCCTCCTGGTCCCAGCTCTGGATTGTCAGGGATTAGATCCACTAATAAACTTGTCCAGATTTCTGGAAATAAGAGCTGCTCCATCCCAAGTGGGATGAATGCCGTCTCTCCGAATCAGACCAGGTCTTCCCCAGAAAGACTGCCAGTGATCCACAAAGCCCACATCATTATCTGGACACTGCCTCGACAGCCAGCGGCGAAACGACATGCGGCTGTACGTGTCATCGTTGGTCAGATTTGGCAGAGGTCCAGAGAAAACTACGGTGTCCGACATTGACTTTGCGTATGTACACACTGATTCAACATTGATCTTGGTGACCTCCGTTTGGCGTAACCAGGAGTCATTAACGCCAACGTGAATAACAATCTTGCTGTATTTACGTTTATCCTTAGCCAGCAGTTTCAAATAAGACTCAACGTCGCCCGCTCTGGCCCCCGGGATGCACTTAACTATGGCTGCCGGCTTCGCTAACTTCACGTTTCTCAAAATGGAGCTGCCGATAATCAGAGTTGGTTTCTCAGCGGGAGTATCGCTGAGTGGGGAAAATCTGTTAGAAACGCTAACAGGCTGGTGGCGGTCCGTGGCCTTTGAAAGCTTACGACTAACTCTTCCTCGCACAGTCACCCAGTTACTATGTCCTGGCTGCTCAGGAGTTGCCGGGGGACGGCTACCAGAGGCTAACTCAGGCTCAGGCCGGCCCGCACCGACTACTGGAGGGGGGTTAGCTACAGTAACTAACGACTGATCTATCATGGTGCGGAAACGGACTTCTAACTCACTAAGCCTCGCCTCCATGTCTATAAATAAAGTACACTTGTTACACATACCATTGCCGTTAAAGGATGCAGAGGAGTAACTAAACATCTCACACATCGGACAAGACAAAGCAGGAGAGGGAGACGACATGGCTAACTGCTAAGCTAAAGTCGCTAGCAGCTAAGCTAAAGTACGGTAGCGTTAGCGCTAGCTACCAAGCGTTCAAAACAACTGTTATTTAACGAAAGTAACTGAAAGATAAAACAAATGCTTATGCCTATGCCCCGTTGATACGAGCTCTAAGCGAAGCAAATGTAGTTTAATGCACAACCTTTTCTCAAGTTCCAGTCACTTAACCAGATATGGCTAACAGCTAAGCTAAAGTCGCTTGGCTGGCTACCAAGCTTTAAAACTGTTTATTTAATGAAAGTCATTGAACATGTAAAGAACTGTGAGTGCTTAGGCACAGAACTACTATAAGAATAAGTGTTTAGCGGGCAGTTTGTCGCTGTAATAGCAAAACTAAGAAATTGAACTAGTAGTTTAGAGAGCAGCAACACACTACCAACACACAAGCACAGGAAACGGAAATGAGTCAGGTACGCTTACCAGCCGCTTGTACTCTTGATCTCGTTCTTTGGTCATGACCCAGCCTTCATGACCATAGGTGAGGGTAGGAACAAAATTGCCCGGTAGATCAAAAGCTTTGCCTTCTGGCTCAGCTCTCTTTCGTCACAACGGTGCGATAAATGGAATGTAATACCGCACCGGCTGCTCCGATTCTCCGACCAATCTCACGCTCCATGGTCCCCTCACTCGCGAACAAGACCCCCAGGTACTTAATCTCCTTCACTTGGGGTAAGGACTCACTCCCTACCTGAAGAAAGCACTCCATCGGTTTCCTTTTCTGAGAACCATGGCCTCAGATTTAGAGGTGCTAATCCTCATCCCATCACACTCGGCTGCGAATTGATCCAGTGAGTGCTGAAGGTCACAGACCGATGACGCCATCAGGACCACATCATCTGCAAAAAGCAGCGATGAGATCCAGAGCCCACCGAACCCCTCCCCGCCCCGACTACGCCTTGATATCCTGTCCATATATATCAAACAGGATTGGTGACAAAGCGCAGCCCTGGCGGAGGCCAACCCTCACCTGGAACGAGTCCGATTTACTGCCGAGAACCCGGACACACCTCTCGCTTTGGTCACACAGAGATTGGATGGCCCTGAGAAAGGACCCCATACTCCCGCATCACCTCCCACAATTTCTCCCGGGACCCGGTCATACGCCTTCTCCAGATCCACAAAACACATGTAGACTGGTTGGGTTTTTATTATTTATAAAACCCAACCATTTATCATTAACATTAACAAAGAGATTGATCAGATAAATATAACTTAAACCAACTTAGTGCGATTCCTTTAATGCCAACTAAATGTTCCAGTCTCTATAACAGAATGGTATGGTCAATGGTGTTGAATGCAGCACTAAGATCTAGTAAAACAAGTACAGAGACAAGTCCTTTATCTGCAGCAGTTAGAAGATCAATAGTAATTTGCTCCAGTGCCATCTCTGTGCTGTGATGCTTTCTAAATCCTGACTGAAAGTCCTCAAGTAAACTATTGCTATGTAGAAAATCACATAACTGATTAGCGACTACCTTCTCAAGGATCTTGGAGAGAAAAAGGTTAGATATAGGTCTATAGTTTGCTAAGACCTTTGGGTCGAGGGAGGGTTTTTTCAGGAGAGGTTTTATCACAGCAGCTTTAAATGACCGTGGTACATAACCTGTTAATAGAGACATATTGATCATATCTAGTAATTGAGTGTTAACCACGGGCAAAGCTTCTTTGAGCAGCCTCGTTGGACTGGGATCAAAGAGACCTTTGACATTAATTGTTGAAGGTCTATAGGACAGAAGAGAGTCTAGGTATATGTCAGGTCTTGTCGTTCTTTCTTGTGCTACTGCATTTAAAGGTGAACCATTAGAAATTGCGTGCAAAAGGTGAATTTTATCTCTAATTTCTTATAATTTTATCATTAAAGAAGCTCATAAAGTCGTCACTACTCAGAGCTAAAGGAATAGATGGCTCAATAGAGCTGTGACTATCTGTCAGCCTGGCTACAGTGCTGAAAAGAAACCGTGGGTTGTTCTTGTTTTCTTCTGTTAGTGATGAGTTTTCATTTTCAGACTGTCTTGCCATTCTAAACAAGATTCTTCTCTCTTGTTATGAAAGGGGTGTGGCTTATGCATAGGGGGCAGGTCAAATTATCAGCAATGAAGAAGGAACTCTCTGGCCTGCTTTAGTGGGCATGTTTCGAGTATAAGGGGTGTCTCAGTATCAAATGTAGACCACACATTATACGTTTCATGTAAATTGGATGATGTTTGTCATATAAGGCTGATTTCCTGTTGCCAGCTATGACCAAAATTTTATTTTGGCCTACAAATGTCCTCAAGCCATATTGGACTAAAAGATGTTTTTTTTTATAATTTATGATACTTAACGTATGAAATCTCTAGGAGGAATTTGTTGTATGTACAGCATGTACTGCAGGACCTAAATTCTTTTTTAACTTTTTAGGGGGCGCTGGCAAGCCATTTTTGTGCACCTATTCCCTAAACCCTTAAAATATATACATTTTCACCAGACTTGATGAAGAAGGAGGAATAATAATAATTCCTTCAGTTTCAATATGGACTTCCCTGCTGTCGGCAATCCAGCCCTAATAATGATAATGAATTTTCCCCATACAATTTGCATAAGGATGGGCATCGGCCAGCTTTTTGACACGCAGCATTTTTTCAAATGCAGTTTGTATGCACGTGGAAGCACCAGAGACACAAAATAACACCCCAAATCCCAGAAAAGTCATCTTTTCATAAAATGGCACTTTTGCTCTGTTATATTATATAATAATCAATGCTTAGTATAAAAGAGACCATCAACAAAAAATACAGGAGAAACATGTAACATTGATGCCAGATTTATTAAGAAAATTGTTGTGCAAATGTGCTTTGTGGAGTTTGCAGCTGCCATTTGTGTGTATTTAGCGCCTTATTTAAAAATGCAGCAGCTCATTACGCAGTGAGCTCCTGAACTAATCCTGGAACTACCCTCCAGACGCACTCTGCGAGTAAATGAGAGCATTTCAATGCAGGTCAGTATGATTTCTATAAGATTACTCGATCAGAAAACAAAATCATAACGTGTTGATCTTGATTACAAAATAATACAAAATATACATTACTCATAAAACTATGATGCTATAATCTATAGCATACTGTACATCAGATGCACACAGCAGCTGACATAGCACATGTGTAAATTGTAAATCTGGCTCTGACTTCTTCAGCTGCTCAAGTTTCACTATAACATTGACTAACTTCAAACCACCAGAGGGAGCAATCAGCACATTTATCACATTTATCACATTTCAGTCACAGCTTCCTCCAAATACACTGTAATGCAGTGTGAGGATGCCCAGCTCCCTCCCTTTCCAGAAAACTACTTTTTTCTTTTTCTCTGTGATTCACACATATGATTACCAACACATGGCTCTTCATAGTGGGTAAGTGTGTATAGGGGGACTGCAGTCTCTGACAGCTGATGTTTGGAGAGCTTTCTGTAGGTAACATCCAAATCAAACTGAAAGTCAACTAGCTGAAGGGTGTGTGTGTGTGTGTGTGTGTGTGTGTGTGTGTGTGTGTGTGTGTGTGTGTGTGTGTGTGTTTCCCTTCATTATCGTACCAGCAGCTGTTTTAAGACCATTAGGTCAGAGGAGCCCCATAATGCATCACCTCACTGTGTAAACACACAGCCATGTTTAAAAGGTGAATCTCAGAATGGGATGCAGTGATGTTTGGTTTTCAGGGTTTCAAGGACCCACACCGTGGGACACTTTGACTTTGATTTAGTCTAAGAGAAAATGTTTTTAAAAAATGTAGAGGATATCAGTGGCCCACATCCCTGTTGTCCCACAAAATTTAGGCATTCTGAAGAGAGTTTTGGGGAACACAGCTGTTGCTTTTCCTCATGGAACTCATTTAAATTAATTAAAAGGGAGTTTTCTTTGCTAGCCTGTGTTATATTTTAATAAAGTTTGTGACTGTTGTGATCTACTCCTGTCCAACCTGTGCCTTTATCCCATCTGTAGTAAATCTGCTTCCCAAATGGCTAGCATGTGCAGAAGCATTCTTTCAGACTAGCTTCACTAATCCCTGTCACTCAAGTTCTGACATTTCCCTCTGCAGATCTGGGCCAGACCAGGGCTGATAACACGGATCAGGTTTCTGCTAGATCTAAATTAAGCTGCCTTATGTTTGGATCCTTAGTTCAAGAAGTGTGTGGGATTAAAGTAAAATTAGACAGGCTGGATATGTTATTCAAAGACTACTGTGACAACCCCCTCCCCACTCCTGCCATTACAATGGCCCCTTTTGCCACAGCATGTTGTGAGAGAATAGACATGGACGAAATTGCATATTAAGGCATCAGAAGAGTGACCAAGTATCAAGGTCTTGCTTCATGTTGTGTGCTCACTGGGAGTGTCTGAGTCAAAACAGTCTGATGTTAAATTCAAGGAGGGAGCTCCTTGGTTATCTGGCATCGAACGCAACAACAAGCCACACAGCTGCGGGACACTATTTCTCTAGGGTCTCTCTCTTTGCTCTATTACACCCCAGACACCAACATCCCTCCCTTTTCAACCTTTCCGTGCTTTCCGAGGAGCATTACATCACACCACCTTAGGAGGCGGAGGTATCACCTGGGGGGTGGGTGGGTGTATGTGTGTGTGTGTGTGTGTGTGTGTGTGTGTGTGTGTGTGTGTGTGTGTGTGTGTGTGTGTGTGTGTGTGTGTACATTTAAAATTGTGTTAAGCTGAAAGTGTTTCAACTTGTGCATGTATGTGTGTTTAATGTTTTTACAGAGTGAAAGAGGGAAAGGTTTCAGAGACGTTTCTGTTTAAACTTGGATATTTAAACAGCTTTGGGTAGAGCCCAGTAAACTTATTCCTTCTTTCGCTTTTACTCTCTGAATTCAGCTCAATTCTCCAGCTACTTGCAAAGCCACAAAGAAATGTGTAGGGACAAATCACTTACAGAATAAGATCGTTAAGAAAAGATAAGTCTTTCTTTGTCTTTGGTATTTTGATATGTCCTGCAACGGTTTTGCCTTTTTTCTTATGTTAAACTGTTATGGTTTGAGATATTTGTCTCAAAGTGGACCGATAACTTTGCATAAGACTACAGCACAAGACACAGGACAAAAACTAAAGAAAATCTGTTTGTTACAAAACAGGCTTTTAACATAATGTAACTAATGCTGTCTTACTGGATCAACGTGGCTCAAATACCCAATAATTCTCACAGCATTATTAAACTGTATTCACATTGAGTTGATTGTTCTTACAGGAGTGGTTGCTGTAAAAACAACATAAAAGGCAGAGATCATAACTCAGCACATTATGACTGCTGCTAGTCATCTAAACATCCTCGAGGCTGAGGCCTATGAGAGTAGCTGTGTATAACATCAGTCAAACAGCCGTAATTTAAATCTCAGTGCCTCCCCATAGGCCCACCCAAAGAGAGAGGAGAAATTAGACTGAGTGGTTTCTCTTAACATCTCATTATGTGCTTATTATAATCTTTTTCTCGCAGCTTTCACCTAACTCTTATTGTCTCTAGCTTAGTGTCTCCTGTTGCTTTGTTTTTTTTCACATAGCCTTGCGTTTTTCTTTAATGGGTGCTGTCTGTGTCAGCAACCCCACTGTGCCAAGGCAGTGGTCTCATTGAAATGAATGAGGGGGCTGTGGTTTTTCACACACTGCTAGGTCAATCTGAATACAGCCTCATTAATGTTAAAGTACTGCTAAGGCAGACATGAGTTTGGCAAATAGTTTTTAATGGTGTCCTGCAGTGGCAGTCCTGGATGTGGAGCTGCCCAAGGCACACTCTGATTAGGACGCCCACCAGGGTCCCAATCAAGTTTTGTGTAAAAAGCTGCTATGGAGATAAGTTAGCTGTAGCCTCACCCCCAGGCACACAGACGCCCCAAATCGCTGTTTTTCAAGCAGATATTTGGATGTATATAGTCTCGCTTTGCCAATATATAGTCTGGCCACTCCACATAGCATTCGGGATGGGAAGTGGGACATCAAGGATATAGACTAATGGATTTATCAACAATTCACATCGCAGATATTGCCATGTTTTAAAAGTGCACAACCATGCCACTACCATGTTTTGAAAAGAGAGCCAAAACAGATGAGTATACAGTATGCTAGTGTTTGGAATCGGTGAGCACCACAATCGATATTTCAGAAGTGAGATGTGACGTCTCTGCGTACAGCTTTGAATGTTTTTAGTGACCTTTGCAGGTTTATGTCTTAGCATTTGTGATTATGGTGTCATGACGTCTGCTGGTGTTAGAGCTGAACCTGGAAAACCATTTCACTAGTATGGACCACGCTACAACCATGTGTTAGTTAAAGATTTAATGAACAATATGAATGTGCAGATGAACATTATGAATGTGCAAAATTGATGTGGATGTCGTCCGATGGCTGGTCTGGGAGGATGTGTGATGACCGGGTGGAAGAGACTCAGGGTGGGGGTTCCGTCTCATAAACAGTTTTCGCCCGAATAGTCTACAGACCCCAGACGGTACCTAGAAGAGACATGAGAGAGAGATGAGCAGCAGGAAGGGAAGAGGGGGAAGATGGATGAAGGAGAGGAAAGGGAGGGTGGGTCAACAATCAGAGACACAAGCCTGGCTGTGCATG
>JABXJD010000114.1:2500-85000 GCA_013375575.1 Percina caprodes
AAGGAGAAATAAAGGAATGAAATAAAGCAGAATGGTAGAAGGAAGAAAAGAGATACACTTGAAAAAAAGCAAGAATAGGAAGGAAGAGAGGGAAGAAAAAAAGAAAAGGAAACACTGAAGTATGGAGGAGATAATTCGAGAAAGGAGGGAAGAAAAAAGGGAGGGAGGGAAGAGGAGGGAGGGATGGACAGATGGAGGAGTGGGACCCCAGAGACGTGTCATTCATCACACCACCATGCAGTCTGCACTCGTTCAGCCTCTCTTTCTCTTTCTCTGCAGGTCTTTTTTCTTCTTCCATATACATCTTTTTCTATAGTTCTTACCCTTCATTCACACATTCATTCATTCATTCATTCACTCGCTTTCATCTTTTCTTCCATCCTTCCACTTGCTTGCTGTCAACTCCCAGACAATCTATCTTTCTCTTCTTCCCACCATCTTTTGCTCCCTCCCTTACTCGTTCGTTGGCGTTCATTTTTAGGTTTCATCATCTCCTCTGGCGACATCCCTCCTCTCCTCTCTCCATTTTTGCCTCTCTTTCTCTCTCTTTCACCGTCGCCGCTTTTTCTTTCTATCCATTTACAATTTCAGTGCCAAAAAGCAAATGAAAAGCCCTCTTTTTTCTTCTGTTTCTTTCACTTATGGATTGAAGGGATGATAGAGAAGGCAGGATTAGGTGGAGGCAAAGGTGGATGGATAGATGGATGGAAAGAAACACGGGACAAGGGAGGAGTGAAGACAGAAACATTTAGTGAGAGGACAGAAGAATGGAAGAACATGGTGGATGAGGGAAAAAGAGATGAGAAGAAGAAGTGAAACTAGAAAAGGTGCAGCAGAGGGAAAAAAGAGGGCTGCAGAAACAGTGAGACGGAGGTGTTATAAGGAGAGATGAAACAATGATGAAGGAGGAGAAAAAATGGGTGGGGATACATTTGAGATTCAGAGGAAAAAGAAAGGAAAAAGAAATGTGTGTGTGTCAAAGCCATAAGAAGAAAAGACGACAGGAATGAAGAGTTGAGGAGGAGAAGGAAGGATGAAACAGGAAAGCAGGTCAATGGTTCTTCCCCATAGACCACCATTATACAAGTCATCTGTAAAACAATGGCGAACATGCTTTTAATTTTTGGCCTAGTCTGTTAGTGGCATGTCCTGAGGATAAAGCCCAATGACTTAACATTGGCGTGCTTCCATTTACTTTGTGACCATGTTTGCATGCTAACGTTTAGCTTAGCACAGCCTCACAGAGTTGCTAGCATGGCTGTAGACTCTTACAGGCCGGCTACATTAATGGCGCAACGTATATGGAGCGGACGTTCCAAAATTACACTTCCACTATAATCAATGAAACTGGCAACACCAAGCAGAGTTCCACCATACACATGTTCAACCAAAACAACTTCCTTCCCGAGGACGTTCTGCAGCGGCACCGTGGCGCCGCTCGGTGGTTGGCACCGCCCATGACGATTGTGATTGGTTTAAAGAAATGCCAAATAACCAGAGCACGTTTTTCTCTCGTCCCGGAATGCTGTGTGGACTAGCTAGACCCTCCTCCGCGGCGCTGTGGAGGACGGTCTGGCTAAGATAATGGTCAAAAAGTAATTGGTGGAGGTTTGTTCAAGATGTAATGAAATTTCCACAAAACTGAACGATTAAATGTTCCTTTATTGGTAAGCTGAATAAGCCAATTAAAAATGAATTCATTTTCCCACTTTAAATCATTGAAACGCTGACGTTTTGGAGAAACATGTATTGCCCCAGTTAAATAAACGAGAGAATAAATAATTAAATGAAGAAAACAAAAAGGAGGAGTTGAAGGAATACGACGAGAAAGAAAGAATAGAAAATACATAAAAAAACTATCATTCATCCATCACTCTCTCTCTCTCTCTCTTACCGGTGTGTGAGAGCAGGTTGGGGGACAGCAGGCCGGGGAGGCCCGGGTGGAGCAGCCTGGGGCTTTCCTGGATCCCTGCACCAGAACAACGCTTCGGAGGACGGCCCGGACGAGAGCTGGAGGGGGAGAGACAGAGAGATTAATTACTATGACACAGAATTAGATTCAGAGCGCTGAGTACAGAGTACAGAGAGGTGGAGGGACCGGTCGGGTCGGTATCTGATATGACTCAATTCAGCTACGATTGAATATTCAGCCTGAATTTATTATTATTAGTTTACTTATTCATCTCGATCAATCCACATACACTTAAAGAGAAAAAATGGGAAAAACACAAAGATAATACACAATCATACACAAACCAATCCGATTCCATCACAGAACAAAGAAAAGATGAGTTTGAGAAGGAGCAGGCAGAAGCATGATGCCTATAAAGTCATGCACCTATTTTACAATATCATATGATTATTTAAAAAAAAAAACAGATAGCTATGCATATACAGCATACAAAAATTGTAAGTTATACAATAACTTACAATAATGACAACTGTGTGTGCATTCCCATTAATATTTTCATATCACCTTTCCGTAATGGTCAACTATTGTTTTCTTGAATCTATTTTTAAACTGTATAATATTATGGCTGTTTTCTATTCTTTTTTTGTTTATAAAAGTGTGTAAAGTTTTGAGTAACTAAACAAACAAAAAAAGCAATATATTTGTATTTATAGTTTTATTTCAAGCAGGCTAGTGGACGCTAGTAATCAAGTGACAGAGGATTCATATTTACATTATTTACACTTTTAATATAATATGATTTGATGATAAAACCTTTATTTAAATTGCATGAAAATTAAAAAGAAATATCTGGTGTGCTGTTGGTCGAGCATCACTTCCAGCAGTCGAAGCTGACAGCTGGATGTTCCAGCAGGTGGCTCCGACGTAATCGAATCACAAACTGACAACACACAGCGCACAGTAGTTTCACTTTCACCAGCCGCCGTACTGGAAGACAGGGACGTTTCACCTGATTGGCTGACTTCAGGACAGTTCAATGAAACCTGATTGGTTGTTCTTATAGTTGGTGTCTCTGGTGTGAGATAAAGTGATCTTTTCTCTGACATTTTCACACCTCAAAGTACCACAACCAGCAGAAGCAGCGGGAGTTGCCACATCCTAAAATATCCCCACGTTAAGAGGAGAAAAGCACCCCAATCTTTATCAGCTTGTTCCCCTCTGACAACAGAGGAAGAATCCTGATGCATGATATGGAAACTACTATTTCATTTGTGATAAATCTGTGATAGTGACACAACAACTGAATAAAACACTTTGATCTTAATTTGACAGCAGATACATTTATATCAAAATGATTTTAATTACTATGAATCTTTATTTTGTAATCAGCATCCAGCTGCTTCACAATAAAAGCCCTTAACAAACAGGGTTGTTGCTAAAGCCTGGGAATGTGGATGTTTAAGCTATCTTTTACATTACGTGTAATTGGTATCATTTAGTACCCTGGAAATCCAGAGCTCTCCGAGAGCACAATTTGAATTGGCTCAGCGAGTTACTCTGGCATCGAGTAATGCTGCTCATTAACTATGCCCTTGTGGCCGAGCTGCACCAATCACATCAGTGTGTCTGATGTAGGCGGGCTGGATGCGAGATAAACAGATGACAACAGTTTAATCTACCAGTTAGCTCCGCTGGGCTAAACAGCTGATGGTAGCTAAGCGTACAAGGCTCTGGATACGCCACCCCATGTGCTGTTGTGATTGGTCGTACCCAGTGGCAGACCCTTTATCTTTCGGATTTGGGACTGGACTTCCAGGCTAAAGTTTTAGGCCAATTCCAGCATTTTTAACTTAATTTGCCGAACTTTTAGTTTAAATAAATCAATGATTCAGAATTGAGTGAAAGGGCCTTCTGTGTATAATTCACAAACAATTTCCAAGAAGATTAACTGAAAATAATCAACTCATTTGTGACTAATTATTAGGATTAGGCATCGAGAACCAATTCCTACTTGGAATCGTATCAAAGATTACGATTACAGTAGAAGCGTTTCTTCAGTGGCATCATTTGGAATTTTTTAGAGGATTTGGTTTCAAATCTGATCATCGCTTCCCAATTTAATATGCACAAGTATTGGTTTCAAGCGACCAGGCGCTGTTGTGTTGCAGCCTTGGAGCATGGTAAACAGCACTCTAGTGTGACTTTATTTTACATTGAAAAAGCCCTTTAAAACTGCAAACCACCATTGAATCAAAATAAAACTTTCCTCTAATTTGTGAAAATAAGCATGTGACCCGCTCGCTTGCTCACTACAACGCTTCAGCTAATGTGTCAATTCTTCTACAGTGATTAAAACAGCAGCTGGGTAATTTGTCCACCACGGCAGCACCCCATAAAATATACGGCTACTACCACAGCCCATAAGGTACTGTTGAGTAATAGACAAAGGGTTGCATTAAACAGCTAGCTAGCTAGCTAGCTACAGAGTTTACGTTGCTATGGACGCAGGATTCCACCATAGAGACGGAACAGACTATTTTCTTTAGCGGAAGCCATACAATCGTTTAAACCAATAAACTCCAATTTCAATCAATATTTTGTGTCAAAATATAGATTTTTTTTGGTAAGTTAGCCATGTAATAAGCGGGATAATGTAGAGCGAGGTGGTTGTTATAGCGATTACAACCCCATCAGGCTGATTCATGTCCCGATCATCCTGTCAGGGTTGTATTCGCTATAACAACCGCCTCGCTCTACATTTTTATCCCTTACTTGTTACATGGCTTAGATGAATTCTAATGTAGAACGCGGTCTTTTATTTTCATGATAACAGACCAGTGCTAAGTATAACACACCGTTGCCATAGACGTAGATCTGTTCACTCTGGAGGACAGCTATCAATCAACCCGCTGAAAGAAGTCCGGATAATTTATCAGCTGTGGCAAAAAGTGGGGAAACGTGGAGCAATTTCTGTCCTCCAATTCAAGCAATGACAGCAGATCTGGTATATCGCTACGCTAATTAGTTAGCTTAGCTTCATTGCAACATGTTTAACATTAACTTACAGGTGTTTCAACATGCAGCAGCTGTGCAAAAAGGAAACAAGATGAATGAGCACATAAACGTCACCATAAATATTCCTCCAAGCTGATTCAAGACCTAATCACCCTGTCGGGCTTGTATTCGCTACAACAACCGCCTCACTCTACATTATCCTATCCCTTTCTACATTATCCTTTACATATGATGCAACAGCTAACACAAAATCAAAAGGAATTAAAACAATTATGGGACTTCCTTGAATTTCTTTTAACCTGACCTCAGTCGTTTTAAAATCTTGGCCACAACCCTGCAAAAAATAAGATTCTTTCCAGCTTGAAGACTTTTACTGTGAAAAGGCATTGGGCAGGAAGGTTTAAGGTTGCCAAATGATTGGTTTAAAGACGAAAAGACAAGGACAGAAAAGGAGGTATTCGCATTGACCGGGGCTAAATATGCTAACACTGATGTAAAACAGTGTCTCACACTCACACGAGCACAACAATACATGTCCTACATGTGCAAGTGAGCCTGAATGCACATCCACAACACAAGCATCGCTCTCTATTTCTGTCACACACACACACATGCATGCAATAACCTACTGTATTATGCATGTGCACGTAGGCATAAATAAACACACACTAACAGAAGAATACAGTAACTGCAAACGTGCGATGAAACATAAAGGAAGTCTCACACACACACACACACACACACACACACACACACACACACACACACACACACACACACAGGAGGTGTGCATACAGGCCAACTCTCTGCAGGGTGGCTAAGTAACAGATGGCCGTCCAAAGTCATTTACACCTAGAGTGTGAGAGAGTGTGAGATGGAGAGAGGACCAAAGAACTAAAACCTGTACAAGACTTCACCACAGTTTCACCGGATGAAAATAGAATAAAGTAGAATAGAAGAAGAAACCCAAACTGAAAATATAGATTGGGACATAAAAACACAAGAATATAAAATAACTCCCCTATATTGAAGAGTCCAAAAACAAAAATACAACAGCAAACCTGTAATAAATAGAATACACTTTGTTTTACTACTCCAATATGACCGGCTAACGTTAGCATGTCCGGCTACCTTGTTTACCTAGCTAACGTAATTCTAACTGAGATAGCTAAACTACATTATTTTTGAAGCATTGTCAAGGCCTTTACACACAATTAATTAGCGCAATTAATTCACATGTCAATACATTTTTTTATTTATACCACCTGGGTTTATCATTCATGTAGAACGAATGAAGAATTCCCCTAACCCAGAAGATTAGTTACAGCTAATGGATGCAGCTGGCTCACCTGAACTAGCTCACATTACAGCTTAGCCGAGGAGGGCGCCATAAATGTTTAGATCACACGTTGTCGTGTGCACGAGCCT
Organism: Percina caprodes; assembly: GCA_013375575.1. Taxonomy (NCBI): domain Eukaryota; kingdom Metazoa; phylum Chordata; class Actinopteri; order Perciformes; family Percidae; genus Percina; species Percina caprodes. The sequence continues at coordinate 8,856 of JABXJD010000114.1, forward strand.
TTCGTCCAAGAGTACGCGGGTTGGCGGGTGTAGTTTGGTAGAAAGAAAATGATTCCTACATGAAACTGGTCACAACCAGGTCTGTGGATTATCTTGAGTAAATGGGTCATGATTTCTGAAAAGAGACAAGAGAGTCTTTTAAAAGCTTTTTGGCACTTTGACCACCATAAGCCGAGTGCCATCTAGTTCTATAATACTGGAGAGAAAACAGACATCGCTACGACCCTCATCTCCAACACGACTCACAACAATCTAGATTGAAAAATAGCACTACAGGTATGAGACATTTGTTTACTATCTTATATTTACTAGAATATAATCTAATTGGATGGAGTCAAATAATAGAGTGGATGTTGGTCTTTTCAGGAACATCAGAGGACATCGGCCAGATCCCGGTGGGAGTGGTGGAAAGACTGGAGAGAAGAGGAAGTGTGTAAAAAGATGTGGAGAGAAAACGTCTTGACAAGGTTTTGGGGTGTGATCGTGTACTTGAGAAAAAGACACACAGACACACACAGACATTGAAAGTGAGAGAGAGAGAGAGAGAGAGAGAGAGGCAGAGGAGCATGAAGAAATGAAAACATGAACCTTCACTTTTCCTCTGAACTCTGTTTCACCTCTCCTTCTCTTCTCCTTCAATCACGCACACACACACACACACACACACACACACACACACACACACACACACACACACACAGGTGTTTGCATTCAAACGCATTCAAACCTTTCCATCAACAAACCCCCTCCCCACTACCTTGAAACTCATACACACACGCACACACACACACACACAATAGATACATGTTACAGTACCAGGTGTGTGTGTGATCATCTGCATTCATCCATGTGTAAGCAACATTAAGGTGTGTATGTGTATCTACGTATCTACAAAACCATGCCATTTATGTGTGTGTGTGTGTGTGTGTGTGTGTGTGTGTGTGTGTGTGTGTGCAAAGGACACATGATATTGCCTTCTCATTAGCCTTACAGTTCTTTGTTCAGAGTAATGACTGCAGTGTGTGTGCGTGTGTGTGTGTGTGTGTGTGTGTGTGTGTGTGTGTGTCCCGTAGGGTTGCCATATGTTGGGCATTAATCCTCGTCAACGGTCCACTCTCCTTACCGCACCGAGCACAGGAACAAAGAGCAGGTCACACACATGCTACACACACAGTTACACACTTGCATATAGATGCAATGGCCTGGCTGCACAGACACGAATACACACACGCACACGCACACACACACTCACACAGACCTACATTCATGTGTTAACCCCTTAACCCTACCTGCATTCAAACCCTTAAATAGAAACAAATTCGCTTGTCCCACTCTGGCTCTCATTTCTTTACCGAAACACTTCTGATGTGAAATCATTACACGACAGGTAAGCCTGTGACCTTTGACCTCCTGGCTTCCTTTCCCATAATCACACTGACAGAGCTAAGCAGCCATTCATTGAAGTCTTTTCATTTCCTACCAGACACAGCAAACAGAGAAAACAACTACTTTCTATTAGATTAGTTATTTACTCGGTAATCTGATTTTATCTCAAAAGCAAAGAAGACTGTTTCACAGGAAAATCTGTCAACCTACGACGAATACAAAGAGTAGTCAGCGATGCAAACTGTGCTCCTTCAAATCTCGAACACGGCAGCTTGGTCAGTGGCCTTTAGTATCTGATACGACACACTATGCACCCTTTAGCGTTCCTTTGAGACGGACCAGGATTTCATCTAACTTCAGTGTAAACCTGCAGCAATATTTCACCTGAAAGTACCCTGCACGGGCGACCGCTAGCTCCCCGAGCAGAGTGTGCGCCCCATGACATGCAGCCCTTTGCTGCATGTCATCCCTACATCCCATCTATTAAAAGCAATAAACACCCAAAAAATAATAAAAAAGGTACCCTGCGCGTTGAAAAATTACTGCAAAGAGGTACCCAGAGCATTTAAGAAAAGAAGCCAAGGGGCCCTGACCAAAGTGGCCTTAGGCCCTGACACACAAAGCAGACGGCCAAGAGCTAGTAGCGACGAAGGCCGACTGTGCGGTCGCCTCACGTCGCCTTTGACTGGGCTAAAAAAAATTGCATTTGGACACACCGATGGCCAACTATCATGTACGCCTGCGTGAGAGGACAAAAACTCTCCATGCCAGTCGACGTCTTTAATCTATTGTCATTCAAACAGGGAAACTGGACATAAATCTTTACGATCACTCCGCGAAAGAACCAAGCAGCCTTGCCATGTTGTACGATTCAAATTTTCTTCAAAGTTGCCTTTTTTTCTGTGTAGCTTGCTAGCTCGAAATTTGTTGTTGTTTCCCGTATTGAAGGGATTTTGAAAACGGCAACACACAGGGAACTGAAGGTGAGGGACATCTGGGAACTAATTACTTCCGTTGACTAATTACAACGAGATGAGCAGCGGCTTCAGTGTGTTTGCTGCTCATGTATTTTTTTATTGGCTTAAAAACAACAAAAACATGCCACGAATGAAAGACATGAAGCTGACATTTCAACCACACACACACGCACGCACGCACGCACGCACGCACGCACGCACAAAAACACACACACACACACACACACACACACACACACACACACACACACACACACACACAGATCTGATGAGCCACCTTGAAGTAAGTCTTCCCACTTTGACACACACGCACCCTCGTCTGTCCTCCCAAATGGCCGTTTCTATGGTGACGGAGCCTTGATCAATACTCCGTCATTGGCTCTGATGGCCGGTCAGGGTCGGTCACACACACACACACACACACACACACACACACACACACACACACACACACACACACACACACAAACAGGCATGGCGGTGAATAAGCACGGACTCTCTAACACGTTAGACAGATTGATTTAGCTCAGAACGTGCAGAGGTCACACACACACACACACACACACACACACACACACACAGTTTATCAAAGCCTGGTGCGGTCAATATGAGGGGTAGAGCGAGGGGTCAACCCTCTTTAGCTAAAATCTTTCATCTTTTCTTTTATCTCTCCATCAGCTGGCTGATCCATTTCTCCTCCTTGCTCTCTCCTTTTTTTTGTTATTGTTCCTCCTCTCTTTCATTTATCGGTTTTCAGTTTCAATCCTCCGTCATCTTTAGATTCATATCTTTGTTCTCGTATTCAGTTTCCTTCTATGTCTTTTTCATTCTCCTTCTCTTTTTAGGCTGGCGTGTTTGTGGCTTTAATACAGTATTATTTTAAAGTTTGTCTCTTTGTCTGATCACATTTTTCCCCATTTATTTTTTGGAATTTCTACAAATATTTCTTCATTTACATTATGCTTCATTCATTTAAGATCTTTTATATCTTATTTTCATGTCTTTTTTTGTATGCATATTATCTCAAATTGTCCAATTTCCGTCCAATTTGAATCAAAGATGGATGAAAAATGTGTTTGACGCTGCATTTCTTCTTTTTTAAACTTCTGGAATGTGTTTCTATTATTTGGATTTCATAATTGCTTTTCTATTTTATCTCAGTTTTAGTGATGTGTTGTATCCGTTACATGTTGGCCCATGTGTGTTTTGTTGGAAGTGACTGAACACATGGCTTCATTTTAAAATATTTCAAGTTGAGTGTGGTGTAATTTCAAAAGTATAATTTAATATTTTTTCGTTAGTTCCTTGGTTTTAAGACCTGCCTACACAGATATTGGACAAACGTGACGTCTACGAAGATAGGGGTCGCTGTCACTTTCAAAAACTACATAAAGTGTGTAGACTTTTTTGGTTTCATACAATTTTGACCATGAAGTCAAAAATAATCCACCTGCAAACATGCAAATATCATCATGAACATAAATCAAATGTAGGAACACTATACTTTGTATATAAAGTCATCTGTCACATTACAACACTAGTTTTATTATTTACATGTCACAGAAATAGTTTCACTTGTACACTAGACCTTGGTTTGCATTCATTGTCGCTTTAATATATTTATACACACCTTTATTTTGTAGCTGTAGGGGAAATATATACTGACTTCTTGCCAAAACAATATTTTAAATTTCAGTTAAAAAAACAAAACTCTTTTTCTGCTTCAGTGGCACTTGTCTTTTTTAATCCATTGCTCCATTAATCTACCATCTCTCTATCCATCTGCTGCGTCTCCTTTTGGATCCCTCCTTCATCTTCTGTCCTCCCCGCAACTTGAGGTCATATAATGAAGTCACAACCTCTATATCGGTTATTCCTGTCTTTCTTTCTCGCTTTTTTTCTTTGTCTTTCTTTCTCTTTCTCTTTTGTTGTCCATCCTTATGTCTTTCTCTTTTTGTCTCTCTTTTTCTGTCGTCTGTCTGGCTGTCTCTGTCTCTCTCCACCACCTCCTTCTTTCTGTCTGTTTTCTGTCTCCCCTACACCTCTTGCCAATCATAAATCGTGTCACAGACGTACATCCTCTCTCGCTCTTTTACTGTGTGTGTGTGTGTGTGTGTGTGTGTGTGTGTGTGTGTGTGTGTGTGTGTGTGTCTTTGTTTGTAGCAGAAGAAAAAGAACAATCTATTCTTTTTAAAGAGACACCAGAGAAATGGGATATATGTGTCTGTACACACACACACACACACACACACATACACACACACACACACACACACACACACACACACACACACACACACACACACCATAATCATGGATGCTCACGGACTCACGGAGTGAACAAGAGACAGTCAGATAGAGAGAAGAGAGAGAAAAAGAGAGATGGATGTTTACTTTCCTCTGGGCTTCCGCCTCTTTGATTGGACAGATGAATGACTTCATTGTGTGTGTGTGTGTGTGTGTGTGTGTGTGTGTGTGTGTGTGTGTGTGTGTGTGTGTCCTCCTCTCTTTCTTTGACAGAAGGAAAACGACGGAGAGAAAGAGAGAAGAAGACGAGTAGAACAAGACAGATATAAGGAGACACAGAGTTGGCCAATAATAAGTATTGATTGATAAAGGAAGTAGAGCGAAAATAATAAGGGAGAAAAAAAAAAAAAATCACCTTTAGACGCAGAATGGAGAGAAATAGGGAAACTGCATTGACACTTTTCTCCTCTTTTCATCTCTCTATTTATCTATTATCTTTCTCTGCTTATTAAAGTCATCCGTGTATCACTCTGGATTTTGTTTCGTTCCATCCATCCATGTTTATTTCTATCCATCCATGCATCTATCTTATTGTCCATTGATGATCTATCTATTGCCATCCATCCATCCATCCATCCATCCATAAATTCATTAATTCATCTATCTATCGTTATAAAGTAATCAATCAGTGTATCAATCTACCATCCGCCTATCATGTGTCTGTCCATAGCATAGTCTGGATCACTGACAGTTCTTTTCCAGGATCTGTTGCTGGCACATCTGGCCCAGTACGCAGTAGATTGGTGAGAGCTTAACGTGTAACCATGTATCCAGCTTATTTAAATAGCTGACATTATTGTTTTGTGTGAACAATTAACTTCATTTAATATTGTACGTGCTGTTTTCTATTGCAGGGTATAAATGTAACACCAAAACAAGCTCCTTCCCGAGCACCTGGATAGCTCCGTTGGTAGAGCGGGCGCCCATACATAGAGGTTTACTCCTCAATGCGGCGGGCCAGTGTTCAACTCCAACCTGTGATCCTTTGCTGCATGATATTCCCCCCCCCAAAAATGTCGCAAAAAATAATAATTAAAAAACCGAGTTACTTCCCAAGACCATTTTGCAGAGCCACAGTCACTGTCTCCAGAGTTTAGCGTCGCTATTTTGGGGTTTTTTTAAGATTATTTTTTTTTGGGGCATTTTAGGCCTTTATTTGACAGGACATATGAAGACGTGAAAGGGGAGAGAGAGGGGAATGATCACAGGCCGGAATCGAACCCTAACCCCGCTGCGTTGAGGAGTGAATCACTATATATGGACACCTGCTCTACCAAATGAGCTACCTGGCCACCCTTAGCACCACTATTTTAATTTTTATTGGTTTAAAGAAATGTAAACAATCCAGAGCGGGTTTTTTCTCCTATCCTGGAGTGTATGTGTGGTTCACACCGCTTTAAAGCTATGGCTGGCAATGCAAAACTAGTGTGTTCATAAACAATCACGACTTTCATCCACCCTTCATTTTTCTATTTGCCGTATCGGCCCGAATATATGACCGTTTTTGTTCTTTTTGTAAAAACATTTGAAAAATTGGGTTTTGTCTAATATTCGGTCTAGACTTTTTAAGACGCTGGCGAGCCACCTGGGACCAGGTAATGAAAGTGACAGTAGTGAGAGTGAACTGTGGCTCAGGCCACATATTTCTGTCCAGAAAGTAGTAACCAAGCTGGACCAGAACGCAACAGGCATTCTGTTCTTTATATCCGAACCCAACCAGAGCCCGACACAGTTAATGTAAAATAGTCTGGATCAACAGACGTACACTGCCAAGATTGTTTTTAATAAAAAGACGTTAAAACAACAACAGCCAACCCTGGTTTGGCCCAGAGTGGGAACATAAGAAACATGCAAATAATAGGTTTAAGTATGCTGTACACTTTATTAAAAGAAAATGAGCTGGCTATGAGGGCCAATAGGCTTTGGCAGAGTAATGTCTGTGAATTCTGGAAAGAAGTCAAGGTTATCAATAACAGATGCCCTTGCCATCTCGTACTGATGGGACTACTGGGTCAGAAAATATTTTTGAACTGTGAAGAAAACATTATAGTGATATATTTAACTGTGTTAAAAGTGATGAATTTAATGTTGATGATCTTTCTAACAATGACGGTGAGAATATTAGACCTGATGAGGTGTGCTATTTCTAGTGAAAATCAAATATTGCGATATTCTTGACCAAATAGCTCAATGTCGATATTGTATGGTTGAGTATTGGTGCATTAACTACTGTGTTATTTACATAATGAGATTTTTTATAAATATTCTCCAGAAATGATGTAATGACTTAGTGGGTAAAGGTAAATAATAGAACAGCTAGAACAGTCTGGTGAGTTCAGAAGATGACATCACGTTACTGTAATGCAGCCTGTAAAACCAGGAAAAGACACCACTTACCATATTAGGATAAATCCAAAATCTAAGACAATATTTAGTCTCATATCGCAATATCGATACTAGTACTACTACTACAGTACATTGATATATTGCCCAGCCCTAGCTATGCCTATTAGAAATTGGCAGCTAACAAAGCATGTGTCCTTAACCAAATAACAGCAGAACATCTTAATCATACTAACTCTCAGTGTTACTTGCTATGTATTTTTAGGGATTATTAATGGCATACTACCTGATTCTATGTTATCTGTCCTACTAGGGCCTGTAGTCAAAGACAAAACCGGGAAAATAACCAGCATAGAAAATGACATATTGCCCTTGTTAGAAGGTATTTTGCTGGATAAGCTACAAGAATACCTCATAACTACTGACAATCAATTTGGTTTTAAAAGTAAACATGGTACAGGTAATTCGTAGTGCTGTCAGTAGAGAGTAAAACGAAACCAATCGGTGCTGTCTACACCGTGTTAGCCTCCTTCTAGAGTTAGCACCCAACAGGCTTAAACAGGGCAAGTTTTAAACGTGTTTTTAGCCTCTAAACATGTTGGAAATGTGATTATAAGTGCCTCCCCATGTGCAATGATTCCTTCTGAGTGAACACAGTGAATCTGACTGCGGTAGATGTGAAAGTTGTGATAATTCAGCTGTGTTTAGTTCCTGTATTGAGACGGCAGTTAGAGAGCTTAGGGACCGTCTACAAAGTACAACACAGAAAAGAGATAAAAGAAAAATATGTAGGCTATCAATTTAATGATTAAATAAGGTAGTGTCTCCAAACTTACCTCAAATATAACTTTTCTCCTACTAGTTGTACTACAGCACATTATACGGCACAAAATAAGCATATGCTTATTTTTGAAAATATGTTTGTATCTCTTTTCAGTGTTGTAGTTTCTAGACGGTCCCTAAGCACTCCTTGCAGTATCAACACAGAGACTAAACCAAGCTGAAGTAGAACCTTCATGCATTTTCTTTCACATCTACTGCAGTCAGATTCACTGTGTTTACTCAGAAGGAATCATTGCACATGGGGAGGCACTTTTAATGACATTTCGAACATGTTTAGAGGCTAAAAACACGTTTAAAACTTGCCCTGTTTAAGCCTCTTGTGTTCTAACTCTATCAGGGGGATAACACGGTGTAGGCAGCACCTACTGTTTCCAGTTTTCTCTCTACTGACACCACTCCGAATTTAAAAACAACAGAGCTATGTGTTGAAATCGACAATAACTTTCCTTTAAAACTGCCATTTTTAGAACCTACTGTACTCCACTCTATACAGCCCGAATGTGGTGCAGCGTTAGTAAGGCAAACAATAAAAAAGCTTTAGGTGGCATTTAATGACGCATTAACAAGCTTTCTCAAACTGCCAAGATGGACAAGTGTGAATCATACTGTATGTTTGTGACTAGCAATGTTCCCACCTTTTATGCTGTTTTGAGAAATTGAATCTATAAATTTGAGTTGCTTAACTTGTTCAAAAATGTAATTATAGTGGCTTTGGCTAACCCCACACAGACATTAGAATAAATGCCTGCATGTGTTTTAATCACTTTGATCTTCTGAACTTCAATCTTTTTGTTGTGTTTTGCATGTTTTTGTACTAATATGGAGCTGGGTGTCTGAAATGAAGTTGAATTGAATTGAAATGCATTTTAATTTAATATATATATATATATATTCTTAATTAAAAAAAATTGTTCATCAAAAAGTCTTTTTCCCAAAAATTAGTCTTAAAAACTAGGGGGTCATCTTATAATTGGGCCAATGTAATATATATGCACCCCAATCCTTCCATTTATTCATCTCTCTCTCTCTCTCTCTCTCTCTCTCTCTCTCTCTCTCTCTCTCTCTCTCTCTCTCTCTCTCTCTCTCTCAGAGGAACAGGTGTGCTACGGGACAAGAGACAAAAACACTCCTGCATTTTTAACCAGCACCTATTAAATATTAAACACTGCATACACACACACACACACACACACACACACACACACACACATCGCTGACGAGACAAGTTATACAGGTCGATGGGCTAACGTGTGTCTGAATGTCTGCGCGCGTGTGAGTGTGTGTGTGTGTGTGTGTGTGTGTGATGGCTTTAAGCGTCATTACCTTACTTCCTAGGCATGTGGGCAGGCAGGCACACACACACTTACACACACACACAGATAATTCATACACGGTGCACTCACATGTTAGCATTTAAGAGCTAAAACTATAACAGACTCCATGTTCTCTCTTTCACTTCCTCTCCCCCCTCCCTCCATTTCTTTGAAGTGCTCCATAACAAACTGTAACAACAGGAAGTTTTCAATGCGCCACATTGAGAAGGAATGTCACATATGGAGAGAGAGAGAGAGACATGAACAGAGGGAAGATAGATAGATAGATAGATAGATAGATAGATAGATAGATAGATAGATAGATAGATAGATAGATAGATAGATAGATAGATAGATAGATAGATAGATAGATAGATAGATAGATAGATAACACAACACATGGGCACAGTGGAGCTTAACGACATGTGTTGTGCTGACGACCTGAGACAAGACAAACAGCATGGCTATGACTATGTCCTGGAACCTTTTCACAGACAACCATACTCACACAGTGAAGGGCCAATTATGTGATTTTAGTGGCAGCCAAAGCTCCACCAGCGGAGCATGCTAACACACTAAACTAAGATGGAGAACATGTTAAACCTGCTAAACATCAGCACGTTAGCATAGTGACGTTAGCATTTAGCCCAAAAAGATTAGCATTACAGTGCAAACACTAGTAGCCTTGCTAACAAGTTAGCAAGCAGCAGAGTGTCTCACGGTGTTGATCTTTGCTCAGAGGAGAAACAGAGAGAAACCAGAGAGAGAGGAGAGAGAGGAGAGGAGAGAAGAGAAGAAAAGAGAGGGAGTGACGGCAGAGAAGGAGGGATGAAAGTGATGAGTAGAGACGTGTGACACATGAATGAGGGAGGGAGGGGAATAAGGAGTAGTGATGGAGGTGGGAGACAAAAATGAAGAAGGGCAGTAAAGGAAAGAAAGAAAGACTTGCCCCAACTATCAAATCAATCCCATCCCCCTTTTTCCCCACCATCCCTCCATCTCTTCTCAACTGTAGTTAATTTTCTGCCCCTGTGACTCTCCATTCCTCACATCCGTTCATCCCTCCCTCTTCTTCTTTTACCTGTCCTTTCCTCCCTCACCTGTCTCTCTATCAATCTCTTCCTCCCCCCTCTCCATCTCCCTCCCTCTCTCTCTCTCTCTCTCGCTCTCACTCTCCCCCCCTCTCTCTCTTTGCAGTTAAGTCAGTGTAATGTAAATGATGTGCCATCGATCGGCCCTGACAGTGCAAGGACGCTCACCTCTCCCCCTCCTCCTCCTCCTCCTCTTCATCGTCCTGTCATCTATCTCTCTTTCACACCCCTCCCTCACCCTCTCTCTCCTCGGCTGCTCTTTCCTCTAAAATCTTTTATCTCTCTCCCTCTCTCTCACTGTATTTCTATGCCTCTCTCCCTCGCTCGCCCACTGCCTCCCACGCCTGTCATCTTTCATCTCTCCCTCTCCCTTCATTTTCCTCTCTCCATCTTTCACCGACCATCATTTATGTCTCTCTCTTTCTCCATTGTTCTCTCAGAGCATCTGCTCTCTCTCTTCCTACCTATACCATCTTTTATTTTAGCCCCCTCTCTCTCTCTCTCTCTCTCTCTCTCTCTGCTGTCTCAGGTCTCTGCAGTCCATCTTTAGCCGGCTAGCTTCACTTAAAGGAACATACACCAACACTTTTCTTTTTCATTCAAAAAAAAGGTCCAACTAGGGTCCCATTAAATTGCTGTGGGCCTCAAGCATTTCTTTTAGAAATTATTTTTAAAATAATATTTTTGGCTAAATACAATTTGAAAAAGATAACCACAGACCAAAATTAAGAAAATGTGATTTTTGGTTGACTATCAAAAAGTAAATAGTCTCAAGACTTTTTATTAACAGAATCCTTATTCATATTGAGATAAGCATTAGTTATATATACATAATATTATGTGGGTTTATTGATGGACTAACAGAGTCGCTAGTGTCTGACAGGCCGGACACAATTTAGGCACGAAGGAGATCACATTTCCGTCGAGGAGGGAAGGGGGAAGATGCGCACGTCGTGTTTGTTTACGAGAAAGTTCATGTGATTTTTTTTTGGGTGACGAGTAAGCCTACACGATACATGCTAACGATATCACTTGCAATAAATCAACAGATATCAAAATGTACTCAGTTGTGCTTTTCTGCTGCTAAAATACAAAGAATAGCTTGAAAAGGAAATTATTTCCAATATTCTTTTATTGAACAAATTGAACTGAACACAAAAAGTCACAATTAAAAAAGAAGAATGATAGTTACAACAATCCCGGAGTGTCTTTCGTGACGTTCTTATTGGGCAGGTTAATATCGCGATTATGATACAAAAATAGTTTATTGTGCAACATCGGTGTCGAGACGAGACATGGCGGAGTTAAAGCTGCTTTGGCACGCAGGGACCTGACACACCAAAACGGACCTCCTTACTTCTGCGGGCTGGCTCTGTTGTTGTACACCAGCGTACTTTTTGAAAAGTTATATTTAAATTGGCGTATCGGCCCTTCCGGGTCCTGTAGCAGGCCGATCATTCCAACGCGGTCTGCGTTGTTACAAAATCTTGGCCTGTCTGACATGAATAAATGAATATACTGTAATTAAAATATGTTTTTTAACACAGATATGAACACTAATGAACCTAATCAAATACACATTTTTTAAATGCCCAAAACAAATCCATACATAATTTGATTAACAATTAAAAATGAATAATCTAATTATAAAATAAAAGTAATTAAATGAATATAAAAATAAATGAATGTCGTAATTGCGCTTACAATAGTAATTATTTAATATTACCACAATATTTTAAAATAATATTAATATTAGTATAAAACATATCAATCTAACTGTATTAAGATGATTCTCAATTTATTATCCCGTTTCCTCTCTGCTTGTTTTTTATGATTTAGATTTTTTCTTCTTTATATTGTCCTATATATTGTCCTCTGATTCTTCTTCTCTGTTTTCTTTCCCTCTCTCTCATCTCTCTTGTCCTCCTTTGTTTTCCTCCTTCATCCTCTCTCTTCCTCACACTCCCTCTTTCCTTTCTCCTTATCCAAATAGAGGACACAGACAATCCAATAAACGCCCACGCTCTCAACAGCTGGAGTGTGTGTGTGTGTGTGTGTGTGTGTGTGTGTGTGTGTGTGTGTGTGTGTGTGTGTGTGTGTGTGTGTGTGTGTGTGTGTGTGTGTGTGTGTGTGTGTGTGTGTGTGTGTGTGAAGCGACGAGTCAGCAGAAAACAAGGATGACACCCTCAGCGCCGGACAGGAATGTCACTGAAAAAAAGAGATGAAGAAATAAAGAGAGAGAGCAAGAGAGAGAGAAAAAGAGAGAGAGAGAAGATAGATGGGAGAGAGAGAGAGTGAGGAAGGACATGAGGAAGGAGAGAGAGAGGAAGAAGAGGAGAAGAAAACTCTGGGGACTTAGAATGACACATGCAGTATTACTCACCGCCTCCATAACATCACACACACACCACACACACCACACACACCACACACACCACACATACACACAGAATCTGTCTCTTGAGCACAAGCAAACACACAAGGACACCAAAAAAGACAAACCCCTTCACTTTCTCCCTTTATCCAGCCTCAAAAATGGAGCTTTAGGTGTGGACAAGAAGATTAAGCTCTTCAAAAATCAGGTTATTAATTATCAGAAATGTTTCATGTTCACTTGCCAGGTTTCCATTCAAATGTAGCGCAAATTCTTAACCAACATTTTTAGAAATTGGCCACGGTCGTTTTGCCGCAACCCACTTTGGCCGGGTCTGGTGAGCTTTGGGCCTTTTACGGAGAAGGCCTATCTCAGACGCGGCTCAACGCGCTAAAACTGGTAACACAAGGAAACGCAAATAAGCGCGGCAAAAGTAATTATATTATAAAATATATTAGACTAACATAGAAGATAAAGCAGGGCATGCATTAGAGCATGACCACCTTGTGATTGCCAAGTGGTTAACACAGCGCAGTGCATATGGGGGTCTGCATATCCACCCCTCGCTCCTCCCAAGCTCCATAACTCAAGGCTTTAAAACGGAAGTCCAAAAACCAATGGGTGATGTCACAATGGCTCCATCCACTTCTTTTATAGAGTCTATGGTGTGAATACAAACTGGGCTAGAACTAAAAAGTGGCCTTTTCAAGCGGGCCTGGTGTTCTTCCCAGGTCGTTAAATTGCATCCACGTTTCCTTCACTTGCTTCCCTTCCTCGCGTTTAAGTCCGTCCTACCGATGAAGCACGGAAGAGACGGAGGAAGTCATGGGAGGAGGGAGGAAAACAAGGAAATGTGTTTTTAAAAGGATGAATTCATCACATGAATTAATCAGCTGTTTGGTCAGAGTTCGCAACGGCTTTCAGTTGCACGTCTTCCAGGAATGCTGCTCTTGTGTGTCCTCGATCATAGCTCCTTAAAGCTCGCTCCTTCATCCTCTCTCTTACGGTAATGTGGTTGAAATCCAATGCCAATGGATCTGATTACCAGATAGTCTCTATGACAAAAGAGTAGGCTAAGAAAAGTCAAATCTTTGTAGAAATGTGATTTAAACTCTTTTGCCCAGACCATACATACTACAGGTGTGAAACAGAACTTCTGCCTTTTAAGAATAAAGCGGCCATATTTGTCAAACCCAAGGGGGTAAGCCAGCCTCCACAAAGCGTAGCTGCTATGGCACCATTTTTATGCTACCATTGACTGCCATTCATTTTGACGTCACTTTGACAGCAAGTAACTTGAAACTTGAGCGTTGAAAGACTCTATTTGTCCATTGTTTATTTCTAAAGAAACACTACAATGTATAAAAGGCTCCATTACCTTGTAGCTCACATTATGGCTCCATAGCAGACGTTTTTGTAAAAAATAGGCTAACGATTGTGTCATAGCCACGTGATTTACTGTCGCATAGTAGAGGGATTACCGTATGTACAGGAGAAGCTTGAAGGCAGTTTCGACTCACATTAGCTGTTTGAGTTTAATTACTAATGTTAACTAGCATGTAAGTTAGCAGTAATTAGCCTGTGCCTATGTTATCTCATCACATGTACCTACGCTCTCCGTCTCTGCAAAATTCGGAATGATTGAGATTTCTCTTGCACAGCTACCAGAAGACTTACAACTTTCAGACAGGTTGCTAACGTCACATCTACGTCATCAAGCTCAGTTGGAGGCTGCACAGTAACGCTCAGCATCACCGGAAAAGTGCTTCTAATAGACTTCAGTGGTCTCCGTCCAGAGTTACGGGATCTTGGTCTATTTCTCTAACTGTCTATGGTCAAACCACACTTCCCACCAGATGGGGGCAGCAAAGCAGCGTTTGGTTGATTGCCAACATGCCTGAAGAAGTTCCACTGTTTCGATTCTCAGCGTGAAACATTTTAGTGGGAACAAAAACCCTGTTTAACACAAAAACCGTGAATCGCACATGGTCTAAATCCAAGACAAAACCCTCACATAGACAGACACACTAGCACGAACACACCAGGCAATCTTGGTACAACACACACAGAGTCAGAAAGTAAGCCTGGATCCTAAAGTAAGTCCAGTTTTATGACTAGTGTATAACACCAACAGCTGAATCAATATTAGTTTACACTGGGTCACAGTGGACACACACACACACACACACATATATTGAATCTCCCGGAATACATTATTATTGCAGACACACACACACACACACACACACACACACACACACACACACACACACACACACACACTTTTATTCTATTACACCCTTGTGGTGGGTCGGCTTGGCCATGTAAGGAAACACACACAACTAGCCATTATAAAAATGATAACAGTAATGTAATAAAACACACACACACACACACCCACACACACACACACACACACACACACACACACACACAGTTGGTTATTATAAAAAATGATAAACATTCAAAGAGTTGTTAAGTTTTACAGTGATGAACTAACATATCAACTTTATTAACGGCTGAGCTGACTGTCCTCGTTCTCAGGCTCTGTTTTAACACACCCATTTTAATTCCCCTTTTTTTCTCCCCCTTTTACAACAGTTGATGTGAAGTCAGAAACATTAATCGGCTTTATGGCGACAAAGTGACTTTACGAAGAGACTTTCAGAGTTGGACATCTTTCAGCAGCAGGAACACGCGGGCCAGGAAGAAAAGTCATAGTTTCCATTGATAATTACAGAAAGAGAGATGGCTTATCTGCAAAACTGAGACACTTGGTATTATTTAGAAGGTCATAATGTCAGAGAAAAAGGTTGAGAGTTTCATTTTAGAAGCTTACAGTGTTATATAATAGCACCTTACACATCTCCTTTTACTTTGTCACGTTAGTGTTGGTATAACTATATATAAATATTTTAATATCATTAATCACGCATTAGTGGGATCTTATTTTGTACCTCAACACTGACCATAATGTGTCTGTGTCACCAAGTGTGAAACTCCACTCGGATTCGTAATCTTGTTCCTGATTTTGGAGAAGTAAGCAGGACACGGAAGCTGCTAAACGCATTTTAGACACCTAAAAAATGAATATCAGTTTAAGTGTACATTATAATTTGAATATTTTCACCGCTTTACCTTGCTGTCAGACAGCCCTTAACGACGAGGAACTGAAGCCATTATCTCAGACCAGACTCCTTTGAAAAAAACTGTTATTTTACGTAGCAGAACACAGGAGTTGCTGCTCTATCGCTGGCTCCATTGGTAATTTTGTTGGTTAGTTTTGCTAGTTCCTAACTCTTTAAAAACACCAAAGTCACACAATAGCACAAAAAAACTAACCGATGGGGGCAGCGGTACACCAGCAACTCCTGTGTTCTGCGAAGTTAAACAACTGTTTTTATCAAAAGGAGTCTGGTGGCTTTGAAGAGAGTGACACAATGGGTGTCAGTTCCCCGTCAGAGAAGGCTGTCTGACGGTGGTCTTGCTTTACTACTGAAAAATTCAACAGCTACTTGAACCACAATAACATGTGTTTACTGTATGAACGAGAAATCGAAGTTTCATCTTTATAATATAAATCCACCACATTTTTATAGCTTCTGAATAACTGAATAGAGTAACAGCCAAAACCTCCTTTGATAAAGGTTATCATAAAATATCACGTACAGAGTGACCTTTATAGACCTCTGATTAGGACCAGACGTCTCCGGCAAAGACAAGTACCATAATCTCCCCTCCAGCTACGGTGGCCTGTAGATGACACAAACAATAAAGATCACATTTCCCCCAACAGAGAGAGAATGAGTCTGGCTAATTAGAGCAGAGATCCAGGAGAAAATGTCCAGCAAGGAGGTAATATATCACCGTGCTAACTACTGGAACAATAAAAACTGCTTTGTCATTTGCTTTTTTTGGCAAGAGAACAGCAGCTTTTCATCGCTCGTAGGTTAAATATTCAGCTTTGTGTTGTGGAGTCTGGCTTCAAAACAGGAAATAAGGCAATAAACTGCAGCTGGTGGAGCAAATTAATGACCCACTCTTATTGATCAACCATCTCCAGCAGAGATATAATAGTCATATTGTTCAATTGGTTCATTTAAAAAACGGGAAACATGTATGACTGTGTTCTTTAACTACACAACCTGTTTGATTTGAACTGCCAGAGGAAGTCCAGCAGCCAGTTCGCTGCTTCTTTACAAGGCTGTCAATGGTATTTGATTACACATAAACCATATCACTTTATAAGGCTGTTAACTCTCTTATCAATTAGTTAATGGGACAAGGGAGAAGGGATTATTACTATTGTTGTTGGGTCATGCGTACACTTCAAAGTACAACTTCCCCTCTGTCTGTGTTAATCCGTCATTAAATAACAGACATTTGTAGGTGGCATTATGACATGCAGTAGGTCTGTTTGCTTATGACAAAATCATAATTACAATTATTTTGGTCTACAGTGAAATTACGATTAATTAACATGATTAATCATTGACGTTTTGGAAAAGATGTTGCATTTATTAAACTTCCAAAACAGCGAAAGAGTCAAACAAGAAAAACACCAGAGAAAACACCTTGAGCAGTGAAATTCCACTTAATACTTTTACTGATTGAACTTTTTGAATCACCCTTGGAATAAAAAATATTAAAAAATATATTCAAATGTTGTCTGAGTGAGTTTAGCTTTTGGGAGGGGTGAGAGTGCGCGTCATTCAGAACACAAGACAAAATAAAGAGACAAATGTTTTTTCCTCAATTATATTGTTGTTGTGATCGTTAGGAGCCGAAATTGTTCTTTTCTTTGTTGAAGTTTTGGAACTCCAACTCCCATCATTTGTGGAGTTTTGAGGGGGCATATGGACAGAGTGAGTTACACTACAGGCTATATTTCTGTAACCTATATTAGTTTACATTTTTGGCATGAAATATATCGGATAGGTTATTATAAGTTCCTGTTGATGCCCAGACAACTATCACTGGATGACTTTGATGCTGAAGAACACTTAAACGTGAGATGATTCTGAAGTTCTGCAGATCTTCTTTTTTTCTATGCTTTCTAACCCAATTAATTGTCATTTCTATGACGGCGTTCACTTAACATGCAAGATTCATGCTCTCTTAATTCCTCATTTGACACCTAGAAACATACAACTCACAGAAAACTTTTTTTCAATTTCCTTACAGTTCCTAGAAAGCGTCCTGAAGATTCATAATTTGTTATTAATCATAAGAAAAATTACAATGTCCTTAAAATAACTGCCCTATTTAAACGTAGGAAAATAAGAACTCCTTTTAAATTTTAATTATTGATACCTTTATTACTGTTCAATTATGTGCATGCATGTCTACAGATTTAGTATTTTTGAATCATTGACTTAAAAACTTAAAAGCAAATAATTGGAAAGTGACTTAAGATGTTGTAGATATGTATCTCTCACTGTGTCAAATATACTAAATAACTGAAAGGTTTCCAACTGAAAACTTTTAAGCATCAATTTATATAATGCTTTCCAGGAAACCTCCTGAGAAATTCTCAGGGAATCCTGCATGTGTTAAAAAAATGGGATAAAGAGAAAACTGAGTCAAACATGAGTTAAATGCTCATGTCCACACATTTCCTATTGCAGCGATTATATTAGCTCATGGTGATGCAATGTCTCATTTTAGGGGCCATCCTGGAACATTATGCTCCAAAACACAATCTGGTTAATGCAAAATGACACAGTTTCTGCCATCAGGGGATTTCAGCAGGTCTCCAAACCAGGAGCGTTGTCATTTTGCATTAAAGGACACAACGCGTGCTGGAGCATGGTGGTGTGAGCTCCGAAAGGGAGAAAATGAGGAGTTGTGTTGGCTGCTAATGGACTTATAACACTGATGCTTAGATCTGTTAACAGATGGGATGTTACTAATGTTTAGAGCGTTTACATAGTCCTGGAAACACCAGATCCAGGTTTCTGATCTACCTTGTCTTCAGTTGGACTTAAGCTTTATCTAAGTATCTGCGTTCCAGCTACACCTTGGCTAAGTACGTAAGTACAGTATGTGGAGAAATGGCCCTACGCCGGACCCTATGCCGTGACTTGGTAACGTTGCATTTCTCCCTACTCATTTCCTGGTTCTCCTTCTCCATAAACAACATGAAATCAAATACAGGGTTAACTTTTCCTGCTAGAGTTTCCCCACCATCGTCAGAAAGCACAAGGGAGACACTTTGTTTCTCACTTTTGACTTGCTCTCCACACAGCTAATGCACACACACACACACACACACACACACACACACACACACACACACACACACACACACACACACACACACACACACACACACACACACACACACACACACACACACACACACACACACAGGCCCTGCTCTACTCTTAAATAGACACCAATGCATGTATAAACTTCAGGGCACATACGTAGGCTACAGAGAAAGCTCTGTGAGGAGCTGCTGCAGGACCATGAATCACAATTTAGGGGTTTAGAGAGGCCTCGATTAGTTCGGTTGAATCCCACTAAAGTTCGTTTTCCTCATTGGTGTGGTTCGTCTGGGCAGGTGTGAATGCAAATCACATTTTGATGCACACCAAAAGCGAACCCAATATGCGCTTTCAAACTCTGGAGCAGTTTGCTTTGTGGTGAGAACGTGATCTGAACTTGAACAGACTCAACTGCTGGAAGAACTACACGAAACCAGCTGCCACAGTCGGGCATTTTGGTTCATTTCACTGACATGGATTTAGACCAGAGCAAACAGAGTGGTGTGAACACCAACGCACCAGATACAAACTGCACGGCTATTTGGTGTCTTTCTTAGACTGTTGACTGAGAGGAACAGCAGAAACATACACCATGACGATTTACTGGAAATAATAAGCAAGCTACCCAGGCACCCGGAAAAGAAATATTTAATAAGTTTGACACAATCTATAACCTACAAAAAGTCAAAACAATTCTGAATCTGTCTTTATGTCCTCGCATTAGCCTTTCCCATGTCTTCCTAAGTATGAAATTGTGTATAACTAATCTGGTCTACATTTACTCAAATACTGTACTTAAGTACAACTTTCAAGCATAGTGAGTGTCTTATATATATATATATATATACTTTGGGAGATTCAGCTCAATCATCTACATTTACAATAATGTGTATTATTCTGCATAACAAGTACTTTTATTTTTTGTACTTTTAGGTATATTGAACGCAGGACTTTTCTTTTACTTCAGTAGTTCTTCTTCCCCCTGTGCCAGAGATGAATAAACCCCTCTCATTCTGTCTTGATATACGTCTCTATGACTCACACTTATGAGTTCACCGGTGTTTCCAGTAAATATCAGGCCTGGTGTGACACATCGCCTCTCTGTGTCCGTGGCAGTCGGTCTCTTATCCTGGAAGCAGACGGTCCGTAAAAACGAGACTCTGCCTGGTTCCATTTCACAGACACACAAAACCAAACTTAAGAAAGCGCCTTGTTATTGCCCTCGTTATGCTGTCGTAGTCTAGTTAATCTGTTTTCAGGGAGTCCAGTGTGCTCTCTGGATTGTGTCGAGTCAGCCTTTAACCAGCTACGGGTTTTAATTGAGTCAGCATTAGTCTTCTATTAATTATAGCTGACTGATGATTTTCCCTGTTTTGTTCCTTTTTATTTTACAGTGTGCAGTAAACGGCTAATCAAATGAAGCCATCGGTGCGGTATTTCTTGTTACCATACCATGGTCTGGGTGAATGCTCGATTCTGATTGGCTGCAGGGTGTCCAAAAAAGTGATGTAGGACACCTACTAAAGGAGTTTCAGTGAAACTGACTGTTTACTCTTCTAAATGAATGCGCTACGTTGAAACAAAAAGGAAATTTGGATCTGTTATTTCAAAATTAGTCCTCTGAACACCACAGGATGGCGCTAACACACAAGCTGCAAGGAGTACGTTATACTGCCCCTTCTGGACTGACTTTGTTTCACAGCGAATAACGTTATCTCACGTCCCGGTCACTGTTCAGGTCGCTACTTCAGACTACGGCCGACAGTAACGTTACATATCGCGGATAACATTGTTCGTAAAAGTCCTTATATTGTTTTGGGGACAACGACATGGCTGGATAGCTAGCTGGATGGCTAGCTGGATAGCTAGCTGGTCTTGTTGTTCAAAATACTGTCAAATTATTTTTACTAACTGCCAAATGTACTCAATGTTATTGACTTTTGATCTTGCTAGCATTGCGTTAGCTTTCTGGCTTGTAGCTGAGCGGACTATAAATATCTCCTGTTGCTAAGGGAGGTAAGTCGTATCTAAGGTCCTTCCTATTCCCTGGAGGAGCGCACAACATTTGCATTGCATAAGAACCTTATAGGATGGGAATGATTGTTCCGGTAATTAGTCAAACCATCAGGCGTAACCAGGGAAATAGAGGTGTAAAAACTTTAGATTTTGATTGTAAAACCAATTAAAATATAAATTAATGTTTTAAAAATATGTTATTTGGCAAGTGTCCATGGTATATGCGGGTTAATGCAAGACAAGGTGTCCACTGTCAGGTATTAAGGGACGTCGGACGGTTCACGCCTCGCCGTCGTCCATTAATATCTGACAATGGACACCTCGTCAGGTATTAACCCTTACTTACGTAATTGTTGTACTGTTGATATTTGAATCTCCCCATTTTTAATAAAGAGAAGTCTAAGTCTTAGTCTAAGTGACCTCATCATCGGAGGTGGAACTCTGTTTTCTTTCACTTTTTTCACTTTGTACCTTTTGAAAAGTGCCATGAATAAAGTTTTATATGTATATTAACAAAGTGCATTTACTTAAGTACTGTACTTACAATTTTGAGTTTTTTGTATTTATATGAGTATCTCAATTTTTATGAAACTTTATACTTTGACTACTCAGAGAGAAATAGCAAGCCAGTATTGCACTTTTTACTGCACTCAATCTATTTGACAGCTTTAATAAGTAGGCACTTTGCAAATTAGCTATTTGGTCATTTAATTGGTTCCACCCACAATAAAAACAAGGATATAGTAGTGTCATGGCACAATATTATTATTATTATTATTATTGGCTGCCAGGCTGAGGTGGGTGTGACTTACCTGAGAGACATGTGCTTCTGTGTTCTACATTACAGCAACTCATAACTAGTTTGTATTAAGGGACATGCATGTGCTGTAGAAAAAAACTGGTGTAGCTGGTAATAAGCTAAAGCAGAATAAAACAATATCAAATCACAGCTTTTCAGAGACAAATTATGTAAGGGAAGCCTCATTATAAAAGCAACAGGATGTTGCTCCGACATTTCCATTTGAAGTCGTTGTTGTGGTACATTCAGTGCTGAGCTGACCTTGGATTACAACCCACACAAGCTTTTTCTGTCAGATGTCATTTCCTCTCGCTCTCATACAATATCTCTGATTGTTGATCTTTGTAAATATGGCCTTTAAGAATATTAATCTCTAATTCAACATAAATTAATAGGAAATAAGTTAATAAGGCTGCACGTAGCCTATAGCATGGAGTGAAAGGAGAGGGAGGGGTTGTTGAAGAATGTGGCTTTTGTAGGTCACCCCGAACAAAGCATAAGGGAACCTACACACACACACACACACACACACACACACACCTAACCTACAACCATCCCATTAGGAAAACACACACTCACACAGGTGTGTACATTCAAGCCCACATGTTCGCACACTTACACACAAGCCGAGATCAAGAAAGACTTTACACAAACAACAAGGCCTTGAGTTAGTGTTGCCTCAAGTGGGTCTGACACACACACACACACACACACACACACACACACACACACACACACACACACACACACAAAATCATGCAGCTTTTATCCTCTGAGGCAGGAAATGCTGCTTTTAAGCTGTGTGTGTGCCTGTTTGAGTTAAAAGAGCAGTTAGAACATAGACAATTTTACAAGGCGTGTTCATGGACGGACACACACACACACACACACACACACACACACACACACACACAAAAAGAACAAGATGCCTGCATGCTCCAAAAACTACAAATATGGTTGAGATTAGAGCCGATACTAGTTATTTAAAAAGCCGAAATGCCGGCCGATATATATTTTAAAAACGTGTTAAAAAACATAAACAGATTTCCCTAACATTAGTTATTTGTAGTTATTTATGAGTTCTCACTAAAACAATATGATAATAATATGTTTTATTGTCACAACAGAACAGAGGAACATCAAAATATATTAAAGTTCTGATGAATAAAAAGTATAAAAATACAAACTTAATATCTGGAACTTAAAGTCCTTTGAACAAAAACAAAAAAACCACAAAAAAAAAAAACGGGGACGTTGTGGAGCGTCCTCAGGTGGACAAACTATGCAACGCCATCACTCATAACATGGTTGACTGTCTGTTTTTATTTTTTAAATATTCATTGATTCTGATGAATGAATATTTAAAAAGTAAAAAAATCGGCCATCATAAATGCCGATAAATTCATAAATTCATGTATTGCATATCCATTTTTTGCTAACATCTTATATGATGTTGGGAGGTAACTGTTAATGGCTGTCCATGTAGAGTGATGTAGATTAGATAGAAAAGTTATTTATAAGCATTAACCCTGATAACAAGTCAGGTAAGTACTGGAAAAAGCAACCAACACGTATGTTGAAACGCTCCAAGAAAATAAATAAAACACTTTGTTGTAGCGTCCATGTTGTTTACAAATCATGACTTAAAGCTCATTAACACAACGAGATCGGAAGAACAACTTCCCTAACTGAGGGAAACGGGACCATCCGAGGAGCACCTGAATGCACCATAAAACAGCATGGGGATGGAAGAAAGAATGGATGAGGAGATTCTATTGAGGGGAAAGAGAAAGAAGGGAAAATACAAACGGAAAGGTGTGAAAGACGCAAAGATAAAGTAAGAGAAGATGGAACAAGGAAGGGTGGAAAAAAGATGGGATGAGACCAAAACAAATAAACCAAAAAGGAAAGAAAGAGAACGGAGAGAAAAAAATATATAGAAAGGAAAGCGAGAGGCAGAAGAGAAGGAGGAGGGAAGACAAGGTTCAAGAGTGAGTCAAATTGTCTTGCAGAGAAGAAAAGAACAAGAAGAAGATGTGTTTTGACGAGCGAAAAGAACATCCATGAAGGAGAGAAAGAGGAGCAGTGGGAGGGAGTGATTAATGAGTGAGGGAGGAGGAGAAAGAAGAAGAAGACATTCCCTCTGCCCCCCTATTGTGGAGAAACAGAATGAAGAAGAAAGACCTCCAGAATAAAAACTGCAACAACAAATACAGAGAAAGAAATTCCATCGTAACACTTTTTCCACTTCCTCTTCCAAAAAGTTCAAAGATCACCATCGCTAAGATAACTGGAGGAACGGCACACCCGGAGCATGATTGGAAAATACCTCAACTGTGTTTTCTTGATTTACTGAAGTGGTTTCCACTGTTTGCTATGTAGTGACATGTAAAAACATTGGATTTCCAGTGGGGGTTCCTTATGGGATATCTGCAGTGTTTTCCCTAGGTCAGTGGGAGATTTTGATGTATGTATTTGGTGCGGGGGCTGTTTAAGAATCCTCCCTAAAGAAAATGTTACTTATTTGTCAATACAGAAATGCAATTTCACGTCATTTTGCGCCATTGTTATTACCTTATCTGTCTAAAACATTGGAAAGCTAGAGCAGATAATACTTACATAACACTCAAAAAACATAAAGACTAAAAACTTGCTTAAGAAGTCCACTGTGAGCTGCAAAAATGAACTAATCGTTTACTTGTAAACTACTAAATTAAATTAAATTAAAATTTTCAAGAGGGATTCTCCCAGTTTCTTAAATGTGACTATGTTTCTAGTTTCTTCTCTCCTCTGTGACAGTAAACTGAATATCTTTGAGTTGTGGACAAAACCAGACATTTGAGGACGTCGTCTTGGGTCCTGAGATACTCTCATTGTCACTTTTCAACATTTCTTGACATTTTATAGACCAAACAACTAATCGATTCATCGAGAAAATAATCTACAGATTAATCGACAGTGACAATAACCGTTAGATGCAGGCCTAAGTGGACCAACTACAATCATCTGAGAAAAGTAATTGAGTTGGTTTTGATGCTTACATTGATTTTAAATTCATTCGGCTTTAAGTGCTGCTCAAACCGGCGTGTGTGCTGAGCCTAAGCCTTATAATATTTGGGAAAAACCCTCTTCCGGGGAGGCAGCTAAAGTTTGCCTTGTTTGTGTTGGGTGATATTTAGCAGCAAGCCAAAATAAAGTCAACGACAATAAAGTTAAAACTAACTCAACAAACATTTTTGACAAAACGGAAAGTTAACAACAAGAGACTATATCTGGATTCTTTTCATGTTTTCAGACTGAAGGAGCACATTTTGTGTCACCCTGTGATCCAGGCTAAAGAAAATACTCCCGTTACTTGAGGACCCTCCAGGAATTAGATTTTGGTCTATTTTAGAGCCGTGACACACCAAGCCGACAGTCAGACTGACTGCCTTCCAGTTGGCCAAAAAAAGTGCTGATTGGACAAACGTGTCACGTGGGTCTTGCCAGACTGTAATAGCGGCTTGTTCAGAATACAATCTCATAATTTACTCACCAAAACGTGTTTCTGAAAACATTTTAAGGAGAAATAGGCCATGCACTTGCACTCCACCAATCAGATTGGTCATTTAAGTCCGACTCAGTGCCCGCCTTCTGACCCAGCATGTCAGGTTGGCCAAAATGAAGGCCTTCGATGCAATGATTAATTTCAACACCCCTACAATTTACCAAGTGAATGGTGCACAACGTATATATGTATGTGATGTATTTGTTACATTTTGTTGACAAAGTTAGGAAAGCCAATCATTTCAGTCACTTTCACACAGTGAGGCAGACAGGTTATTAATTAAACTTGAAACGGGTTATAGCTGTGGCAAAATAGGCCAATGGAAATAACACAAGAACAAAAAAAAGAAAGAATGAAATGCAGTGTTCTTAACAAGGATCCAACCGATCTGACTATCTGCCTGTCCATCTATCTGTCCATCAGTGTATGTGTAGCAGTATTGTGGATGTTAAAACAACCTCAGACAGACTGATAATAGAGCAGCTGGAGCATGAAATCACATAGAAAGACAGAGAGAGAGAGAGAGAGAGAGAGAGAGAGAGAGAGAGAGAGAGAGACAGAAAGATATAAAAAGGGATGATGGGAGAGAAAGTCTATGGGGACAGAGAGACAGGAAGATGAAAAGAGACATGGTGATATCTGAGTACAGGGTGAAAGAAACTTAAAAAAACACAGACAGAAGAGTAAGACTAAACGAAATAAAAAGGGAGGGAGAGAGAAGTGGGGGTTGGTGGCAGGGGCGAGAGAGTGTAACAAGGGGTCACTACGAGAGAGAGAGAGAGAGTTTGGGCGAGCAACAAGAGAAAGAAGTGGGGGAGGGGGAGATACAGAGAGAGAAAGAAACAGACACCAAATTCATTGTTTTCATTGTCTAATTCGAACCACAGCGAGGGAGAGGATGGAGGGATGGGGGAGTGGAGGGAGGCGGAGAGGAAGAGAGTAAAAACGAGGAGCAACATGAGACGAGCTGAGAGAGATTCACACGCATTCCTGTTTCAGACGGGAGTTTGAGACTGAAAATGAAATGATCTGAAGAGAAAGTTAAGTTTTTTTAGTTTACTGGTTTATCTTCGGTGCAGCTGAAGTCCCACCGCGGCCCGATTTCAACATCCGTGTGTTTACCTAAACTCCAGAGATTCAACTATAAGCACATTCATTATTATTATTATTTCAAATGTCTTGTAAACACCTCAACTGGCTTATCTTATTGAAGGGCTGCAACAAACAATTATTTTCATAGTCGATTAATTGTTTGGTCTATAAAATGTCAGAAAATGGGGAAAAATGTGGATCAGTGTTTCCCAAATGTCCAAGATGACGTCCTCAAATGTCTCGATTTGTCCACAAGTCAAAGATATTCCGTTTTCTGTCACAGAGGGGGGGAAGAAGCTAGAAAATATTTCCATTTAAGAAGCTGGAGTCAGAGAATTTTTACTTTTGTCTTTAAAAAAAAATTACTTAAACCAACTAATCGATTATCAATTAATTGTTGCAGCTCTATCTTATTGGATTTAAAGTATAAATAAGCCAGAATCAGAAGCATTTGAAACAGGAAGTGCAGGTTAATCCAGGCCAGACCACTCTTTACAAGATAGACAATATACCAGGGACCCCCTCATGCCCCTCATGTCCCTGGGAGTAATTTGACGTAGTCTTTTCTTTACACTTCTATAGTCATAGTTATGTGAAAGAACAGAAGAGAAATGTGTTGGAAAGATATGCTCCACCTTAAGAAGTGAGAAGTGAATGCTTTCACTCATAGTGCATAAATACAACACAGAACCTGATTGTTTTAAATATGCTATTTGTTAGATTAGTTAGTAATCTATTGACTATTATGTGGATTACTGTATAGATATATTTGGACTGAAACAAGGTCTGTCAAATAGCCAAAGAAAGAAAAAACAAAAGAAATGGGTAGTAAAAAAAATGGCCAAATGGTATATGGTAAAGATGGCGTTCTGACTGATTTCATAATCCAGTTCCTCAAACTTGAGGCCAGAGCCATCTCGGTAATGTAAGCTTTTTCCCCTCAATTTCTTTGCATTTTTCAGGCAAATCGCAGCAGAACTTTTTGATGCAGTTTCATATCAATGTCCATTTCTGTTTCGGTGAATTTTATTTTATTTTATCTTGGGGAGGGGCAACAAAACTCTAATCACTGTTTGCACTTCTGTCCAATTCTTAGTGTCAGATCTGTGTTGGTGGGGGAAATTGTCGTTATGAGTGGGTTCTACAGTCATTGTAGGTTTAACTGAATGTGTGCTAAGATAAACTGGTGCTAATGTGCCACAAATATACAGGCATGCATGAAGTTTCCATACTTTAACCCAAATGTTACTTATGATAACATGTTTTGCCTTTTCCTTTATGTGTGTGTGTGTGTGTCTATATATATATATATATATATATATATATATATATATATATATATATATATATATATATATATATATATATATGGTGCGATTCAGCAGAGGCAGGGATATGTAGACCCCTTTCTGGTCTACATATCCCTGCCTATACCTACAGTTGCTGGTTGTATTTAACCGTTACAGAGCTCAGCTGCAGTCGTTTAGCTGCCAATAGGTGGATGTGAGCCGGCTACAGACAGAGCGCGGTGACGGTCCTTTCAAAGGCCGTGGTGGAGGAGTTTAGGTGGAAAAACGCGGCGAAGACAGTGAAGTCTAGGCACCAAAACAACTACTTAGGTTTAGGAAAAAGGTTGTTATTTGGATTAAAACAAGTGTTTCCTGGGTGAAAGTATTTTGTTTTCACCACGAACTGAACTGCGCTCTCCGGCTTGAACGTGCTTTATTTTATGTTAACAGACATTACATTCTGAGATTATTTTACATTAAATATAGAAGTTCATAAATAAGTACTTTGGCATGGCTGGCCGAGTGGCACTATCCATGGTATTGACAGGGCAAGTTTTGTTGTTGTGCATTATCAACCCCCCCCCATCCCCATTTGCTTTTTTCACAAAATGCACCCTGTATTATGCATCTACATTAGCGGAGGCTGTAAATGCTGTGTTATGAGACACTGGTCGATGCTCATAAAAACAAAAAAAAGTTTGGAACTGACATGAATTTAAACTGAACTTCTGCTCTTTATATGCAAACTACAGAGTTAGCATATTTAAGTCAGCTACGGACAAAAGTTTGATCCGAGATACATTCCAGGTGGATTATAGTTTTAAGATTGAAATCTGAGTAAACATAACCCACAAAACTGGACTCCTTCTCAATCTATCCCTTGTCACGTGGAAACCTCGTCATGTTATAACCACTGAATGATGAAGGTGTATTCCTGAAATAGAAAGCAGAGATTTCTGAATTGACACGTCATTATACAGCTATGGGGACTTGGAAGCAGGTTGCAGGCATGTTTCCTGATGGCCAGAGTGTTCTCCGTCTCTTGCCTGAGTCCCAGGCTGAGGAGGCTAAATTTACTCAGTGTGGGTTACAAGCTGGAAAAAAGGTTAAGAGCTCCTGATATAGGCTGCATAAACACACATGGCCTTTATTTCTGCTCCAAGTGCACTGACTCTTTTTAAGAATGGTGCTGTATTTATCCAGGAAAATGTTTCATGGGCATGTTTACGCTCATTTTTAATGACTTCCTGTTGCACAGTCTCACACTCCCGGACATTCACAGCCACAGTGTGCTGCTGTGCTGCGACACTGCACACTGTACTATAACATGTTGCACTGTAGACCAAATCACTGTGATGTTGCGCTAACAAAGAAAACTCCCTTCCGAGTTGACAAATGCAATTGCGACGTGACTTTGTGAAATCTGCATTATTATCACATTATTATTTCTGGTGTCATTTTCAGCTGTAACTGTAACATTTAAAGATACACAGTTAAACACAGAAGTCGAAAAGCAACATTTCACTGCCAGTTTGGGTGGTGTCCTTTTCTTTAGTCTGTGGCCCAGCAGGTAAATTAGCTCTCCAAGCTAACGTTAGTCAAAGTGTTACATGAAAGCATCGAACGTGCAGTTTAGATAAATGAGATGAGAGTAAATCCAGTTGTTGCTCGTCCCCGTTTGTACGTACGGGACGCAGGAGTTTTCTACCCGGAAGTTCTAATCCACCTGTTGGTTTCTATTGGCCACTGGGCTGGGGTGGGCGTGGCTTATCTGTTGCAAAGAGCTGAAAAGCGGAAGTGAAGCAGACTCCAGAGTGGGTTGGATACCAAATTCCATACTTTTTATGCACCGACCGAATTGTCTCCTTGGTATCAAGTATAAATGCCTGGTCAGTCAATACCAAATTTCATAGTCCCCATAAATCCACCGGAGTTCACAATGTCAACATAAAGAAAGCCCAAGGTAACAGATATCCGACCTAACTGAAATCCGGCAAAATTTCCCTCGGCAACAGAGCAATGCCGGAAGTGCAACGTCATGGATAAAGACTATCCTAGACATAACGAGAGTAATCAAGCTTCCCCAGGGCGTGGTCATGCCGTGACGTATACAAAAGTACTGTAGCTGGCGCCCATTTATCATAGTTATCAGTGTCAAAAACTCGATAGGGTACTTTTGATTGGACACGTTTTATTTGACTGATTTAACCTTTATTTAACCAGGTTAGTCTCATTGAGATATAAAATCTCTCCTTCAAGAGAGAGACCTGGCCAACATAGCAGAACAAATTGGTTACATGTAACAACAATTTTAAATAACAAAACAAACACAAAAAGAAAAATTAAATAAAAGTGCCATTAATTAAAACATTTGTACGTGTGAATGGACTCATGTTCTATGGTTTGAACATAACCTTTAAAATCATTAGACAGTGTAGTTTGAGTGTTTTCTGCAGGTCATTCCTAGTAGAAGTTGCTGCAAACATGAAAGCCTTTTTTGAACAACTCTGTCCAGGCTTGATGCACATTCAAAGTTATAGTGTTCGGGGACCGTAAACCATAAGTACTCTGTTTAAAAGAAAGAAAATTGGATATGTAACATGGGAGCCTGCCTATAATGCCCTTATATATGAAGATATAAAGGCGAGTAAGCCGGCAATTTGCCAGAGAGAGCATATTCACTGTGGAGTAAAGTGTACAGTGATGAGTAAGGCGGTTATTTGAAATAAACCATAAAGCTCCATGATACACAGCATCCAACGTCTGTAGACACTGTTGATGGGGCGTTTTGATGGGGTATGTATCTGATCTGATATAAAATAATATTTTAAAATGTTTTATTTGACACTAAAACACGGGCAAAATAGATCCATTCATCTTAGAATCGATGGTGTTAAATATCAACTGAAAAAGACAAAAGAATTACAATATAACTAAACTTACCTGTGCAGAAAGGTAATAATCTAAATCTCAAATATGAAAATTTTTTAAGCCAAGGCCCCCTAAACAGAGAGACAGAGCAGGGACCCCTATTACATATACTGGATAAAATTAGGTTGCATCATAAACTGGGCCTGCAGTAACGTGTAGGGCAGCCTAGAGCCTTCATACATACCTTTTTTGGCATATAATAATAAGCTATTAATAGAGCCTAATAATTGTTGGCATGGTTTTATAATTTATGTTTTAATGTTAAACATACATGTGGCAGAGTGACTCCTTAGCATTAATTGTCTCTATGGAGGGCCTTAGAGACCACCTAGGCCAGTAAGCATTGGGGAGTTATATTTGCTAATAATATGTTGGATTCAATTTTAATCTGAAATCTGAATAGACCTTCCAAAATATAATTTGGAGGCCCCCCAAAGCATTGACTCTGAGAACCCCCTAGGGGTCCCGGACCCCCTGTTGAAGAGCTCTGATCTAATGGAACAACAAGAGAGAAATTGAAAAGCTAGAATCAGATGCTTTCAATTTTGACCAAATTAAATAAAAAATATCACATTAATATTCAGTCTGGATGTTCTTTTCTAAAAAACATCACACACACACATACACACACACACACACACACACACACACACACACACAAAAACAGCGTAGTTGTTGCTTACATAGACGCTCTCTCTGTCCTGTAAACTGCAATAAACCCAAACACACACCCAGACTCACCGTAAATCTCACCATAATACGCCCTCTGAGTGTACGTGTGTGTGTTTGTGCGCCTGTGTGTGTGTGTTTTATAGGTGTTGTAAATTTGGCTGCCGGCGTTGTTTTTATCAGCATATTCGCAAGCTGTTTAGCCAACGGTGCAGATGTCACTGTTACGACCACACACACACACACACACACACACACACACACACACACACACAATAAAGATGCAGAGAGGGAGAAAAACATGTACACACACAGGGCATATGACACTGTTTATACAGTGTGGTATGTGTGGATAATCCCATCTAAATTCACCTGGTTGTGTGTGTGTGTGTGTGTGTGTGTGTGTGTGTGTGTGTGTGTGTGCGTGCCTAAGCCAACCCACCATTTGCATCTGCCTGTGTAAGCCCATATGATTTTGAAATGTATGCGTGTTCGGTGTGCATGCATGCAAGTGTGTGAAGGTCAGCACAAGTCTGTCTGTGTGTGTCTGTGTGTGTGTGTGTGTGTGTGTGTGTGTGTGTGTGTGTGTGTGTGTGTGTGTTTTTGAGCCTGAGTGTGTGTGAGTGTTATTTGATTAATGCTGAGAACCGTGGAGTGTTTAGAAAGAGGTCACAACCTTTCAGCTTCCATTCAATCAGACAGAGAGAGAGAGAGAGAGAGAGAGAGAGAGAGAGAGAGAGAATACCTCTATCCTTTTTTCTAACCTCTCTCGCTCTCTTCTGGCTTTTTTCCCTTTGCCCCTTGAGAATCTGATAAGCCTTAGTCAGCACACACACACACACACACACACACACACACACACACAGACACACACAGACACACACACACAGCAAGCTCCTTATTTACACATAGCAAGCTCCTTATTTACCTGGAGGTGCGGCGGCAACAACACTTGCGCTATATGGCCAAAAGTATATGGACACTGGTTTTAAGCCTCTTAGTTCCAATGAGGATAAATCATAATGCATGCACTGTGTGTTTGACCAAACAAGGAAAGTTAGGCTGAAAGAGTACAGAATTTGCTGCTTGGTACTAACAACAGTAGATTCTACTAGAGCTGCAACTAACAATTTATCATCAAATTTCAAAATTCAAGTGATCATCAAATTTAAAATAAAATTCATTTGTATAAAATGTCTAAAATTACAGTTTCCCAAAAGCCAAAGGGGACATCCTGAAAATCTTGTTTTCTCCAACAACAATCCAAAACCCAAAAGATCAGTGCAGGAGGGCTCGGGCCCAAAAAAATCGCAGTCTTCCGGCAAAAAGTTTTAATCTGTTTAACGTTTGTGCAATGCAACGTATTGGTCAATCAAACACATGCAGGCACACATTCCTCGTAGATTATCTTGTAACTGGAATATTTCTACTGTGTACCAAACAACTGTCAAGGTTCAAGGGTTGGGCTTCTAATACCTTAAAGGATGTTCTAGTGGAAGTAGTAAATGTAAGGGGAATGAAGAAGGAAGTGTGTATTTTGTTATTTAATTTGGAGGACTTGTTGGTTTTAGCGTCCGTTAAGTCTAAAACTCAGGATCCATTATTCAAACCAGCTTTCCTGGATTGTATTTTATTGTCTTGCGTTCTTTTTAAATGCAGGTCATTGCTCTCGGAGCAGATCCCTTCAGACAGGGTCCCAACATCTTTTGGAAAACCTTCCTAGAAGAGTGGAGGCTGTTTTCAGCAGCAGATACATATTAACTCTTGTGAAATGAGGCGTCAAACAATCACATGTTGGTGTAATGTTCAGGTGTCCATATACTTTTGGCAATGTAGTATATATATATATATATATATATATATATATATATATATATATATATATATATATATATATATATATATATATAGTTGTCTTTCTCTGAGGCAACACTTTTTCCCCTCTCTCTTTCTCCCATGTCATCTCTTTCCCTTCCTCCTGTTCCTCCCCTCCGCTATCTGTTAATTTGCTCTCTATCTCTTTCTCCTTTCTTTGAACCTCTCCTTTAGCCCCTGCGGCCCCAGCCAATTACACACTGTTTGTCCACCCGTTTTCAATAAAACACTGCTTCCCTCCCTCCCTCCATTCCTTCCCCTTCTTTTTTATTTTTTTCTCCCTCTCTCCCCCATCAACCCATGTCTGCCTCCGTCCACTCCAGTCTTCCCTCTCCTCCCTCCCTTCGTTCGCTTTTTTCATTTTTAATTAACTTCTTTTGTAACTTGGAAGCGACCCCCCTCCTTCAACATGCCTCTTGCACTCCCACACTCGCTCCGTCTTTCACACACACACACACACACACACACACACACACACACACACGGCCGTCAACGGCACACACATACACACGTAAATGGAGGTTAAACATGCTATTTACATATCAATTACAGGCAGACACCGAATCAATGATTAATGCACGCTCAGATTAGCGCCGAGCCGGCTACCTTAACCTAATCTGCTGCTGTTTAACTGCCGTGTCCAACGAGTTCAAGATTTTATACATTTGATTGAGATTTTTATTCGGAAAGTAAATTCATTTGAATTACTTTCGGTCTTTTCGGTCAATGACTTTTTCGGTTTGAATACCATACTCAATTGGATAGACCTACTTTAAAAAAAGAAGAAAGAGACCAAAACTCCCTTTCCCCCCTTTTTTTGAATTTGCACGTAAGATATTATATTGTCAACATACGTCCCGGTGTATGTGACGTATGTTGAGCAACAAACAGTTGTCAACAGAGCTCAACTGTTAGCTCCCTCTGATGTTAGCTCGTTACAGGCTTTACAGCGGCCATACCTCCCTCGGATGTATCAAGAGTTAATACCATGGATGAATTAATAGAACACATGGTGAATTATACAACCATTAGCTATATCTATTATTACAGCTACAGGACCTCGGGAGAACCGTCAAATGAGCATGAGCAGTGCAGGGTGACGTGGGCGGGCGCAGTCCCACGGGGTCTGCTCGCGTTCATCATTATGTTACTGTTGATCATCTGTCCGTCACTGTATAAAGCCCGCCCTGACAATTTCATTGGTCCTAACAGCTCTTGTTCGAGCATAGCTGCGCCACAACGGATCAAGTCCAGACCGGTGAGTTCCTGACCTCAACAGTTGTGGGCGGGGCTAAGTTTGGCAGGCTAACGACCCATAGGAGCGGTTCAGAAATTGGCAGAAGTGTGGCAGAATCGATGACTGACTTTTTCATCCTCATGTCTTAAACACATTATCATTGCTAAAGGTCGCAGTTTGTTAGGGTTTAGATCATCCACGACGTTCCATTTCAGGGATTGTTCAGGTGCCGGAAATACCACCAGATTTTACTCTTTTTGGCCGGATTCATGAGGACTATGGTTAGCTGGTCCTCAGATCTCTGCAGGGTAAATCCAGACAGCTAGCTAGACTATCTGTCCAATCGGAATTTTCTGTTGAATAACTAAAACAACTTTTGAACGTCCACATGTTCCAGCAAGACCAGTTCCTTCCCGAGGCTATATTACAGCGGCAACGTGGCTCCATGCGGAGCTTAGCACCACCAAGACGATTGTGATTGGTTTAAAGAAATACCAATAAACCAGAGCACATTTTTCTCCCATCACAGAATGCTGTGTGGACTAAAATTGTCTTGCAATGCCAGACCCTCCTCCGCAGTGCTGTGGAGGAGGGTCTGGCCAATTTAAAACACTCGGTGTTTACTTTCTCCTGGGTCAAAGTCCTGTGGTTGTTTGACCCATCCACCACTCCAACCTGCCTCCTTTTTACAAAATTTGATGCACTTATACTGCGTGGTTCCCTAGAGGGAGGCGCCACCTGACAATTAAAAACGCCAATATGTATCAGGACTGGTCCGATTGTATAAACGACTTACAAAGTCGTTTGTTCTGGGGAGGACAGTCTCCTTAACCGCTTTCTGCTCTCAAACAGAATGACGGGTCATTTTTAAAAGGTTTTAATTATTTGCAATTTATCAAAAATTTGTAAAATATCTGGATTAATTTTTACTTATTTAGCTATTAAATCTATTAGTTATTGCAGTCTGAATTATCTCTGAGACTGTCACTTTAACTTCTACCTAAAAATTAGGGTCATCACTATGTTCCTAGGGCATGTGTGTCTCTTGATATGAACTAACATTGTAAGAAATTGGTAAGGGTTAACTTCACGGTTCGAACTGCAAATGAATGAAGGGAGATGACCGTTTCAAATTCAGTTTGAATGGTAACAATCTGTTCAGCCATTGTTGAGATATCAATATCTAAAGTCAAAAAAACTGTCTTGCCCACACATCTGAGGACATATTGAAGATAGTAAGCTTGTAAAAAGCCAATTTTTTAAAATGTAAGGATTAGAGAGTACCGATATTTGTGTTAAAATGTAAGGAGTAAAAGTAAGAAGTCAACACAAAAAAATAGCAAAGTAAAGTAAAAATATCAGAAATATCTACTTAAGTACAGTAACAAAGTATTTGTACTTACAAAAAAACCTCGTCTGACGGAATTCTCGGTTTGAAAGTGAAATTTAAAGTATTTTTATTTTCATTGAATAGATTAAAAAAACAAGTCCTGTATTTGAAAGCAGAAATATTCTTGTAAAAGCCAGTTAAATACACCATGTACACGTATAAGCACATATTTACTAAACCAGATAGAAACTGGCCAACGTCATAATTAAAAACTCAGTCCTTGTGTGTGACTGCCCTGTACTTCACTGTGCTTTCATCTTACAGTGTGTGGTTTTATTGGTTTGACTGTGCTTTTATGTCAGGTTGCAGTATGTGATTTTTACTGGCTTTTTAGCTGCGGTTTAATTGTACTTTACGTTATTATAATCCTGCAGGCTATTCACATGGTGCTCAGATGTATTTAGACGGCACACTAAACTCCTGTGGTGCCTTGAAGTATAGACCCGACTGATATCGCATTAAAAGTAACAGACTTTTTCTGATTTGTAATTCATATTCTGTGTTTTACATTCTTTGTAATTAACTTGCAAATTTAACCAGCACTTAATCTTATCATATTTCACTTCTTCTTAAATGTGCTTTTTTTCTATTGCACATCTGTATTGTACACTTCTGTACGAAGTGATATAAAGCACACTGCTCATTAATGAGGAATTTAAAGATTAAAGATCTTCTGAGTGAACGAACAAACACAAAAAGTTGGAAAAATGGAAGAAAAGTGAAAAAGACTTCCTGCTGGGAATCTTAAAATCCAACAGTCTGCATCTTTCTCGGGGGAGGGGGCTTTGATGAGATGCTAAACAACAATCCCTCCGTCCATCCCTCTGTCTTCTCTCCCTCTCTTTCTCTTTTAAAGGTGGAGTGCAATGATTTATTGGTGACACCAATATGTCAAACACAGACAGCAACGAAAAAAAGAAAAGAGGTGAACAGAAAAATAGATACAGGTAGAAAGGGGGAGGGGGCAAAAACAGAACTAGAAAAACTGGGAGAAAAGAAAGAAAGAAAGACGAAGAAACGTAGTGCAAACTAAGATCAATTCAACAGTTACAGTGACGAGAGCATGCATGCATGTACCCCCACACCCCACACACACACACACACACACACACACACACACACACACACACAGAGTGGAGTTTTTTTTTTTTGACAGCGAAGCATGTATTGTTTCCTTTGAGGAGAAGATTACAGTGGACCGGATCGCTTCAATGACAAGCTATCAAACCGACAGCATGTCAGCCCACACACACACACACACACACACACACACACACACACACACACACACACACACACACACACACATAGAATGACTAGCTCATAACTGCAAAAACAATGTTTTCAGAACATCAAGAAGTTTCGAAGCTGCGAACTAAAGAAACAAATGACGTGTTCAGTGGTTAGAAAGAACACAAATTCTTTATATGCTAATAGGCAGGTGCTAATAAGTTTAATAAGACAATTATTAGTATAAGTACTAATACCACAGTCCTGCAATCAAAACCTTACTTTGTAAACGTATGTCTCAGCAAAATGTACTTAAAGTAAAACTATGTTGAGTGCAGTCTAAGGTTCTGTTCATGGTGTCAGACAAACAGTCCTGTTTTCAGCCTAAGGAGGAGGAGGAAAGGAAAACTTTATCCTTCAGTTTAATACAAACACTTTGGAGAACGAGGCAGGTGCTCTCTTCAAAGCCTCTCTGTCTTCTCTTGAAACTTATTTAAAAACCCCAAAGTCACACAAACTAACTGACCAAGGCAGCGGTACAGCAGCAACTCCTGTGTTCTGCGAGGTAAAATGATGGTGGCTTTGAAGAGAGCAGAGAAAACGGCTTCAGTTCCCTATCGTAAATAGGGAATATATATATATATAACATATATAACTGCAAGGTGAAAATATTAAAAAATATATATAAGTACTGTGTTGACCTGATATAGATGTTTGGAGGTTTCCCGTCCTGTGCCCACGTCATTTAAATAGCAAATGCACCTGCACCCATCTTTGCGCCTAACAGGGAGGTGTGTTCAAGTGCATTGTTCAGTGTCTGTACCATGCGCCAAGGTACAGACACACCTGGCTTTAAAAGGGAATGGGAGATGACACTCTGATTGGTTAATTGCATGTTACGCCCAAAACACACCTATGATTAATTAAGACACTAAGCCCTTAACACACCTGCTCCATGCGCTTCCATCATTAAAATAGGGCCCTTAGAGTCCCTGGGGTGCAAATGTATTAAACTGTAAACTTCAGGTAAAAGCGTCATCCCTTCGCAAAGACATTCCTCACTTAAATTTTGTTAAAAAAAATAAATAATTTGTTAAAACTCAATTTTCTTGTCCAGAATCTTTTTAGTACGTAAACAATAGATGAAACAAAAAGGAGTTTGGGAAGTTGGCACTCGTCTGAAGCACTAACATGTTTGTTTGCTCACACGCACACACACTCCCACGCCGGCACAATGAAGAGGACTTCTTCCTCCATAAACGTCTCAGTCAGTTTAACCACTGTTATTATTCTAATCATGATGACATGTTTTTAAATGGATTATTATACGTTTTCATTAATAACACGCTGTCTGGGAAGGATTTCTATTTGACGCGCAGGGTGTTGGTGGTGATGATGCACACAAACACACACACACACACACACACAAAACCTAAAAACACACACACAAAAGCCACACAAACCCATAAAAACTGAAGATTTCCAATAATCACAAAAACAGTTTTTAGAGAAAACACACACGCTGACATGTTTTCACACTGCTAATTACAAATTAAGTTAAAGTTTTTGTTAATAACATGCTGTCTGGTAAAGTTTCTGCATGACGTGGAACACTGGTGGGCGACAAACACAAACACAAACGCACATATGCATGCATGCTCTTGTCATGTTTTTAATTGATTTCAGCTATAATTATTTTTGTAATAACACAGTGACACACACAAACACACACACACACATCTAAAATGTGATAATTACATTTTTTTTGTCCTGTTTTTAATAATAACACGTTGTCTGTAGGAAAGCGCTCAAACACACACACACACACATCACCTGTCATCCCCCCGCTGCCCTCTCTTTACCCTCTCTGAGCGCCTCCTCTCTGTTCTCCTTTCATCTCCTCCTTCGCCTCTGACCTCCTCCTCTCTCGCTCTCTCCCTTTGATATTGCAGTTTGCGGATGCTGCTCACTCTAAACTGTAAATCTGTTGGTTGCTTCCCTTTTTTGTCTTGCACACACACACACACACACACACACACACACACACACACACACAGGCGCACACACACGACAACCTGTCACAATAAATAAAGAGATAAGACCAGGTGGAAGAAGAAGAAGAAGAGAGATTGAGGAGAGGGGGAGAGGGAGGAGGGTAAATGACAAGAAGATTGAATAAAAGAAGTATGTGAGGGAGGGAAAAGAGGAGAGGGCAGATGGACTAAAATGTGGAAAGAGAGGAAGCGGAAAGGAAACAAGGAGATGAAATGGAAAGATGGAACGAAGGAGGGGGGAGGAGAAAAAAAACTGAGGCTGGTAAACAAAATGAAGGGAGAAAAAGAAGGAAGAATGGGAAGGAGAGGAGAAGAGAAGAGAAAGGATAGTAAAGAGGAACCCAAAAGATGGAAAAGAAGGGAAGAAAGGGGACCGCTGAGAAGAGAAGGAGCAGTAGAAAGATGAGAAAGTGAAGAAGAAAGTGGGGAGATGAGGAAAAAGGAAAGGAGTGAAGAGGATAAATGAAAGGGAGGTGGAGGAGAGAGCTGAGAGGAGAAATAAGAGGAGGACATCGTTTAGGGAGTTTAACAAATTAACGAAAACGTGCAAAGAGGGACATCAGGGAGAGAAGTCACGGAGGGACAGATGAAAAGAAAGGAGGAGGTGATGTAAAGGAGGGGCAGAGGAAAGAGGGAGGAGGAGAGGATGGAGAGATTACCTGGTGAACGAGAGGAAAAGCTGTTGTGACGTTCCCTAATGCGATTTCTAAACCAATCAGCTAAGTGCACCTAAGAGACTGCGCGCGTGTGTGTGTGTGTGTGCGTGCGTGCGTGCGTGCGTGCGAGTGTGTTTAAGTGTGTGTGTTCACAGGCATCAAATAATCTTGTTGCAGACAACACCCTCCCTCTCTCCCTCCTTCCCTCCCTCCCTCCATTTCTCTCTGTCACTTGAGGTACGTCGACACTAAGGAAGCCAGAATCTAAGACACAAACTTAGTACATTTACGAGTTTCTTTTCATGCCACTTTCTACTCCACTACATGTATCTGACAGCTTTAGTTATCTTACAAACTAAGATTTCTGCCATCAAAACATGAAGGGTTTTGTTAGTTATTTATGATAATAATATTTCCAATGCAGGTCTTTTACTAGTAACAGAGTATTTTTTTTTTTTTTTTGTACAGTGTGTGGTACTTTTTACTTAGGTACTTTTACTTCCTCTACTAGTGGTGGTTGCACATGTCCCTATCTCATTACCATTGTGTCCGTCGCCCACCTCCTTTTGAACTTTTCTCTCTGGGATGTTGGAGACTGAAACAGCCTTTGTGAAACATTATCTATTTCCACACACACACACAACTAACACACACACACGTTGACCTGCCTCTCCCCTCTTACTGTTTTGTTCGGTCCACACACACATACACACACACACACACACACAGAGGATCAGTTCTTCTCTGTGGTGACAGAGGGTCATATTTCTTACTTTGATCTTCACCTCCCTCTCTCTCTTGGTTTTACAGACAGAGAGAGCGAGAGATTGAGAGAGACGCTCTTTCACTATGTCTCTCGCCCCGGCTGGTTGGTAGGTTGGTAAGTGAAGCATGAAACCACCTCCTCTGCCCATGAGACAGATACACACACACACACACACACACACACACACACAGAGACACAACAGGGTGCTGGATAGAAAATGTAATAAAATGTTAGCGATAATAACCCATGATGAGAAGAAGTGTCTTATTGTCCATAACTGCACAAGCAGGCCAAAGTACATCCCAGGCAGCAAAATAAATATCTTTTGTATTCACTGTGTAAGTACAGTATCGTACAACTCCAAACATAGCAGAAGCTGGAGACTGTACAAACAACCTACAGCACCGTTATCTGACATTAATGCACAACTTTTCAATTCATTTCATTTTTCAATTTTTATTTATTTATAAAAAGGACAAGGCACACTGATCAATATTTCTGTAGCTGTGCCAGTATTGGCCAGCCAACTCATTTAACTGCAGTCCTTTTGGTCAGATGTTTTGAGACCAGAGCTCTGGGTATTTTCCGTGGTCATGGTTTAAATTAAGTAAAATTAAAGTACATACTTTACTCACCAGTCAATGACTGATGAATTGTGTGTGGACACTGTGTGGCTCCTAAACGCACGCGTTCACACTGCAGTAGCGAGGTGACCTCAGCTGCCCGCCGGCCAGCACTTTAACCTTTATCAATTAACCAACAGCACAAAGCGGAGCTGAAACCAGACACACACACACACACACAAAAACCAGCAAAACAAACACAAACAATACACACATATATCAGCAAGACACACACAAGAACAACACACACACACAAACAGACAAATATGAACACTAACGCAGCCTAACACACACAGAGATGTAACCCGACCCAGTGTGAAAACTGATAGCTCTGTTTGTGCATGCTAGACAATTACACACACACACACACACACACACACACACACACCTCAGCCAGAAGGCAAAACAACTGACCGAGTGTTGTGTGTTTTACAAACTACTGTGCTCCATTAAAAGAACTTAATGCGCCATGTAAAAGAATGAAAAACAGCAAATTGATGAAAGGAGTTCATGCTGAGTGTGTGTGGATGTTATTCTGTGTGTGTGTGTGTGTGTGTGTGTGTGTGTGTGTGTGTGTGTGTGTGTGTGTGCGTGTGTGGCTGCAATGCTTCACCAAAACAAAAACGGCTTTGCTCCCTGTGTGCCAATACGACCTCCATCAGCGACGTGTGTGTGTTTCACTGATTCTGCATGTGTGTGTGTGTGTGTGTGTGTGTGTGTGTTAGTGAGTGCTCTAACAGCCTGCCGTGATAAGGACAGCCCAGAATAACACTCCCGACATCAGCAACCCTCCCTCCTGTCACTCACTATCGATTCACACACACACACACAAACACACAAACACACATACACACACACACACACACACACACACGGAGGTGAGAAGAAATCAGAATAGACTATCTCATTCAAGAAAGCTCAATGGTTTGATGAGAATCATCTGCAAGACACGGAAACATGATGCGTGTATCCACTTTTTAAAATATCAGACAAAATAAAAGTATCACGCTTGCAAAATGAGAGAGAAGGCCTCAGTATGCTTAAGATGAAGTGCACCGCATGTAAAATCACATTTACGTCTTCAGTAGGAACCAATGGGCGTTGGCTTCGGGCTACAGTAGAGACATAGTAGGGAAGAACTGAGAGAACACAGATACACCTTTTGGAACATTGTCATGGGTGAAACAGGCTTTAAGAAAATGTACCCCGACCCTGCAGGTCACAGAGTTGATGTCAACTCCTGTAAGTAACTCAGGAGGTTAACAGGACGTGTGAAAACACATTATTTCTCTCTTTTAAAAAGAAATCACAGTTAAAGAGCAGATCCTAAAGAGCACTTTACATTTAAAAAATAAATAATAAAGTTAACCTATACTGTAATATCGACCAATACCGGCGCCATGAGGCACAAGTGCATATAAGTGGTAATTTCCACACACAGAAACACAAACACACACATATGGTTGCCGAGCAGACAAAGTATGCAGAAGCCCAGTGGGAGTTTTTTTTTTTTTAAGCATTTAATTTTTCCTTTCTTTTCCCAGAGAGTAACGTCAAGGGAGAGCGAGAGGGAGGGTGAGAGAGTGAGGCATTAGAGGAATGTC
This sequence comes from Percina caprodes, assembly GCA_013375575.1. Taxonomy (NCBI): domain Eukaryota; kingdom Metazoa; phylum Chordata; class Actinopteri; order Perciformes; family Percidae; genus Percina; species Percina caprodes. The sequence continues at coordinate 51,537 of JABXJD010000114.1, forward strand.
AATATGATTGGAGAGGGAGAGGAGTGTGTGTTCGCTGTGCGTTCAACAACAATAGCTCTCCAGCCGTGTTGTTCCATGCGCATTCACATGATCCATTATTACCTCTGACATGTACCGCTGAGTGTGTGAGAGAGAGAAAGACAGAGAGATTGAGATGAAGAGACAGAGGAGAGAGAGGTGAAGGACGGGGAATGAAGACGAGACAATTAGCCAGGAGACAGAAATACACTTCTGAGGGTGTGTGTGTGTTTGTAGAAAAGACACAGATAGGGCTGAGAGACAGAAGAGACAGAGGGAGAAAGTGATTGAAAATAATAGCAAAAGACATGACCCAACTCTACAAAAACAGGGAGGACTGAACATTTCAAGCTTAATCAACTATGGCCGTTTGTGTGTGCGTGTGTGTGTACGTGTGTGTGTGTGTGTGTGTGTGTGTGTGTGTGGTCAGCTAAAACAGAGGTCACCCTCCAACAATCCAGTGACTCCGCAGCAACAGAATACTGTTAATAATTAGCCAGGCATACAAAACCATCTATCACTTCCATCTTTCAACAACACAAAAATAAACTGGGTTGAAAGCACAAAACACGAGTGCAGACGGTCTTCCCACCACCGTGTTCCCCCTGATGTGACTTTCCAGGACTTTCAAGGAGTTTCCAAAAATAAGTCAGAGCACTAAACATGTTTCTCAAAGTAGCAAGTGCATTCATGCAACGCAGGGTTTTTTTTTTGTCTTCCCCTTAGACAGAAATTGAGACAAATGCCCGTCCACAACAAATTAGCACCATGAAAAATATGCCGAATTAGCTATTAGCAGTTAACGTCTGCAGTGGACCAAAGGTTGTAACGACAACCATCACTGGATTACTTTTTTTTAAACGTGATTATTCTCAAGCAGGTTTTGTAGTATTTTCCCCCTATGCCTTCTAAGTGGATTTATGGATGTTTGTTCAAGATGGAAATCAGATATAATGACATCCTCAGGAAGTGTGAGTCACACAGAATCTGAAAATATGTGTATCGTGTCCATGTTTCCCGATTTGAGTTGAGTTATGACTCAGAGAAAGAGCGTGAGTTTTGGCGCAAATGGCAAACTGTCGGGAGCCAAGGGTTTCAAAGACCCTTTCACTGCCTCCATGACGGGTCAAGGCCAGTGCTTTCGTATAACGTGTAGTATCTTTGCCTCCATCACTCCCTCACATATACTAGAGCATGACAATAGGCGACTTGTGTGTATTCATTTGTTTCAGCTTATTTGAAATCAAAGTTTTCCAACTTCTAAGAGTAGAGTTACTCCCTAAAAAAAGGACAGAGGCATTGTTGCAGCTTCTCCAACTGCGCTGCCTTCATGGACGTCAGTGCCTTGACCGCAGCGGTCTCCTCCAGAAGTCTTTGATTGTCTTTTTTGATGACTTGTGGTCCTTAATTGTTTCTGATTTTAACTTTTTAGTCTTGATTACAAAAGGATTTGACACAGTACATTTGATCTGTACTACTGGCAGAAATCAGCCCCTCACCAACCTTGCCATTGCCGCCAATTGTCCACTTTGTATTAAAACGTCTTCTTTCATTTTTCTTTGACTCATCCTCATCTTTTTGTTGGTTATTCGTTTCAGCCGGTCAGTAATGTGCCGCCATACTTTTAGCTAAAACCCAACGAAATGACGAACTTCGTTGAAATGTGAAAGAACAACAGTTGCAAAAGAATCCTACTGAATCACTCAATTCTCATTGGCTACCTGCCAGTGTGGCAGGTAGATTGACAGTGTTATCCCCCAATTGCTAAATTCACCCACATTTGGCGGGTGGTCGAGTGTTAATTTCACGCCCTGAATGGCAGTGAATCCCCGTCCCCGTCTGGAGAAAGCCCTTATAAATCCTGTGCACTCCTGGAATTCAATGACAGTGAGGAAACAGTGGAAGGTATCACACCATTTGATGCACAAATGAGTGGAAATGATGTTTTTCCCTTTACAGCAGAACAACAGTACAAGCATGCAACACAACCAACAATTTTCCTCTCATCCAACGTTAGATCCGACCGAAAAAAACGTATTTCTGATTCATGCGATGCGTTTCGTCTCAACGTTTTCTACAATAGATTTTGCATTTTTCAAACAACCTCCTGTGACTCCATGCTGGTTATGGTCTAATAACATAATAGCGACCTGCAAGACTGAAAACAAAAAAAAAAGGCATCTATGCTTTAAAATTACTGCTTTTGTGCAACTTGTCTCACCGAAAAAAGAAAACCAAATTCTTTCCTTACCAAAAAAATACTTGGTCTCAAACAACAACAAAGACAACACCTTCAGCTACGCAACGTGCTCTTTGCATTTGAACACTTTTCACATCTGGCAAATGAGGAAGTCGTTTAGGAAATGAAGAGACATTCAATAATACAACTTTTTTATGGGTGCAGTCTTCAGGAGAGTGAATCTACTGTACATCCTTATTAACCAACAGCTATGTGGTTCAGGTCAGATGTTGTTACCTCTCTTGTCTTGTAACATTTTTGAAATTCTGACATATTTAGAAGTGTGAGGTGCTTTTTCAGCCCTCCTTTTGTGCTTCAGCAGGTTACAAAATGGTGCGGATCCAAACCTGACGCACAGAGCGTCACTTTGGAGATTTAATCTGAATGGTCGAAGCAGTCACTTTAATAACGGAAACGTGAACAAAGAGGTGACAGGTACAGTAGGTCTGCTACACACACACACACACACACACACACACACACACACACACACACACACGTAATGGGCCACATAACGGGTATTAAAAACACCCTCTTCACACACAGACACACAACCAACAAACATTCTCACACACATAAAACTATTTCTCTCACACACACCTTTACTCACACACAGCTAACACATAAACCACATAAACACACATAGTCTGAGTGGTGAGATATACAAGTAATGGATTATGAGTATGACAATCTTTCCCATAACCAAAGTCAACAGAGGCTTATTTGCTCGGCGTCTGTTTGCTGTCAGTGGGTTTTTATTTTTATTTTACTAAAACAACAAACTACTGAAACATGCTCTGCTCATTAAGCATCACACACAGACACACACATACAGACACACACATACACACAACAAGCTCCAAAGTCGATACAGTAAAAGCATATTTTTCAACTCCTAAGTAAAATAAGGAATGGCACTGATAACTGAACAGGAAGTCAGTTTCAATAATATAACCATTAAGCAAACAAGCCAGTGAGCCTGTGATTATTTTTTAAAAAGATACCACATAATGGTTTTTTTTTTTAAACTGTCTTTTTTCTAAAGGACCGGAATATCACGATGATGCATGCAGAGATGACTAACACGAGGAGAATATAATACAGGAATATGATGATGTTCATGATGACCAAGGGCAAACTGAGGCTCACTATGGGACTCAGTCACGAAGAAGATCTGAGAAATACTACAGAAAACTCAATGAATGGCAAACAATGACGAATGATTCGTCATCACATCCTTCTCCTGTGATTGACGGGATATTAAAGAAAAAAATAAATGCAATCAAACAAATCGAATTAGTTGTGTGAGTGTCCCAAGCCCACCTAAAGTCTCTGCAGAGTCCAAGTCCCTTATTCGAAGGAAAGAGAAGGACATTTGGAGCCACGGATGGATTGGAAATCTCCACCAAACTTAACAGAAGAACATCGAATGTGTCAGAAATCTAATGCGAAGTAAAGTTACTAAAGTGACCGGTTTCGCTACAAAACACAACGGGAAGTGAATTGCAGCGAAACGGACTCACTCGCAGCCGTCCCACTTTCAGAATGTCGTTGAGACTTTTAAATGATACAACGTGATTCAAGTATGCACTGACCTGGCGCTGGTGCAGTCCTGGTACAGAATCTCGAAGTCCTTCCTGGAGATGAGCTTGCAGCGGTTCACGCCGGGCTGGATTGCGCCGAGCCCCCGCAGGACGCGCACCTGTTCCACGGTGCACACAACCGGCGCGATGTCCAGCCTCTTCAGCTTGGTGTAGACGGTGTGCAGCCCCCCCACCAGGTGCTTCAGGAAGAGGTCGAACACCTGCGGCAGGCAGATGAGCTCCTGGCCGTCCACGCTAAAGCTGGCCACCTTCACGCCGTGCACCTCCACCAGTTTGCACTCGCTGCAAAGCCCCGGGCTAGACGAAGTCTGCGCCAAGCCGGGGGAACCGGGGGTCAAGCCGGCCGTGTTTAGCGAGCCGAGCCCGCCGAGAGAACCCAGAGCGGCACCGCCTCCGGACACAAGCGGCGCGGCGCCGCCGTTGCCCAATCCGGCCACTGCGCCCCCTGGTCCGGGCAAGAAGGCGCTGAGCATGCTGCTGGTAAGCCGCGGAGACGGGGACAAGGAGTGGGAGTGAACGTGGGAGTTGGTGTGCCCCGGGCTGGAGGTGCCGGTGGTGGCGATGGAGGTGTGGAGCGCGTCCGAGACGGAGCGGTAGAGCCCGGCCGGAGTTGGGGCGCCCGAGCCCGGCGAGAGGAGCGGAGGGGAGCCGGGGAGCGACATGTAGGTGGTGCTGGTGGTGGTGCTGTTTGAAGAAGTGGAGAGTGGTGAAGGCGAACACACACTCTCTCCTTCTGTCTCTCCCTTTCACACACACTTACACACTTTCTTCTTTCTCTACCCAGTTGAGAAAACACTTGTGCGTGTTTTCTGATTGTTTTCCTGTCACTTTTTCCTCTTCTTCCCTCTTCCTAATTTCCCTCCTGTCTACTTCCACTCCGTCTATCCAGAATACACTCTCAATCTTGTTATCCGTGGTTGGTAAGCGGACTGTCCGGTCTGTGCGTAAAAGCGACTGGATCAGACTCCAGGTCAGCCCCTGTCCCGGCCCCGCCTTCTTCAAACATGATTGACAGCTGACTGGGCCAATCAGAGAAGTCTCCTTGTAGGACTGAAGGTGTGATTGGCGGAGAATGAGGGGGAGGACTTTATTACACTCCGTGTGTGTGTGTGTGTGTGTGTGTGTGTGTGTGTGTGTGTGTGTGTGTGTGTGTGTGTGTATCGGTCAGATCTCTCGTTCTGCTGTTTCATAAACTTTCTCACGAGCTGTTTGAGTCGCAAACGGGAAGTTTTTATTTTTCTTCTTTTTGGTCAAGCATCTCAACCCCTCTGTGCGCGTGTGCGTGCGCGTGTGCGTGCGTGTGGGTGTGAGTGTGGGTGTTTGTGCGCGCGTGTCCCTGTGTGTCCAGTAGTGGCTCAAATGCGAGCTCTGGTGGCGAGACGGACTCATGTTCTTCACACACTGACCGCTGATCAGCGAACAAATCGCCAGACTGTAAGTGGAGAAGTGTGGAAGGAAGTGAGTGGGAAGGAAAGAGGGATTTAATTCAAATGTGAAAGAAAGAAATAAAGAAGGAAGAAGAAGGATTCAGGAATTTAGGAAGGATAGATGAATAGAGGACGTGGTGATAGTTTCTATCACAAAAGAAAAAAGGGGATTAAAAGAAAAAAGACCATCAGATCATCATGATCTGATTGTGTGTGTGTGTGTGTGTGTGTGTGTGTGTGTGTGTGTGTGTGTGTGTGTGTGTAAGCAGTGAAATGGGATTGAGCGGTGTGGATTACAGACAGACGGGGTTTTATAATCCCATGTAATCTCATTACACTGAGAAACCCTGACTGAATGAAAGAGGAAAAAAGCGAAGAAAAAAAAAGACGATGAGAAGGGGAACGAAAAAAGTTTAAAAAGCAAGAGATTTCAAATCTGTGTAAAAAAAAATCTGGGTGATTTAACATACAACATGTGAATAATAATATTTAGAAATAGTTCCATTCATAACTCTGCATTCAGTCAGTGGTGGAGGAAGTATTCAGATCTTTTTACTGCAGTAAAAATACTAATACCACATTGTGAAAATACTCTGTTACAGTAAAAGTCCTACATTCAAAATGTTCTGTATGTATGATTATGAAAATGTAGGGAAAAACTTAAGTACAAACATAAGAGTTTAAGAGAAGAAAAAAAACCCTGGTGAAGGAGGAATGAGGGATCAAAGAGTAAAGGTGGAGCACTAAAGATGAAATAAAAAGGTGACGCAAAAGTTAAGAAGGAATAGAGAGAGGCAATAATTTGTCTCTGAGGACTAATAATGATCAAACTGAAGCTGGACTCAGAGAGAGACAGAGAAAGAGACAGAGAGAGATGAGGTCTTAGCGGAGGTGAATATCTCTCAGCGGGGTTATAATGACCGATATGAACTTGGACTTTTGGATGTGGGGAGTGAGAAAGTGAGGAAGAGGAGACTGAAACGGGATATGTGAGGAGAGGAGGAAGAGGAGGACCGATGGAGAGATGGCGGTGGAAGAACAGGTGACAAGAGAGGGAGAGGACAAAAGTGGAAAAACTTGTCCGCAAAAAGCTCTTCATCCCTCACGAGAGACAGGGGAAGAGTCCCAGGTTCTACACAAAAGGCCATTTTGCTGTTTTGCAGCCCATTAAATAACCTGTGCTACATATTTTATGTGCTGGTAGAGCTGCAGATAAAAGACTTCATCTGCATGGATGATGTCCAGTGTTGGGCAAGTTACTTTTAAAAAGTCATTAGTTACAGTTACTAGTTACTTCTTCCAAAAAGTAACTAAATTAGATACTCAGTTACAAATTATAAAAGTAACTAGTTACTACAGAAAGTAACTAATGCATTACTTTCAAGTCAATTTTTAAATGTTCAAATGTGACCCCACCTCCCCCCCAATTTAATGGAACTTAAAATACATGTGCAAGTTCAATTATTTATGATAAATCTGAATAATATAATGAAATGGAATGAAATACAGTACATTATTAACATAAACTGTACACACTTCTCCATGGAGAAGGACTTTCGGTCGGCACCAAGGTGCTTCTGGAAAACCGTTCGTCACCTCAGGAGGGGGAAGCGAGGAATCATCCAAGCTGTATACAGTAAGGATTATACAGTAAGGATGGGACCTTGACTGGGGAGGTAATAGAGCGGTGGAAGGAGCACTTTGAGGAACTAAATCCTAAATCCAGCTGACACGCCCTCTGTGGTAGAGGCAGAGCTGGAGGATGATGGAGACAGAGAGAGAGACTGTACGGACAACATTTGTGTCCCAACAAGTGACGGTACGTCAGCGCGGACAGCAGTGTGTCGTCAATTTCCCTGGTGGAGGTCGCTGAGGTAGTCAAACAACTCCACAGCGGCAAAGCCCCAGGGATTGATGAGATCCGTCCAGAAATGCTGAAAGCTCTGGGTGTGGAGGGGATGTCTTGGTTGACACGCCTCTTTAACATTGCGTGGAAGTCTGGGACAGTGCCTAAGGAGTGGCAGACCAGGGTCGTGGTTCCCCTCTTCAAAAAGGGGGACCAGAGGGTGTGTGCCAATTACAGGGGTATCACACTTCTCAGCCTCCCTGGTAAAGTCTACTCCAAGGTGTTGGAAAGGAGGGTTTGGCCGATAGTCGAACCTCGGATTGAAGAGGAACAATGCGGATTCCGTCCTGGTCGTGGAACAACGGATCCGATCTTCACTCTCGCAAGGATCTTGGAGGGGGCCTGGGAGTATGCCACACCAGTCTACATGTGTTTTGTGGATCTGGAGAAGGCGTATGACCGAGTCCCCCGGGAGAAACTGTGGGAGGTGCTGCGGGAGTATGGGGTGAGGGGGTCCCTTCTCAGGGCCATCCAATCTCTGTATGACCAAAGCGAGAGCTGTGTCCGGCTTCTCGGCAGTAAGTCAGACTTGTTCCAGGTTCTGGAGGGTTGGCTTCCGCCAGGGCTGCGCTTTGTCACCAATCCTGTTTGTAATATTTATGGACAGGATATCGAGGCGTAGTCGGGGCGGGCAGGGGTTGCAGTTCGGTGGGCTCGGGATGTCATCACTGCTTTTTGCAGATGATGTGGTCCTGATGGCGTCATTGGTCTGTGACCTCCAGCACTCATTGGATCGGTTCGCAGCCGAGTGTGAAGCGGCTGGGATGAGGATCAGCACCTCTAAATCTGAGGCCATGGTTCTCAGCAGGAAACCGATGGAGTGCTTTCTTCAGGTAGGGAGTGAGTCCTTACCCCAAGTAAAGGAGTTTAAATACCTTGGGGTCTTGTTCGCGAGTGAGGGGACCACGGAGTGTGAGATTGGTCGGAGAATCGGAGCAGCAGGTGTGGTATTACATGCCCTTTATCGCACCGTTGTGATGAAAAGGGAGCTGAGCCAGAAGGCAAAGCTTTCAATCTACCAGTCATTGTTCGTTCCTACCCTCACCTATGGTCATGAAGGCTGGGTCATGACTGAAAGAACGAGATCCAGGGTACAAGCGGCCGAAAGAGGTTTCCTCAGGAGGGTGGCTGGTGTCTCCCTTAGAGATAGGGTGAGAAGCTCAGTCATCCGAGAGGAACTCGGAGTAGAGCCGCTGCTCCTTTGCATCGAAAGGAGCCAGTTGAGGTGGTTCGGGCATCTGGTAAGGATGCCTCCTGGGCGCCTCCCTAGGGAGGTGTTCCAGGCACGTCCAGCTGGGAGGAGGCCTTGGGGGAGACCCAGGACTAGGTGGATAGATTATATCTCCAACCTGGCCTGGGAACGCCTCGGGATCCCCCAGTCGGAGTTGGTTGATGTGGCTCGGGAAAGGGAAGTTTGGGGTCCCCTACTGGAGCTGCTCCCCCGCGACCCGATACCGGATACCGGATGAAGATGGATGGATGTACACACTTGTTTGTTGTGTGTCCGACTATGCATGCTTTTGAACCCCCAACTACCTCTGATTGGCTTACCATGAAATTTTACTCAACCTCAGCCAATCGTCAGCATTAATGCGCTTGTCCCGTGCACGGCCCACTAACCAAGGAAGAAAAGAAGTCTTTGCCTTTCAGTTCAGAGATCAAGTTGGTCTGATGAAAATTATTTCATCAGAGATTATTCCCATCTCTGATGATGTCACACTTCTCTGGACAATCACAATGTTTGGAAACTGGAAAGTTTGGGCACATCGTTGATTGAGTCCGGAAAACCAAACGGTGGCAAAGATTACATCCATTTTTTTCGTTGATTTTAAACAGAAACTTTAGTGATGATAGAGGCACGGATCTGGGATCTGTCGGTCGGGACTGAAATATCACAAAAGACCTACTGGATGGATCCAGATGTCCTTTGGTACAGACATTCATTGTCCTCTGAGCATGAAGCCTACTGACTTTGTTGATCCCCTGAGCTTCCCTCTAGCGCCACCAGCATCTGGATATTTGTGCTTTTAAGTGAAATACCGGGAGTCGCACATGCGCAGATCACATCAGCTAGATAACTCTTTCTCCATCTTTGGTCAGTGCATGGCAGGATTAGCTGGGAGACTTCTTCTAAACGAGGGCGCACTTGTGGAATACCTGCACAACAGGGACATGGAAGATAAGATCTTTTGGAGATAATGGTGAACAAGTGTGTGTTGTAGCAGTGTTTGCCATTGAGAATGAGCTAGCATGCTACGGTTAGCCACCTTGTCTCGGCTAGTGACGTAGAAAGCCGTGGAGATTTTGAAAAGTTCACCCGGAGACTGAAGGCAGAGGATGTTCAGAAACGGTATTTCACTCAAAACAGCATGGATGTTTTCTTTTCCAAGTTTGTATGCGTGTGGAAGCACAAAAGACACAAAATAACGCCCCAAATCCCAGAAAAAGTGATTTCTTCATAATATGGGCACTTCAATGGAAATGACAGAACTTAATGTTTAAATCTTTTTTTCCTCCCGTTATCTCTCTTTATCGCTCTTTTATTTCTGAAAACCACATGAACGACAGCAGGGAGGGGAAATAATGTCACCTGTGAGTGAGAAGAAACTCCCAGGGCGGCTGTAGGATGTACAGTGTCACTTGACAATGATGTATGTTCGAGGAAAGTTACCTGGACGCAAACTGAATAAAAGAAGAAAACAGTAAAGTTTGTGTTTACAAGCTTAAGAAATGGTTTTCTTGTAACTCAACCACCACACATTTACTGTTTTTCTTGATAGGTTTCCAAAAACTACCCAAACGTAACCAAAGAACAGCCTTGAATCCTCCAAATTAATCTAAAAAGAAAGAATAAATTAACGTTTCCTGCTGGGGCTGACAATCTACTAGATTGGGAACAGAAACCACATTATATTGATTTTCATCACAACTTCTTGTGAGTGTTTTAGCCTCTATGTCTGTACAAAACAAACAATTGGACATAAAAAATTACTTAAAAGTGGAGAATAATACTACTAAAAAACAAGCAGCGGGCAGGCACCCAGATAGCTCAGTTGGTAGAGTGGATATGGTAAGATATGACATAATCCTGATGCCATACAAAAATCGGAAAAAGAATTAAAAGAGGGGGTAGAAAAGGAAAGAGGGATTTTAGACTGGAGTGTTGGGTGACATTGGTCTGCTGGCTTTTTATGATTTTCTTTTTTTAATTTCACTTTGGGACAAAAACATGAATAAAAAAAGAGCCGCGGGCTGTGTGAGTGTGGGTCTTTTCAAACTCTTGTCTTTTACACACACACACACACACACACACACACACACACCTCAGTTCTTGTCCAAAGTGTTTGTGCAAACACACACACACACTGCTGCTGTATCTGAACCATCACTAGAGGCCATCAGGATTTATTTAGCTTTTATTTATACAAGCTTAAAGTCAAACCATCCATCTCAAACACAATAGCCCACAGCTTTCATTACATTTTGTGTGTGTGTGTGTGTGTGTGTGTGTGTGTGTGTGTGTGTGTGTGTGTGTGTGTGTGTGTGTGCGTGCGTGCAGCAGATGACATTGCGTGCATGTAAGCAAGTTTGTGATGATATACAGTAATTCTTTGATGACACGTGTGTGTGTGTGTGTGTGTGTGTGTGTGTGTGTGTGTGTGTGTGTGTGTGTGTGTCTTTTCCCATCATCCTCGGCACCTCCAGCAATGATGTTGACGACGGCGGCTCAAGTTGTGTTCTTTAATAATCTAATTCAACAACACAATTACCAAGTGTCAAACTGCAGAGCGAGCGTCTCGGGGCCGGACGGAGTGACAGCGACGCTTTGTTTCCATACCAGCTTCTTTTTTTTTTAACAATCATCAACTAAATTACAACACACTGGACACGCTGAATATCAAATAAAAATCTCCTCTTGTTTTACACTTAAATGGGATGGAAAATAGTTTTGTCGATAGTGATGAGTTGTTAGCTGGGGCCACAGAGAATACCAGATTGGGATTGGTTAGAGAGTGTGCATTATCTACAGATAACAGCACTGCTCTTTAAGGTTTCATCAGGCTACGTTTCTTTCACAAATCTGGCAAATGCATACAATAAATGTTTTTAATTATTGCTCAAAATATGGATAACAACACTAAGCACTTACAGCCGATGCTTGGGGTTCTGTGTGTCTGTACTTAGGAACAAACCTGATGAAAACGACCAAGACCTCATAACACCGCATTACATGGTGCTGGTGACATGTCGAATGTGAAAATGACATGCCGGCACCTCAGAAACAATGCCAATGGAAACTCAATTAGTATCTTAGTCTCCTGAAGTCTGCATGAAAAGGGATGGGTCAAACAAACAGGACTTCCAACCAGGAGAACGCTGTTCTGTGTGAAACTAAAAGTCAATTTTGACTAATTTTACCTTACACTAACTTAAGTTAACTTAACCGTAAGTTACGTCCCCAACATAACTTAAGTTACGTAACAAAGATACTTATTTTAAGCCAAACCATTGCTTTTTCCTAAACTTAACCAAATACTTTTGTTGCCTAATCCCTGTAGTTTCAGTGGTGCCGGCACTATGTGCCACCACCACAAGATGCGGTTTTAAGAGGTTGTGGTAATTTCACGTATTTCTGTGAGCTCTGGCTGATGGAAGGACGTAGGTCGGGGTGGTGGACGGATCAAACAAAAACAGGACTTTCACCCAGGAGAGTTTGAGTCCCATTTGAAACTTAACATGAGCAGCGAGTTGTTTTTAATTTAACAAACATCTTTTCTGATTATAACCCAAACCACCATCTATAGTCTACATCAACGACTTTTCATTTTCTGTAAATTCAGCCGGATGTCCCTTACCTTCTGCTTTGTTTGTGTTGACATTCTAAAACTCCGGTAGATGTTTGAGGACTACAGTTACCTGGTCCTCAGATCTCTGCAGGGTAAATCCAGACAGCTAGCTAGACTATCTGTCCAATCAGAGTTTTCTGTTGCACGACTAAAACAACTTTTGAACTTACGTTTCACCTAAACAAGTTCCTTCCTGAGGCTATTTTGCAGAGGCGCTGTTGCTCCGTCTGGTGCTTAGCGCCGCCCAAGACGAATGTGATTGGTTTAAAGAAATGCCGATAAACCAAAGCATGTTTTTCTCCCATCCCAGAATGCTGTGTGGACTAGCCAGACCCTCCTCCGTAGCGCTGTGGAGGAAGGTCTGGCAATGCGAGGCTATCTTTTTCTAAACTTAACTAAGTAGCTTGGGTGCCTAAACATAACCAACTTGCGACCATTTCACAATGAAAAATATGTTTAAAATTGCGACCTTTATGTTCAAAACACTAACTGACGTTATCTGGGGCGTTATTTTATTAAATGCTCCCATGGGTGGTATTACAGGGTTAGGGACATACAACGCATATCGTCGTATGGTTTGGAGGACTCGGTTAATTTAGTGTGTACATTTGCTAATTATCAATACACACAAAGTACTCTAAAAGTCTCTAAAAGTACTCTAAAAGTCTCTAAAAGTACTCTAGAAGTCTACGTAGATGTCTTTTGGTGTAGAAGCCAATGCAGACACAGGAGCACGAGAACGGGAGCTGGAATTGTTTCGACTGTACTCAAGTCAGGATTTGCTTAAGATATTTAAAACCGATATAATCTTTCACAAAACTGTCGGGCTCACTAGCCATTGCTCATCACATCTTATGTCTCCATGTTTTCCTGCAGTCCGTATTTTTGGGGATTTTTTTTTTTAAATGAATCAGCTAAGTTTAAAATCCAAAATAAACCTTGAGACAAAAAAAAAGGGACCGACATTTTATGCCATAAACAAAATGTTCTTGGGCAATATCAAGTATGGTGTAATAAAGGCCGAGCTCATTCCTGTTTCCACTCTTTTCTGTCCCCATCGCTTTCTTTTCCCGACGTCCCTCTCTGTCCTCCACCTCTCCTTCCATCTCTGCCCTTCATCCCCCCTTCTCTTTATCACTCCGCTCATAAAACCTGCTCATCCAGAAAGAACAGACTTTAGAGGAGGATGGGGGAGAGAAAGAGAGAGAGAGAGGGAGGAAGAGAGAAATGAATGAGGGATAAAGACAAGGAGAGAACAGGAAAAAAGGAAAGATGGAGGAATGAAGAGACAGAGAGATAGATTTCATTAAGGGCACAGCAGTATTTGCAATGGTAAAAACAATTCTGGCTCAAATCAATTCATTTAAATGAAATTGGCACCGTTAGAGGATTCACTCGCAGTTCTGTGTTGAATCCAACTTTGACACGCAAATTAGCGCCGTTGACTGACTTTAAACCGCTTCACTTGTGCCGACCTTTTAAGGAACTGTGAGCCAGAGTGTCCTAAATTAAGGAAGCTATTATTTTAACCGTGTCGCACCATTTCATTTCATTTAACTTTGCTTGGGTCTTAACTGCCCAAGAGAGGCACGGTTTGCACAGACAAATACCAATATATCTCTTGACTACACTTTGGTAAACAACTTATTTAACATTTTGGGGAATACCCTCCCTTTCTTTCCGAAAATGAGTTGAGAAAACCAATATCATTGCCATGTTTGTTCATTAGCTTAGCTAACCATATAGACTGTAAGCTGGGGCAGCAGCTAGCCGCTCTCTCAAACGCTTAAAAATATGAACTGATGGCCTGGTCCCCTGGTTGTTAGTTGCTTTTTAGAAATAAAATCATTAAGAAGGGTCTGAAAAGTCAATGAATCTATACTTTAAACCAAACATTTTACAGGTTTTTTCGTTGTGGTCTGACCGGGAACAAAAATAAGAAAAAAGGAGAGCTATAAAAAGAGAGATTAAGTGAGAGAGAGAGAGAGAGAGAGAGAGAGAGAGAGAGCAGGTCTGAAGGTGACTAGTCATTGTCCTAATTCCTTTTTAAACCGCTAAAGAGGCCAAAAACACAACTCTCTCTCTTCATGACTTCACGACGTCTCTCGCTCATCATCTCTCTTCCTCTATCCCCCCATCTCCACTAAAAGATGCTAAAAACATCACCCGTCTCCCTCTCTCCCCCGTTTTTTTATATTTAACACTCCTGTTGTCCTCGGGTCAAATATGACCCCTTTAAAAAATGTCTATGTCTGAAATATGGGTTTCTTTTTAACCAAATTACAACGCTCTTTGCAAATACAATTGATCACTTTCATTCCTGACAAAATTCATCTGTTTGTTCCTCTGATCTTAACTATTAGTCAAAATAATTCATACTTTCTGCTGTTTTAACTCAAATATTAGCTGTAATTCTATATAAATGAGGGTTATTGACCATGAATTCCAAAACGTACTGTGAAACTAGTGATAGTAAGGAAGTGTTAGTGAAAACTACAAAAAAGTCTGAATTTTTGTCAGTTTTTGACTCACACAAGGGTTAACTCGTTCTCTTTTAGCATACATCCCTTTATCCTGATGCTACCCTCTCTCTTGCTTTCTCTCTCTCTCTCTCTCTCTCTTTCTCTGTTCTTGCCGTCTTTGCCAGCAGCGATGTCTTCAAACTCTGATTGATGATGGTGGCCGTCGGTTAACGTTGTGTCCTGCTTTCTGTTTTTACCAAAATACTCTCTTTTTCTCTCTCTTTCTCTCTCTTACTCACTCACACACACACACACACACACACACACACACACACACACACAGGCTTCCTCGCTGTCTTTATCAAAACTTTTAAAACTTTTTTTTTAAAAACTGCTTATGTGAAAGTCAACTCCCCCCTGCTGCCCTGCTGGGTCACAAGTGTGTGTGTGCGTGTTCAAAGTAATGCAAAAGTTTTTCATTTATCCATAACAAATAGTAGGCCTACTTTACAAAGACCAATAGCTTGTTACAACAAATGAATATTAACAATGTTTGAGGGAACGGTTGCATAAAGCTACAATGTCATGACATATTGTATATCAGGGTATCATTTTTATTAAATTTAAAAAGCTTTTCAGCGACTCCCCCAGTATTCCCCGCCTACATGCGCAGTTGCGCACACACAGCCCCAAAAAAAAAACGGCAGGTAGCATGCATCAAAAGATGCAGGCAACCATTAGCTTACTGGTAGCCTGCAGCTTGACTTTTTCAGACATCGTGACCACTGCCAGCGATGGAGATAACGGAGACATCCACTGAACTGGAATATACTCCTGAAATAAAGACGGTGTTTGTTTGATCTGTGAAGGCACACGAACAACAACGGTAAAGCATGTGGTCTCCAACGGGCCAGTGTGCCTTCACAGGGATCTGGTAAACTAATGGTGCTAATGGTGCTTTCAATTTTCAAAATTCAATTAATTTTGAAAAACTCAAACTGTTGTTGCAAAGTACCCTTCTTCCATCTAGTGGAAGAAGGTCTTTATGTGGCATTGCCGCCACTGTTGGAAAAATAAAATCTTAAAGGTATGTAACATTTCTGCATTAAAATATAAAAACAACTATAGGCCGATAACTATATATATATAACTATATGACACTATCCTAAATGTTTCCAACTACGTTCAAACCCAGAGAAATCTGTTATTTAATTTTAATAATGTTTCAATATTGACTGATCCAGCTTAACGTGCTATGCTGACAAGTAGGCCTAACGTTAGCATTAGCTCATGCTAATGCTCGATGGGGAACGTTAACATTATAAGGTTACAACATTGTTCAACGTTCATGAAGTTATTTTAAAGTGCCCATATTATGTATAGTATTTCTATGTCACTAGCAGAGATGTGGTGGCTAACCATAGCACATGCTAGTGCTAGCATGCTAGCTCATTCTCAATGGAAAAACACTGCTACAACACACACTAGTTTACCATAATCTCCAAAAGAACTACTTACATGTCCCTGTTCTGCAGGTATTCCACAAGTGGCCCTTGTTTCCCAGCTAATCCTGTCTTGTAATGACCAAAGTTAGAGAAAGAGTTATCTAGCTGATGGTACAGAAGTGAGATGTCTCACTTCGTAGCTAAAACAGAGACCTAAACACACAGGGTGAAAACAGGATCTGCAGCAATGTGCAGTACAGCAAAAATATGGTGTTTTTTGAAAA
Source organism: Percina caprodes (assembly GCA_013375575.1). Classification (NCBI taxonomy): domain Eukaryota; kingdom Metazoa; phylum Chordata; class Actinopteri; order Perciformes; family Percidae; genus Percina; species Percina caprodes. Next base: position 67,769 of record JABXJD010000114.1, read on the forward strand.
CCATGTAAATCTATTCTGGTACAACCTCAAAATACAATTATGAACCAGAAAATGAGCATAATATGGGCGCTTTAAGTATAATTGTTACGGTAAAGTTAACGTTAAACAGCACTGGGCAAACCCACGATTACATTCGCCAGCTAACATTAGAGTTAACATTAGCTGTATAGACAGAAGACAAATCTAAAGCTATTTTAGCGAGCTATGCCAACCGTTGTTTTCTGCCTCTTTCCCGTCGCTAAAGGACTTCAGTTGGAATGAAAACAGCCCCGAGGACACAACACATCCATAGTTAGCCAGCAGCCAGCCACTATTATTAACTAACAGCAATCCAAACACAAATGATGCTAAAGATAACGATGCTAACTGCCGTAACAGAAAGTGTAAAGTGTGTATGTACCATATTGCCCCAGGCGTCTGAGTCTTGGCGGCCAGCCCCACCCACAAAGTAGCTAAGTCTCTCAGCAGGGTTGAGTAACAACCCCCAGTGCTAAAAACAACAAGTGACACTGACGTGAAATATATTGTGATATTGGGGTTTTAGCTGCTGGCTAATGTTAGCTTGCTTGCTCGCTAACTGGTCAACTAGCTAGCTACCACTACAAATGGAATCAATGCAATGTGTGAGAAACTGCAGCTATTTCATCAGAATGACATGAATAAATGTTACTAAACAGAATGTGGACAAAGCTGCAATGGATAAACCTATCCATCTATTGGCAATTGTGTTAAACTCCTATAATGCTTCTACACAACATCATCAAAAGTCTGTGTTTACATCCTTTGTTTTGATTGAGAGACCCCTAATGGCAGAAAATTACATATTGTAAGTTTAAAATCAAATTGAATCGTGGATTTGGAGAATCGTGACAACCATCCTGCTAAATAATGTCTTGATTAATAAATCTAAGTATATTCACATTAGTTGTTAAAAAATGCCAAATGTTTTAGTAGGCCTATACAATTGCAAAAGCAACTCAAATCAGACAAGCAGAAACAGTGGATTGATAACGTTTTAGTCAACAAGAAGACTAGCAATTCACCTTTTTTAATTCAAAATGAACGTCATAGCCATTTTCCTCTCTCGTCCTCTCTACTACCTTTGTTCTTCCCTCCCTTTTTTTCTCCCTCCATTTCTTCTGAATAGATAGATAGATAGATAGATAGATAGATAGATAGATAGATAGATAGATAGATAGATAGATAGATAGATAGATAGATAGATAGATAGATAGTGTGGGTGTGTTCATTAACAGGGAGCTTTATTGAATGTGTTTTTTAATGTTTATTTCATTATTAACATATAATCAGTGCCATCAATCACTGTGACAGCCACCTATTGTCAGCCTGGCTGTCACACCGCACCACTGTGTGTGTGTGTGTGTGTGTGTGTGTGTGTGTGTGTGTGTGTGTGTGTGTGTGTGTGTGTGTGTGTGTGTGAGAGAGAGAGAGAGAGAGAGAGAGATAAATAAAGAGAGAGAGAGTGGGTGTGTATTTGACGCAATTTCAACAAGGTGTGTAAAATCAATAGCCTTGTCTTAAGGCGAAGGACAGTGGAAGCAGCTCAAGGAAACAAAGGAAGGAAGGAAGGAAGGAAGGAAGGAAGGAAGGAAGGAAGGAAGGAAGGAAGGAAGCTTAAAAGAGTTGAAGAAGAAGGGAATTGGAATAAAAAATATTAAAGAAAAAAAAGGACAGAAAGAAGACATGATATATTATTATGATGATAATAAATAATACATAAATGCAAACAGCAGTGTTGTAAACCTTTTTGTACTTTGTGTTTAGATCTATTAACAAATGTTAGTATGCCAACACACCAAAATCCCTTTCAAACATGCATTGCAACCCTGAACTTAGCTACACATTACCCGGAGGAGCCGCATGTGAGACTGCAAATGTCCGGATCAGTTGGATCGGACATGAAACAGACGCTAGCCTGCCAGGTCCCTGATACCAAAGTCTGTGTAATGTCAGATTGAGCCCCTGTATGATAACAACATAACAAGATCCGATAACTTCTGTCAGGCCGACACTGAAATCGTCAGACAAATTCAACAACAGCAAAAGATTCGGTTGTGACCCAATGACAAACAAGCTACGTTACCACGGTGTAATCCGCGTCACGCCCTGCCTCCTGCACGCTCAATCCAGGCCACCCCTCATCTAAACCAAAGGGAGTATTTCCAGTCAGTGAGAACGCGTCAGACAATCTCCTGTTGTGTGCTACATGTGAGAAAGGGAAACTCCAGAAAATGTCAGCACCTAAATATCTGAACATTGTCCAGAGTTCCAGACTGATCGCAAGAAATGTATGACACGCAAATTACTATGCCATTATTGGCATTTTAGCGTGTATATCAACGTTGTTTGGCCTCCATTGACTTACTTTACTTTGTTTATTGCCTGTGAATTTACGCCGTGGCGAGTAGGATGAAATGGTGCAAATCTGCAGGGAGGTTGGTAAGGGCGGCGGATGGGTAAAACACAGTCATTTTTCCTAAACCCAACTGTCGTTTTCTTCTTTTATTAAACCCAACCCCATTCTTCTTTCCCTAAACCCAACCATTGCTTTCATCTTTCCTGAACCCAACCCTGTTCTTCTTTCCCTAAACCCAACCATCGCTTTCATCTTTTCCTGAACCCAGCCGTTCTTCTTTTCCTAAACCCAACCATCGCTTTCATCTTTTCCTGAACCCAGCCGTTCTTCTTTTCCTAAACCCAACTGTCGTTTTCTTCTTTTATTTAACCCAACACCGTTCTTCTTTCCTAAACCCACCCATCATTTTCATCTTTTCCTGAACCCAAACCCGTTCTTCTTTTCCTAAACCCAACCATCGCTTTCATCTTTTCCTAAACCCAACCATCGCTTTCATCTTTCCTGAACCCAACACATTCTTCTTTTCCTAAACCCAACCATCGCTTTCATCTTTTCCTGAACCCAACCCCGTTCTTCTTTCCCTAAACTAAACCGTAACTTTCTTCTTGCAACAACATAGCAAGTGGAGTGTAAAACACAGGACATTCACCCAGGGGCTTGGAGATTGTGTCCCACATGTTACGGTTCTCAAACTCAACCGCTGCTTTCTTCTCGCGCACATTCACGGCAAGTGGCGTGTATGTTTACTCCCGCTGTATACAGCGTAGACATACACACGGATAGCTCAAAATGCGTATGGATAACACGCCACATGGCTTAAGAATGTTGGCATGTATATTTATGCGAAGTCTTGAGAGTCCATATGAGAAAACAACTTTTTTAGTCTTTATTTTTACGTACATTTGACAGATATTAAGAGATAGCAGAACAATTACCAAAAGCACAGCAGAAAAATATCTGTGAAAGTATTTTGTACCGGCCCGCTTCATTAACAAAGAATAACATTTACATCCCCTTAAGCCTCGTATAACTACACGTTATGTATCTGTGATTCAGGTAATGATAAACCTTGTTCATGGCTGGAGTGTTGCCGGTGTGTGTTTGATGAGAAAACTGTTTGAATACAACTACTATTAAAATGCCCTTGCGCAGAGCACTACACCCCCTCCTTCACTGCAGTAAAACAGTGTGTTGGGAAAAGACTCAATCATGAACGGCTAAGAAGTGAACATTAAACAAAAAAATCTGAGAAAATACCTTCAGTCGAATAAATCAAAACCAAAGCTGGTTGTTGTTGTTGTTGTTGGGGGGAGGGGGGCCTCAGGGTCCCCAGGTGGTGCTGCAGTTTTCATTTCCTAAAGAAACATAAATAAATAAAGTAAAAAATCAACGGGGACAGGGAAATGGCACAGGAAGAATGGAAGCATTTGGACGAGGGCTCGGTTTTTAAAATTTGACTCTGAAAACTTTATTGATCCGAGTGCCAAGCGGAATTACGGAAACGAACCCCGGAGCTTTGAAGAGAAGTTTCACTGTCGTTATCGTAAGCCCCTGTAATCCATCATATCTGGGAATCAAATTAACATGTATCTACACCAACACACACACACACACACACATTTAAATGCAAGCACTTATACACACACGCACATTTAAATGCAAGCACTTATACACACACGCACATTTAAATGCAAGCACTCACATAATTTCTCTGTCTCTTTCACTCACACACACACTCACACACACAGAGGCCAAATCATTAGTTGTAGGTTAATTAGTGTTATAATTAATAACCTAGCAGACAAGTGTATGGGTATATGAGTGTGTGTGTGTGTGTGTGTGTGTGTGTGGGGGGGGTATATGTGTAACGAGGGGTCGGGAGTTAAATCATATTAATTTCAACATTGATTAAGCAATAAAAAAAGACTTTTAACTAGCGGGGGTGTATATCACTTCACCACACAGGCATCGCAATTTAAATCTATGTATTAATTAAAATGCATGGGTGTGTGTGTTGTGTGTGTGTGTGTGTGTGTGTGTGTTGCCAGGCTTGACGCCGAGGTTTCTAGTGCGAAGAAGGGATCAACACTCTTTAACAGAGATAAAGAGAGAGAGAAAGAGAGAGAGAGAGAGAGATATTTGAAGGGGAGTGATAGCAAAACATGGATCGAATTCAGAGAGAAGCACCAGAAACAGAGAAGAAGAAGAAAAAGAAGAAGAAGAAGAAGAGGGGAGTGGGATTGAGGGAATGTGTGAGAGGTATAGATAAAATGAAAAGAGAGAGAGGGGGGAGAAGGAGGGGGAGAGAGAGTGACTGCTGTGTGATTGGATAAGCGCCAGTGACTCTTTGAAATTGCGATCGCCTCAGATATGCATTTCAACGTATAGCTTAACTTTTCTCATATAGATAACAGCTTCGTTAGCCGAAAAACTTTGCCGGTTGCCAACTTGAAAGCCGTGGCGCAGGCCTTTTTTTTTTTTTTGTTGCTTTAATTCCCCAGTCAGGCTCTTTGGTGATTGATCTGCTTTGAAGGAGTCAAATGTAAAAGAGGCAAGAAGAAGTGACGTTTTTATGGCGGCGAAACTTGGGACAGGTTCATGTGGCAACGACTCTAAAGCGTAGAGGTTTCTCAGAGCACGGGTCGGGACGCAACAAAGGTGGAAAATAATTGAGTCCTAACAGCTTTGTTGAAGTGCTGGAGTGAGTTACTGGCTGTGTTAGGCTGCCAAGGCTTTCCCCAAGACCCTGCAAGGCCAAACTGAAGGTAAGCGCAATAAAACACTGCAGAGTGGAAGGTTAAACCGGCAGCAGGTGAGTCTTATCAGCGATGATTACAAAGTAAGTCTGCTGCAGAAATCAGCAGATGTCTTTCAAAACAGACTTTTGCTTAACCTTTACCAAGCTAGGGATCTTCCGTTTAGATGTAAAATTCCAAGAAGTGGCGGAAAAACAACGAAAACAAGGAGGATGCATTGTCACTCCCCGATGTGAGTCAAGTGTCGTGCATGCTCAGATTTATACTGTTTACGGCATAACGCGTCATACTGAGATTTGTGAAATCCATGAAATAATAAACTTTTCTCATTACAAACCATTACAGAAGATGGGAATCATTGCAAAAACGTTTTAGCTATCTATGGTTGTTTGATTGCTAACGTTAGCGCAAAACGCCATTCCAGCCTTTGTTTTGTTTGATTACTAGCTTGTAGCTAAGCTAACAGTCATTTCAAAAACGTTTTAGCGATGGCTGTTTGATTGCTAACGTTAGCTCAAACACCATTCAACTTACAGCCTTTGTTGTGTTTGATGCTAACTTGTAGCCAACAGTGAACCAACTTGGTTAAGTAGGTCATTTTTACTGTATTGACATTACAGAAGTCTCTCGTTAGCATCTTGTATGCTACTTGTTGCAAAGTGACGCATGCGCGACTCATATCTTCTGCACATTTAATTCTCCTGTTTCAGTATGTAATTTTTTGCGGGAACCAATCACAAACTGGCTTATCTACCTGACGCGCTATTGGCGGGTTAAAGATGACGATAGAGAAGCGACCAAGCAGCTTCTTATTTACATTCAACATTGCGGCCGACAAACGCCACTGAAGCGCAGCAAATTCGTTGATGCCGCTGTCACTACAGCGTCACCCGGATCGTTGATCTGATTGGTTGACGGATTTTCCAATTACATACAGAGTCATTTGAACTATGCCTGTTGGTCACGCCTCTTGTGCAGAGATAATACAGAGAAGACTCCCCAGACCAACGCTTAATCTCAAATCTATTGAGCATTGCTTGGTCTGGTGATAGCCAGTCTAGTCATAAGTCCAATTAAGGTGACATATTTATTGAACTTGCAAAACAAAATAGTTGTAGATGATGAAAGCTTACAGCCTCTGTACACACGTTGCTGAAACTTGAAGCCCTTGGGCTCAAAGATTGGATCTTCAGTCCTTTTCCACTGCAGAATTAGGACTTTGTGAGGTTTTGGTATCCAAGGTTAAAATGTTCTAGATCCGCCACCTCAAATTTGAAAAAAAGTCACAGATTTACTCAACAATCACTGGATGTATATGTGTTGGTAAATGGTGAATAACACCTTGGGGATGTTTTTACGAGCGGTACGAGCACTTACATCAAGCTAATGCTAATGCTAACTGCAACCCTGTCGTACGTTTACAAGCAGTATAATAAAATCCACTAACCACAGGGGCTAACACACCTCTCTCTCTCTCTCTCTCTCTCTCACACACACACACGCACACACACACACACACACACACACACACACACACACACACACACACACACACACACACACACACACACAACAGTCACCGCAGGGTGTTGGAGAGAAAAATGATGAGAAGATCAATCATCAGCTGTCAACAGTGGCTAATAGAGTATGAGAACAACATATTAACTATACTGGTTAGATTAACACTCACTCTCTCACACACACACACACACATAAACACACACACAAACATACACACATATCAACACTAACACACACAAACACACACACACACACAAATGTAATGTTAACTATTGATCAGTGTTACAGTTTATTAGTTTAGTAGTCAAAACTTATACGAAGAAAAACACCTTTAACAGCATTAACACAAAAAAACACAGTGCAAACTAGCATGCATTAACACAAATGCAAATGTATTGATGATAATAAAATTTTGATACTGTGATATTCTCTCTCTCTCTCTCTTTCTGGCGGGGTATCTTTGGTGGTAAACAGATTGATCTCCACAGATAAAAACTGGCACAGTGGCTGTGCTTTCCTCCTTAAACCTGCCAGATGGCAGAAGACTTTTATTAGAGGTATTCTCTTGTACGTCGTGGGTTTGATTGAAAGCTGGAAGAATTTGACCTCTCTTAACAAAAGCCCAAACACTCCGAAGGCAACAGAGAAGGAGAGAAAAGGAGAAGTTCACTTATTCTGTACTTACATTGAAGTCCAACCAACAGTCTTTGGACTGGAAGTTAACCTAATGCACACAACAAGTAAGAAAAATGTGTAACAAAATAACAAGACAATAGATTTAAAAAAATCTGATGCAAAATTTGAGATTTTTGCAAATACACATATTCACTCAATGGCGGAGAGTTAAATGTGATTGAGTGTAAAGCTGACTCTTTTTAAAGGGTAATTCAAGTGTAATTCTATATTTTTATTATCGTCAACATTTCCCATGTTTAATGTTTGTGTAGCAAACTGATGAAACTGATGGAAAAATCACATTAAACAGATTTATTTTTTTTTAAACTGAAATTAGTACTGATTCCCAAACAGAAGCAGGACTCCTTTCTTTGACCTCCGTAATGATCCATTACAGTAATGTACGTGCCTGTGTCTGTGTGTGTGCGTGCTGTGCTTGCGTGTGTGTGCGTGCGTGTGTGTGTGCGTGCGTGCTGACCTTTCCCCAGTGTTAGCCAGTCTGGGCCATCACAGGAGGTATTAATGGACTAATCACATTAAACAGAGAATCATTAATCATCTCCCCTCAACGCTGTCACTGCCATGTAACGCCTAATCAACTCTATTGTTTATACACACACACACACACACACACATAGGCATGAGCCTGGCACAAACACTGATGCACACACACACATCCTGGACAGGCAAAAAAAACCAAAAAAAACACACTCTCAGGCATGAAACGTGCCATTTTTGCAGCAAAAACACACCTCTAAAGTACTTAAAAAGGAGGAAATTATTTAACCTCAATCTCTCTTTTTCTTTCCTCTCTTTTTGCTCATCACATTTCCAATCCATTTTCTTAATTTTTCTCTATTTTTTCCCATGTTTTTCTTATGTTGTATCCTTTTTCTTTTCTCTTTCTCTTTATATCTCCTGTGCATCTTTTCTTTCTCCCTCTCTCCATCTTTCATCCTCTTCACTCTGCACACTGTTTTGCTGATTCAGCAGCGGCGTCATTAGGACACACAAACACACACACATACACACACTGCATCTTTAATAATCACACTCAAAGCTTTAAGTGACACGATGCTGAACGAAGCTAAATACCCAAAAAGTTCATTTAAATTCTTATTTTAATCACATTTCCAACCTTGTTGCTGATTGGCTGTCATGTTACTGTGAGGTTCCTTGTGTTTTTGTCAATAGATCCCTAAATGTGATTATGTTTGAGCTGCAGTTTTCATGTGAAATAGTTATTGATCTGGTTAGAAAGTGAGATAACAATTTATATATTTTGTTAAAGGTGATACATATTGTATTAAACTGTACATTCAATATTCTATAATACATTGTTGTATTTTTTTTCTTAAAGAAAGAGGAATGTGTTTTTTTTTCTTTAAAGAACAGCCAGTTAACACGGCTCATATATTCCACCTCCTCTCACTCCCGTTTTCTCCTCCGCTCATCCAATCTAACCATCAGAGTCTTGCAAAGTGTGTAAATGATTAGACATGGATAGGGGGAGGAACGGAAGGAAAGAACGGGGGAATTCCTTCACTGGGAACGCCGGTTGGTTGCACCTACCGACACAAACAAAATCACACAAGAGAAGAGAATGAAGGAAGCAGGAGAAGCGATAGGAAGGAAATAAAGGTGACAAGAGTGAAACTTTCATGGGATGGAAAATTAAAGATTAAAGAGAGACAATAAAACACGTCAATTGCTTACAACATAGAAGATGTGTGACTGAATAGAAGTAGAAACAGAAGGAGGTGTGTAGGTATGGGGAGCTGAGGATGAGAGACAGATTGGAGTAAAGAGGAGTGCATTAAGAGCCGCTGTGTCTTTTAGCGGCTTACGTCTCATTTGTAAGACGAGAGACAGAGAGCTAACCAAGTGGAAAACACCATCTAGAAACTATGATTAAACCCTTCCACTGTAATAATGAGATCTACTCCAATCCTTTTAACACCATCCTTCACACACACAGACACACACACACACACACTTCAATCCAAGATTTTTTAATATAAATGTATAAAATAAATTTAAGGTCAGACGTGTAATTTGTGTCAGTGTAACTGTGTGTTAATCACTTTAAGGACTCATCCTTCATAGTGTGCGTGTGTGTGTGTGTGTGTGTGTAAGCTGGAGCTATACAAACCAAGTGAGGACATTTTCAGTTTCTATGTTTGATTTTCCCGGTCTTTGTCTTGTAAGTACATTTACACAAGGAGGCCTACTGTACTTAAGTATTAATTCAAGGTACTGTACTTATTTCTATTTTATGCTACTTTATACTATGTACTCCACCACATCTCTGAGGTAAATATTGTACTTTTTACTACATTTGTCCGACAGCTTTAAATCCTTCCAGATGACAGTTTTTTTCATCCCTCTCCTGTCCAGTGAAAACCGTGTATCTCCAGATGTGTTGATGTTGAATGTTTGTGATAAACTGCAGGACAAAACGTTCCTTAATGTGTTGAAAAATGATTTAAAGTCTTTAAAAAGCCTTGTGGATCAGCTGGAAAATGTATCGTCACAAAACTGAAAACACGGCTGTTTTTCTGACACCAGGAAAACTTGAAAATCTTTTCATAGAGACGTCGATATACGAGATACGAAGGACAGAGACACTACTAACATATGATGATCTTATAGAATATGATGCGTGGCTGTAGATGAAACTACCCAACAGTATATGAAAGAGTTAACATGAACACAACCTTGATCATCTACAGCAGGAAAACGCAACAACACGAGACCATCGGTTTTCACATTTCACCCACTCAAGGTTTTTTTGGAGAGCTCTGCTAACAGTGTTGGAGAAACAGCAGTCTTAAAATCTGTGCCTCTTAATCTTTGTAATTGTCAAAGCGAAACCCTTTAAACAAACGTTCACACCGACTTCCATTTTCTTGGTGTGAAATGGGCTCTTCAGTGGTCTTAACTGGCTTACAGCCGTCCTTTCTGTTTCAAAGACAAATCCTATTTTCAGCTCTGATCAGTCAAGAACAGACGCGAGGATGTCTCTGTTTCAGTATCTCATTTAGACACACACACACACACACACACACACACACACACACACACACACACACACACACACACACACACACACACACACAGCCTGTTGCCACAGCTGCATTTGGAGACAAATCCCTTTTTCTGCTTTGCCCTTTCAGACAAAAACCACTCGTCTCATTTCTTAACCCTGCCTGTTGCACGAGATAAAAGAGGACTTTGGGTGATCATTTATGTTCTCCTTTTTCTCTTCACCTCCTTCCTCTCATTATCTTTTCTTTTCACTCCTTTCTGCGTTGCCAAGATCAAATTATGCTCTCTGTGTTGGGACAGGACATAAAAGTAGACTGCAATATGTAATTACAGCAGAAGAAGAGTAACAACGTTGTGCCTCAGAGGGACTGGAAAGTGTTAATACCAAGTACCTAATAAAAGGAATAGTTCACTCAAAAACAATATAAATGGTACATAGTACTCGCCTCTTTATGGTTCTGGTAAAAGTATCTGTCATATGGTGGTAAGGAGAGCAGTGTGCCCAAAAAGAAAAGCATGTCAGTGCAAACAGACTTTGATGGAGGCCGAACGAAAGACAGCAAAACAGGTTATAAAACGGCCAGGGAATAAAAATCTAAAAATTCCAACATGATCTCACAGAAATACATGAAATGACCCCGGCCTTTTCAAACCACATTACATGGAGGTGGCATAATAATGTGTTAAAATGACGTACCAACGCCAAGGAAACATAGTCTTCTTTTTTTCCAAACTTTGTTTATTGTTGCTTTTTCAAGAACAATTTTCAGTGCAATTGTGATTTGTGTATAGGACAAAAAAAATAAAAAAATTAATTAAAAATATATATAAAAATATGTATACTAAAATAAAAAGGTTTTAAGCACCAAACTTGGTTCGGTTACATTAAAGGTTGTAGTTTGGGCCCAAATAAGTATGTGTGTTACGTAACTTACATTACATACTGAAGTTAAAATAAGAACTAACCAAACTCGAACGGCCTCCTCCTGGGGAAAGTCCTGTGTTTGTTTGACCCATCCATCCGACCTCCTCCTTACGCGGACATTGTTGCTCTTTGTACTAAGTTGCCTGACTGACTTCTTTACTTTGATAGGACAGCTGAAGACATGAAAAGGGGGGGTATGACATGCAGCCAAGGGCCGCAGATCAGAGTTGGACCCCGGCCTGTTGCGCTGAGGAGTAATCCTCTATATGTGGGCGCCGGCTCTACCAACTGAGCTTTCTGGGCGCTCCTAACTTCCTTCTTGAGATAGCGCTGCACATCCTGGCTCACGATTACGTCACGTTATATACGACTTAAACAGTGCTTTTTGTAGGTATAAGTATGAACATTGAGAACAGCTTGAAATCTTTCAATCTGAACGTAGGAGACCGTTGAACAGGGGCGAGGCTGGAAGGGGATAACCTGACCGCCCCCCCTGTGCCAAAAAAAAACTGGGATCGCCCTGCCGTTGAAATGAAATAATCCCACTGTTCATGATTAGAGTACAGTATGACGTCAATCAGACACATCTGTTACATCTGAGATGATAGGTTTGCACGGACGACAGGAAACAAGTCCTGAGTGATTACTGAGTGATTGGAGCGTTGAGGGTAAGCTGGTTGCATGATATCTGGTCACACAGCACAGAAATTACACGTTAAAACTGGATATGTATATGTGTGTGTGTGTGTGTGTGTGTGTGTGTGTGTGTGTGTGTGTGTGTGTGTGCTGAGGGCAAGGTGTGAAATAGAGTAGCACTTGTAAATGGATATAACTGAAGCAGGTGATTAACCATCAAGGTTCTCGACCCACTCCCTCAGTACTGCAGCCGGGGAGGGATGAAGTGGATGAGAAGAGGAGGAAAAGGGGAAGGGAGAGAGAGAGAGTAGAGGGAGGGACGACAGCAAAGGAGAAGGAGAGGGGAAGTAGAGAGTACAGAAAAGGGGAGAAAGATGGGAAATGCGAGTAGGAGGAAACGAGGAAGGAAGAATGAGGACGAGCTGCAAAGATCGAGGATGAAGGAAAGCAATAGAGAAACATGAGATCATGTCACAATGAAATAGAACTAAGACAGGACTAACCAAAGTAAAAAGAGAGAAAGGAAGAAAAAAAAGAGGGAAAGAAATAGAGTGAGAGACAAATACTGAACAAAAAGAATGGGAAAAAGTATTACAGGCGGGAGCAAAGAGGAGGGAAAATGAAAAGAACAAGAGGAAGGAAGAAGGAATGAGAGAGTGAGGACCGAAAAATAGGAAGATGAAATGGGGAATGAGGAGGAAAGATGGAGAGAAAAGAGAGAAAGAAGAAAGAAACACATACAGACAAAGAAGGGAAGCAAGAGAGAAAGAGAAATAGAGGAAAAGATGAAGAGAGAGAGAAATCAAACTGGAAAAAAATTAAGTTTCAGAGGAAAGCACAAAGGAGGGAAGGATGCAAAGAGGAGAGGAGATGGAGGTACTAAGGGAGAAAGAAAGAATGAAAGAAAGGAAGGAAGAAAAAAGAAAGAAAGAACAGAATGAGTAGGAGACAAAGATTGGGATGGAGTGAGAACATTAATGAAAGAGAAGGAAGTTTCCAAAACGAGGGGAAAGAAAGACGGACGTCAAAAGAAAAAGAGACAAACAACCTGAAAGACATTAAAAGTGTAAAAGAAGAGAGCAAAGAGGGGAAAATAGAAGTAAAGGATACAAAGTCAAAGGATTAAGTGAGAGGAAAATGAAAGTAAAATAAAGAGAGAAAAAGGGGATGAAATTGTATAAAATGAAGACGGGATAAATAACTGTTAAATGTAGAAAGAAAGAAAGGGCAGACAAATACAAAATGAAAAAAAGAAAGAAAGAGAGAACAGCAGGCTCCTCCCTCCTCCCCCCCCTCCCCTCAGCAGATATGATCTCTGTCATCAGCTTTCTTTCACTTTTCCCACATCACATTGCTCCAATCAGACGGCCATTATCTCCCATTAAGGAGCCAGGAAACACTGCGCTGATGCTTCCTGATTCATTTCACCTTCTCCAGGCCTTAAACGACCAGTCTGACTGCTGCTACACCACAATCCCAGATATGTTTTAAAATCAACTCGGCTTAATGACTTCAGTTCCCAACAGCACAGGAAACAACTCAGACGGAGAAGGTCATCCATCACTGTGACGGAAAAAGATGCAATCACATCAAAGTTTGTATAAACATTCAGAAACAAGTTCATTGTTTCACTGCAGTCACATGGGAGTTTTCCCATCGCATCATCATTGGATTTTTCCATTAATCAATGCATCTTCTACTTTAAGGCTCTAATGCGTAACTTTTTGATATTAATAACGTCTGTTACATCCGTTGCCAAATGAGTTGCTACAAAGCTAATTAAGCTCCACACAACTCTCTCTGTATTTCTCAGCATGGCTATGTTCAGAAGATTGTGTCGTCCTGCGACTTTCGCGTGCAGAAACTAGAGTGAAGATAATTAACCCTCTTCTCAAGGTGGGGGAGTCGTGGAGCTTTGGCGCAGTATATGATATATGCCTTCGGTGTAGGAGACTGGGGGTTCAACTCCCACTGCGATACATCAACCAATGTGTTCCTGAGCAAGATACTTAACCCCTGGTTGCTCCGGAAACGCAGCAATTGGAAGATGCTTTGGATAACTGCATCAGATGACAGGACAGGACATATAATGAAGAGTCCATTTTTTTTTTTAAATCCTCTGTGTCCTACTAACAACTGCATGGAGGAGGGGGTTGGGGTGGTGCACGATCACGGAAGGCTTGTATCATGTGGACGCGCCAACAGTTTTCTTCCTCATAGGGGAGACAGAAACTACGCACTATAGCTTTAAAAGGTCAGAAATGTGTCATCAGCCAAATGGCCATTACAAAAGCACTGGTTCCTATCATTTGTAAAGCAAATTTGATTTCTTTATTTATTCATTCAGGACAACGCACATTGATGAACATGTACAGCAGTACATGTAAAAATGCCAGATTGTAGCCGGAGGGCTAATTTCCATCTGCAGTCCATCAGGCAGGTTGAAGTTACAATAAAAAAAGACAAATACATAGAATAGTAACATTTAGTATATAACACAAGAAGTATCAAAAACATATTAATGAAGACTGGAGTTTTGGTGTTAATGTTGCAACAGCTCGACTCATCAAACATTGATTTATGTGACACATTCAGAAGGAACAAGACGGGACAGCTGAAGTGTCTTAATTCAGCTTCCTGCTTCTCATATTTCCATAATTAGGTTTAAAGCAACAGCTGACTATCCGTGCAGTCCCATTATTCAAGATTAAAAGGTGAACACGCAGCAAAACTTTTAACAAGAAAGAACTATAGGAAAATATGAAATAATCTTGACGAGACGAAAGCTTGAAATTCTGCAGTCTGCAGTGATGCAAAACATTAAGAGGACTTTAGGAGAAGAGGCTAAAGCTAAAATTGGTCACAGTGTTTGTTTTGAGCTGCGGGGCGGAGCAGGCGGGTGGAGTTTACTGAATCAAGGACACAGAAAGTATCAGGTGATGCGTTGGTGTGGACTTTAAATGGTTCCCTGTGATTGTCATCCACACACACACACACACACACACACACACACACACACACACACACACACACACACACACACACACACACACACACACACACACACACACACACACACACACACACACACACACACACACACACACACCCTTGCTATTTGACTTTCCATACAGTTAATGGTTTGCACCTGTTCTGTTTTGTGCAGCTTTTTCCAGCGTATCCTTCATCAGTACACACTCGCTGTGTGTGTGTGTGTGTGTGTGTGTGTGTGTGTGTGGCACTCTCTTTTCCACAACATGTCCCCTTCCTCGTCACGCTGCCTCTCTCCTTTGCTTAATTTTGTAGAAATGCCACGGTCTGTGCACACTCCTCCACGTAGGATGTTAAGATCAGGATTTTAATCCACATTCGACAGAGGATGTGACACCAACTTCACATCCAGAGGTGATGTTTAGTACTTGATCGTCTCCGGTCTTTCAGTGATGAGAGGGAAAGCACCGTGGTATGTTCTGACTGTTAAACTCTGATAGGTTAGGAGTTTAATTGCATTAAAACATGACCCTGTTTGTACACATTTGTGCTTCGTTTCATCGAGCACTATAAATCTGTTGTCTGAAGGAGTAGGCCTTGATGGGGAAAAGTGCTGCAGAAAATAAGTAGCATCCATAAGAAAGCTGTGGCAGCCCGCGGAGCGAGGTATTCCAGACTTCCTTCTCCACAGCCAGCTCCTCCTGGACGATCATGAGGTTTTTCCAGGCCAGATGAGATATATTATCTCTTCAGTGTGTTCTGGGTCTACCCCGAGGTCTCCTCTCAGTGCCTGGAAAACCTCCAGAGGAAGGCGGCTCGTGAAGACGCAGCGGCTCTCTGAGCTCCCTGCTCATCTCTGAGGCTGAACCCTGGATACATTCCAGCTTGCTTTACCTAAAAACCTGTAACAAAACAATAGGAAAAAGATCTTTATCGTTCCGTATTACGTTAGAAAAAGAAAACTGGGGTGTCTGAACTTCATGAAACATGTTTTAAATTCTATGTGTCCGCATAATTAAAAACGTGTTAGCTGAAAATAAAGCACTTTGGTGAATTGAGATTGTTTTTATCGTTCATGAAGCTGAATAGATCTTTATTACTTTATATAATTTGTTCACTATTTTGAATATGTAAATTGTTGATTAACATGAGCTGGTTATTTAAAAATGTTTTATTATTGGCCCGGCACGATGCAGGTGCATCATCACCTCACTGAACCTGCAGAGTTTAGAGGACGACACGCTGCTGCAGCAGAAAAACTATATGAGAGGGAAAGCTGTCTGTGTGTGTGTGTGTGTGTGTGTGTGTCTCAGGAGGGAAGCGGCAGCATAAAGACGCCAGATGCTACTGTGTCAAGCAGGTTAGGTGTGTGTGTGTGTGTGTGTGTGTGTGTGTGAGACAGAGAGAGACAGAGAGAGACAGAGAGAGAGACAGAGAGAGAGAGAGAGAGAGAGACGGGTAAGTGGAGACAAAAGGAGGGAACTAGAGACAGGAGATGGAAAATGAAAAGTGTGTGTGTGTGTGTGTGTGTGTGTGTGTGTGTGTGTGTGTGTGTGTGTGTGTGTGTGTGTGCAGATGGTCAGTAGAGACGGAGAGGTTCAGGTTACAGTATCAAAATAACTACTCGTGTGTGTGTGTGTGTGTGTGTGTGTGTGTGTGTGTGTGTGTTTCTGAACCTCTTCTATCAGCTGCTTTAGATCATCCTCAGGTCTTTACCTCCATCTAGTGGTCCCTTTGACATTTCTAACAACTCTAGTAACTAAGCTTGTCTTTTTCAACAGAATCCAAACAAACCCTTTAAAACACCAAAGCCACAATGACACTAACTAACTAACCGATGGAGGCAGCGGTAGACCAGCAACTCACGTGTTCTGCGAGGTAAAATTACTGTTTTTGTCAAAGGAGTCTGGTGGCTCTGAATAGAGCAGAGATAACAGCTTTAGTGCTGACTGCCATCTACTGTAGCTTACACACTGATCAGGGAGATACCTCATACACACTTCAAAAGATACAAATTATCCCTTAAAAAAAACATACGAGAAGCTTATAAAATGAAGCACATTGTCAAAGATTAAACTGGATATTCACAAACCATCTTCACTTGTGATCTTTCAGTGTACAGTTTTGGCCTTGTGTCATGTTTCAGTTCCACCAATGGTAACTGCTGCTCAAGTTCATGCTGTATATCTTAGAGTCTTCATATCTGTACATTACTGCTATTTGGTCTTCTGGTTAGATGTTGAACAGCACCTGCACTCTGTACAGTGACAATAAAGTTGAATATAATCTAATGCAACCGCCAA
>JABXJD010000114.1:95000-247500 GCA_013375575.1 Percina caprodes
TGTAAGTTCTTCTGGAAGATGTGTGTAGAGTACCACGCCTTCTTCAGGTTGGCAGAGGAACCGAAGACAATACAAAAAAAACTGCTGTCCTGTAAAGGCTCCAGGTTTAGATACAGGTACAGTGGTGTTATAAAAAGGTACACTCGGATTCAATTCTGATTTAAAGTGCTCATATTATGCTCATTTTCAGGATCACAATTGTATTTAGAGGTTGTACCAGAATAGTTAGTAACATGGTTTTATTTACAAAAATTATTTTTTGTACCGCACATTGCTGCAGCTCAGCTTTTCACCCTGTGTGTTGAGCTCTCTGTTTTAGCTACAGAGTGAGGCATCTCACTTCTGTTCCATCTTTGTTGGGAGTCGCACATGTCACTAGCCAGTCAGAAGCAGAGTATGAGTCACGCTAACAGCTAGGTGAGCATTACAACGCGTGTTACAAAGTGATGCACGTTTGTCACAGACGTAAAGGCTGGAGTCCAATAGAGCTGTTTGGAGCAGGTTGTGAACAGTGTTTTCTGTTGGAGATGTAAGTCCCTTTGTGGGGGACTTCACTTTGTAAACATATCATGTTCACAAAAAGATATATAACACAATAAAGGAATGGGGAAAAGCCCCAAAAAAAGCATAATATGAGCACTTTAAATCTTACCAATTTGTTTTTTTCTAGTTTCAAATGTAGTCTGTTTTGTTGTTGAAACATGTTAAGCTGATGCACAAAACGTACAGTTCAGGGCACCAACGGGGAACAACCTTTGGGTCTGTTCATGCCTTCCTGTTGACTAAGTGTTCCTTACTTTAGTAAGGTGTCAAGTCACCGTAACGGCATTTCATTATCTCAACACTTGTAATAGTACTTTGTATAAAGTACCCTGTGGAACGATCAAAAGTCTAATCTAATCTAAGTAATCCTCTATTTCCTGAAACTGAGTAGTATCATTTTTCTGTATTTAATTTGGCGAGAGCTTTGTATGCAAAACTTTACAATAAGCTTAAACAGAACAACGATGAAGATATACTTTTTTTTTATGCATTATTTATATTGTGTGGCAGCGGACGGACGCAGAAGCAGCTGCTGGAGTGTATGGGATCAGGGGAGAAGAAGCCTTCGCACTTTGAGAGGTGAGAATAAACTCACTGGCATAAGTCAGAGGTATCAAGGTATACACACTGATTACGATGCTAGAATCAACCCTTTCGATGGAAATGCCATCTTCATCGACTTTTTTTTCAAACTAACACTACTCATGTTTTCCTTCTCTTCTTGTTAAATTTACTGTATATTTTAGCCATTTAGAAAACAGATAGAATAACCCTCTAATCTTTGATCACCTTCCTTTGGCAGTCAAGGGTCAACTATATTAAAGGAACATTTGGAAAAGGGATAAAAAAAAAAACACAAGTTTACAACCTTTTTGTCTTCTTGCTCTTCATCCAGAATCTACTGTCAGTCAGACTGCGATCGACAGTGTCGCTCCTCCCCTGATCTCCTCACGGACGTCTCCAAGGAGGTAATAAAAACTATTCATGCATTACTGTACATAAGAAGTATCAATCAGTTAGCTGAATAACCGGTAAGTCGATCAACAGAACGTTAGCCGGTTAGGTCATTGTCGAGTTGGTTTTACGTTTAGGAAATTGAATATCTTTGGGTTTTGGACTGTTGGTCGGACAAAACAGTCGAGGACCTTTAGCTCCAGGATATTGTGATTGGCATTTCTTTCTTCAGTTTTCTGATATTTTATTGGCCAAACAATTGATCAAGAAACTTGGCAGATTCATTGATAATGTCAATACGTTGTTATGTTTGTGTGTCTTACCTCCTCAGATGTACGAGCACTCCCACCTGTTCACCCGGTCAGGTCATGCCTTGGCGGTCTGCAGTCAGGATGAGTTGGAGCCACATCATCGAGGCGTAGACAACGTCGAAATCTGTGGAGGAGGGGCTAAACGTAGCCAATCCTCCATCGCTTCTCTCTTTCCATCATATCTACACCAATCAACCCCCTCGCCCAAGATAAGATCTGCCTCTCTATCTGTGATGGAGGACATGAGGGGCGGACGGATCGGGATGCAACGCCAAGCCCAAAGGCTAGCCGGTGTCTATGGAAACCGCTCACGGCGTCGGCCCAATCCTCAGCCTCACCCTGATGCCACTCAGCAGCTGGTTCTTCTCTACCCGAACAGCCCTGCCTACCAGTATCACCCAATCCTCCCAACATTCCCATTAGCGGGTTCCTCGCCACTCAACCGACACCCCTACTTGACAGACTACGTTGCCGTTTCCTCACTGGAGCGTTTCCCGCAGGCAAGGAAGCAAGATTATGTGAGGATGGATGGCATATCGCGGACGCCTTTCTATCCGCTGAGATACGATTCGCCACCAATCTCGCCAATGAGGAGGAACCTCCGCCCCACCGGATCAGGCGGGCACGGATTGGCTCGGGTCTACCAGCCTGGAAGCAACGGTGCGAGGCTCCTGGGCGTTGGACATACGGAGGCGGGGCATTACAGCGATGACTCCAACTTCCTCCCGGGGCTCCCTCGCCGCGTTGCTAGCCAACCAAATGTCAAGTTTAACCTCTCAAGGAGTTCTAACCCCGCCTTTAACCCTGCCTCTGAGTTCCGTCCCCTTGGTTACTACCCCCACCTGACACGCCCCTCCAGACCCACCTACCTCCCTCTAAACTCCTCCCCTCCGCCCAATCGACCCACCTCGCTATGCATGATTGGAGGCACCACACGAAGCTACAGCGACTCAGACCCGGAGGTTTTCTATCCATATTACTGCCCACCACCCCCGAAGGGGAAATTTGTACGGTCCGCTGGACTAGCCAGGATGAGGTTCTCCTCCGGGAGCCTCCAATTGGACGAGGAGGACGAGGGGGAGGAGGAGGAGGAAGAAGAGGATGGAGCAACGAAGGAGAAAGCAAAAAAGTTGTTGAAGGGCGAAGAAGAGAAGAAAGAAAAGACAGGAAAAGATGGGACTAAAGGTGCTGCAAAGATTACTGAAGTCACATTGTGAAAACTGGCAGGATGGGTTTCAAAATTTAAAAAAACCTCCACTACAGACTGTAGAATAAACAAGACAATTGTAATAAATGTGATGGCTTCATATGTAGGAGAAGTGTATTGTTTACTATGTGTGCTGGCAGTTGAATTGTATAGTTTTTGCCTTGTTTTAGCAAAAACCTCCCCTTCATTGGTAGCCACATTATGGGTATAGGCTAGCAAATTAGGAGGGTTATTATGGTTATTATGTTATCTATGTACTATTACGGCATAACCACAACCCCAGGAAAACTTGATACTATCGCCGAGGAGCTTCCAAGATTTGGTCGCTTGTGCATTTGAATCTAAAGAGCTGTAGGCCTACACTCAGGTTGCCAGGCTACAGGTAGTCTATATCCACAGCGTTCAACTTCCAGGATGGCTCTGTTGCCGCTGGCAATTCCACCAATTCCACCGAATGACACTCTTTTCGGCCGGATGTTTTCCTTCCACTTTCTTTGTGTTGGAATTTTAACCTCTGGTGGATTTCTGAGGACTACAGTTAACTGCTCCTCAGATCTCTGCAGGGTAAATCCAGACAGCTAGCTAGACTATCTGTCCAATCAACTTTGGAACGTACACATGTTCCATGACCAGACCCTCCTCCACAGCGCTATGGAAGAAGGTCTGGCGAAGCGAGACTAGGTTGCAGGTAAAGCTGTACTGCTTGGTTCCATCATTGGACTCGCTCTCCGTGGTCCGGCGCTAGTCAGTGTCGTTGTCGTTGACCGTTCATTTGCAGACATTGAAAAACGCGGACAATAACATAACAACACGACGGGGGCGATTCAACACTCAGAAACCCATGTCTGTCCTCCTCAGACTCTCTTCTCAGTCTGTCCTCAAATTCCCCGTGGAAACTCCCCAGCTGCCCTTTGAGTAGCCTGGCAACCAATTAGGAAGATTGTGCCGTGACAGTAACCGCCCTAGCTGACTATCAAAGGTCCAACAATGTGTAGTAGCCTGGGCCTTAGCAACTGACCTGGTTTACAGTTTTGTACACCTTTTAAGACTTTAATATCTTGTTGGTGTGATGCCTACATAGGTTTGAAAAACGTATTGGATAACTTTCTGGGTGGTAGAATTTTGTAGAGAAATGTGAAGATTTACAATGTGTCAATAAAGGATTATTCAAGGAAGAGAAGATTTTCAAATTAAATTCATCCGATATTTACTCTACAATTTATCATATCATTGTTGGGTTCTGATAACAGAAATTAAAAGAAAAGTAAAGATTGTTAGAAACTACTCATACCCCAAATTTAGAACATTCTTTGTGACAGTGATGAAAACATTTCTCGAGAGAAATCACAATGAAGTAAACAAAGAAACAGATGAAACACCTTTCTCAATCAAACTTAAATATTTATTCATAAAACTCTAAGTCCTGCTATGAAAAAAAGTACACTTCTGTATAATCTCATATCTTTCATTTTACATTCTCCCCCCCCCCAACAAGCACTTTCCTATCCCTTATGATATATAAAAAGACAAAAATATAAAATTACCAAGTTTTATAGTGTCTTTGGTACAAACTATCAGTAATAGCTTTGATTACAGCTCCCTTCATGCTCTTGGAAAGGACCTGTGCTACTTTCCAATGGTGGTATTATAAACAACATCAAATATCACGTTAAGAATCAACTCAACAAGCAATGATTTTTTTTATGAAAAAGGATAGGACTCGTGAGCGAGTGGAAAAACCTTCGTCTCGCTTGCAAATCTTGGAAAAATGTTCATTTTGTTTTATTTACACTGGAATCGTATTCCAACTAGACACTTTTTGAACTACACACATCCCAGGAAGTCAATCCCAGAATGAAATAGGTGTATGGCTGTAAAACGAGCTAAATATAACCCTGAAAATTCGATGTGTTAGACTTTGGAAGTTAGACCTGACCTGAATTCCTGGATCAGGGAACTGTAATATAAAGCATTACTAAAGACAACAAAAAATATGTTATATTGGCATATAATCTGTCTCAAGTGCTACCGAACAAACATATAGACATCTACAAAGTCAAGAAAAGTCATGACTCAAAACCTACCACTGCTGATGGAGAACCCTCGTCTGTATATCTTTCTGTGCGCGGTTTCAAAAAAACCTCCTTTAAGAAAATGACTCACAGCATAAATAATTAAGGCACGTGGTGGTAATTTTAAGACTAATAATTACATAGACTTACTTTAAGCAAGCCCATGGCCTAAAAAAAGGGAAAACAAAAAAAAATATCCAACTGACTAGATTGTTTCTTCCAAACTTCAGACCAGTGGCTTTAATAAAAAAAAAAAAAAAAAAAAAAGCTATCTTTCAAATCCAACTTGGGGGAGAAAAACAATCAACCAGCAACAGTGAGTATATATATATATTTATAATATATAGTGTATATATTACATTAGTAGTGTGTGTGTGTGTGTGTGTGTGTCTGTGTGTGTGTGTGTGTGTGTGTGTGAGTAGCGAGGAGACATCGCACAGCAAATATCCTCGGTTTCCAATCATCCGGCAGCGTCATCGTATGGAGACACAGTCTCTCTTTACATAACGTACTTCCTTCCTTTTCCAATCCATTTTCCGAGTCCTTCAGTTTGTCGTGAATCTGAGACAGAGATTAAAAAGGACGGAGAGAGAGGGAGAGAGAGAGGGAGAGAGAGAGAGAGCGAAATGTTTTGGTCAACGAATGATATGCGGTAATGACGATACGAGAGAGAGAAAGATTCCAATAAAGGCTGCAGGCAGAAGATGAGGAGGAATTACACACAAATAAAAAAAGGACCTTTTATTTGTGGGGCAATTTAAATTAGTTTGACAGTAATTTTACTTCGGGAGTCTACGGTCTACCACTGCCTCGTCCGGTTGGGTTGTTTGGGTGGGTGTTTTAAACGGTTAGTAACTAACAAAACTAAGAAAGGCACAATAACAGAAACAAACTAACCGATGGAGGCAGCGGCAGAGCAGCAACTCCTGTGTTCTGCAAGGTAAAATTACTGTTTTTGTCAAAGGAGTCTGGTGGTGAAGAAAGCTGAGATAACAGCTTCAGTTCCCTTTAGTAAAGGGCTGTCTGGCAGCAAGAAAAAGTTCAGAATCCTTTTAAATACAGCGTAATATACACTTTGTTAGGTGTCTAAAATACGTTTAGCTGCTGCCCCTGTCCACAGCAGTTCATTGATTAGCTTCTGTGTCAGTACATCTTCTGGTACCTTGCAATGATGTGTGTGACCATCCTGTCTGTGATGCCTGGACAAACCTCTTCAGCCAATCGGATGTTGCGTTCCAGCTCCTCGATGGCCAATCGCTGCTCAGAGTGCTCCTTGTGCTGCTGCTTCAACTACAACAATAAAAAAAGTCTGACATTTGAAACCCAGACTGGCATTTACAGGCATAAATTGTGTCTCAGATTAAAAATAGGATGGTTGTATATTTCATGCCTCTGTATCTATCTATCTATCTATCTATCTATGGGAAAAAATAACAAAACATTTGGGGGAAAAAAGTGTGTGTACTATATGTCTAACCTCAGTGAAGACGGGAGAGATGACTGTGGTCAGACTGGCTGATTTACTCTGCTGATCCTGACCCTGCACAGGTAAATCAGAACAGGAGGAGAAAAACAGCGTTGAAAAGTAATAAAAACAAGTTGAGCATTTCATCTGGTGCAGTTCAATACGGCTGAAGAGCAAACTAAACCCTATTAACTATGTTTGACATGACAAAAGTAATAGCAAGATCAGTGTTTGGGAATAAAAGCCTCTATTAAATCTGAGTCAGTGGTCTCGTTTTACCATTTGATCCCTTAAAAGGTCCCATGACATGGTGCTCTTTGGATGCTTTTATATAGACCTTAGTGGTCTAAAATACTGTATCTGAAGTCTCTTTTATATAGACCTTAGTGGTCCCCTAATACTGTATCTGAAGTCTCTTTTATATAGACCTTGGTGGTCCCCTAATACTGTATCTGAAGTCTCTTTTATATAGACCTTAGTGGTCCCCTAATACTGTATCTGAAGTCTCTTTTATATAGACCTTAGTGGTCCCCTAATACTGTATCTGAAGTCTCTTTTATATAGACCTTAGTGATCCCCTAATACTGTATCTGAAGTCTTTTATATAGACCTTAGTGGTCCCCTAATACTGTATCTGAAGTCTCTTTTATATAGACCTTAGTGGTCCCCTAATACTGTATCTGAAGTCTCTTTTATATAGACCTTAGTGGTCCCCTAATACTGTATCTGAAGTCTCTTTTATATAGACCTTAGTGGTCCCCTAATACTGTATCTGAAGTCTCTTTCCCCAAATTCAGCCTGGGTGCAGAATTACAGCCTCTAGAGCCAGTCCCACAATGAGTTTTCCTTAGTATGTGCCAGACTGTAGCTTTTCTTTTCATGGCTTGTTTGAAAGCCATGATGTCTCTCTCACGGGTCGACAAAGCAGAGAAAGGGGAGGTAACCTTGCCCCTTATGACCTCATAGGGGGCAAGATCCCAGCTCGGCCCATCTGAACTTTCATTTCCTCAAAAGGCAGAGCAGGATACCCAGGGCTCGGTTCTCACCTATCACCATTTCTAGCCACTGGAGGACCATAGGCAGGCTGGGGGAACTTGTTAATGTTAAAAAACCTCATAAAGTGAAATCTTCATACCATGGGACCTTTAAAATCAGTTGAGAAATGAATGTGTGGTCATTTAAAAAAAAAGGGACCTACTCAAATTTTACAAAATGAAAAAAACATCTCTTACATCATCACAAATCCATTTATTCCTCATGCCTGACTACAAGACATGCTATTGTCCCCTTCCTGTTAAACCGGTCTTCAAACAAGAAACCATTGAATGCTTTGAGCATTTTGACATTTTCTATAAGCATTTCTCCAGCCGTGAAGTACATGCAGGTGGATGCCGTCCTCCCTTATACTGGCACTGTGCTACTGGTACTGACCGTTACATTGAGGACCTTCTTGCTCTCTGTCTTCTTCTTACGGACCGTGGTGAAGGACCACTCAGGAGACTCGCTGTTCTCCTTATTACTGGACTCACTTTACACACACACACACACACACACACACACACACACACACACACACACACACACTTATTTAGGGTTCCCCATTTCAAGCTGAGTACATATGATCATTGTACCTTCTGAAGTTGTGTTTAATGACACGATGACCAATGATACGGAAACGTATCTAGTTTTTGCCCCAACCAAAGTAATCCCATTACCTGTCTGAGTCGTCGGAGCTGCTGCCGCTGTGGCCCTCCTCCTTCCAGCGCCTGTACCTGTCGATCAGCTCGCTGAGGTAGGACGTCTTCTTACAGTGTTTGACGATGAACTTGTGTTTGAGGAGCTCTTTGGCTGTTGGGCGCTGCATGAAGAGAGAGCAGAGGAAGACCATCTTCATTTCAGCTTTTCAGTCAGGGCTTCGTGGAGGTTCAGAGACCGAGAGAAGAATGTCTGCACTGTTTGCACTATTGCTTTCATTCCCCTGAACAGCTGCGTCTTGTCTAATCGTCCTAATCTAATCTTGGTTGTTTCATCTTGTCACCTGTTCTGCTCTGTGCATCGTTTTGTTGCTAATCTGTTTGTTTCTGTGCTGTGTCTTGTGTCGAATTCTGCCTTGCTTGTGTTGTCTCTCTTTTTTTGTTTCTTTGTATTTTAAAAAGCCTTTTTTTTAACATCAAGGCCAAGATACAGATGTAAAATAGCTCATTCAGGCATTTTTTTTTTTAAATCATGTGTTTTATGATTTTGCACAGCCCCCCTTTCAGAAATAAACTGAATCTAACTGAATTCTGGACAATAAGTGGAGCAGTTCCTAAAATTGTACTTATCCTACGACCCTTTCATATATGGGTTATATATGGAGGAGAAAGGGAAAATAAGGAGATAGGAGGAGCCGTTTGTCCACCAGGGGGAAGCAAAATGCAGCAACAACCACACAGTAAAAGGAAGCTGGCTTAAAATGAATGACACGGAAACAAATTGACTTGGCTCAAACTTTCCAACTGTAAATACTATAAAAGAATTGAGTTTTTGTAAGTATTTAACAAGATGACTCACAGCAGAACAAATGACAAAAAAATAAAAACTATTTAAACACAGGCTAAGTGTTCAAGTCTAAACAAGCCAATTATGTATAAAATCTGTATTTTCCTGTATTTATGCATCATAATTTCGATCCTAATATGTCCTGTGTAATCGAAATATTTTGATGGTTTGTTTGTTCTTATCTTAAATTGTTTTTATAACATCAAAAGCAATTAAAAAACCCCCTAAAAGGACGATTAAATACGGACTGAGTAGAAAAATATATTTTTACAAGTCTAATGTATAAAACCAGCGGTAGGAGTATTCATACCTAAACCGTACCTTTAAAAATACTAGTAATACTACTAATACAAGGAAAAGTCTTGCATTCAAAATCCTACTTACATAAAAGGACACTAGTATTTTTAGCAAAATGTACTTTCAGTATCAAAAGTCAAAGTATTTGTACCCATGTGACAGATATATTACATTATGAGATTGTTAATATGATTATGCATCCATGTTAGAGCGGCATGTTACTGATGTAGCTGCGTCAGGTTGAACTACTTTTAACTTCTTTATATACAGTTAGCTAGTTCAACTCAGTGGTTCCCAACCTAGGGGGCGGGCCCCTCCCAAGGGTCACCAGAGAAATCTGAGGGATCGTGAGATGATTAATGGGAGAGGAAAAAAATCTGAAACTAAGTTTTATACACAGGATTGTACCCACGATGTGGACATAGCAGTTTTGTGATCATTTGAGCCTCTAACAGTCATTTGACTTAAACCACGTAATTAGTTTAAAAGGGGAAATGTCTCGTTTTGTTAGTCTGGAAACCCAAATCTGAAAGATGAAGGGTCTGGCACTGAGTAATGAAAGTCTCCCATCTCGAGGGGTGGCACAAGCGTGCATTTGAACATCTCACTTGGATCACACTGGTTTAATCTCTAACAACGTGTTGTATTTCAAATCCTGGCGTTTGGTTTTCATGTGAAGCAGCTACAAGCATCAGATAAATGTAGTCAAAAGTACAATATTTCCCTCTGAGATGTAGTAGAACAAAATTATCGAGTTAAGCACAAGTACTAGGCCTGCATGATTAATCGTTATAAAATCGGGATCTCGATTCACCCTGTTCCTGATTTAATTTTTAAATAACTGATTTAAAAATTAAAAAAAATTCTCATTTAATTTTACGAGCCGACTGCATCACAAATGCTACGACTTTTTTCTGTGACTTTTAAACATAGACTGTGTAAAATAGGTTTTAAAACGCTCTCAAGCGCTGCAATGCTCTCCCTTCTCTTCATTGAAGCCTTTATGTTTACATACGGGCGGAGAATCGTAATCAATTTTTAAGCAAAAAAAAAAAAAAAAGAAATCATGATTCATATTTTTCCCTGAATCATGCAGGCCTAACATGTACCATAAATTAAGTACCTCCTGTACATGTATATACTGTGTGTTTATAAAACTGTATAAAAACACATGAGCTGTATTTTGCTGGACAGAAAGTTTTACAATTAACTATTTCAAGAGGAATAAAAAGCATATGTCCAACATCAAAAAACATTTATACCGAACTATGATTTATTATTTTAATTATTAAAAAGTGAGAAACCATGTTTCATTACAGTGAATGTAGACTGTGTGTGTGTGTGTGTGTGTGTGTGTGTGTGTCTTACGAAGGTAGGGTCCTTGTTGAGGCACGCCTCGGTGAACTCTTTGAAGCTCTTGGAGAAATCTCCGCTCAGCGTCGGGGGAGGAGACTTGGGGATGTGGAACAGCACTCGCATCGGATGCATGTCCGAGTTGGGAGGCTCTCCCTTGGCGAGCTCGATGGCCGTGATGCCAAGCGACCAAATGTCGGCCTGCAAAGACACGCACAGTCCAAATTAACAGACATACACTGGTTCCATCTCCTGTTTCTACGTAATCTGAATCATTCCACTGAAAATGAGTCAGCCTGTTAAAAGGTGTTTTGTGTTTTTTTTTTGTTGATTACTGTTTCCTAAGAAGATGAGAGTTTCCCTGAAGTAAAGTGCCCTCTAATATTCTGTATAATTTCAGAAAGAAGCCCGGGTACACAACGGGGAGAGATCTTGGCAATTCAAAGACGGCACTAGAAGTTATGGAGCCAGCCGACCGAGTGAACGACACAAAACAATACAACATCACTGAAAGAGAAAGTTTTTTTAACAAAAAGCAAAGGTTTTGTTAAAAAAATAATTTCAGGTAGAAAGTCATTGTTTTCATTATCAATTACCAGTTACCTTTTGTGATTAAATGATTAACTGATTTGTCTGTAAAATGTCCAAAACATTTAATGAAACGCCTTCAAATCGTTTTGTTTGACCAACAATAAAAACAAAGAAAAAAAAGGCACATCTGCACATTTTAAAAAGCTGGATCCAGCAGCGGTTTGACATTTTTGCTTAATAAATAACTGTTAGTGATTCCTTGATTATCAAGCATTAGCATTAATTGTTTTAGCTGCTACTTTGTTCCAAGCTTAAGTTTATTTTAAACGTGTAGTGAATCGGGCCGGGACGATCCATTGAGTCATCGATTACGTAAATGAGTCGACACAAATAATTGGGGTTGAGTCTAAAAATAACATGGAAACATTGAGAAAAAGGCTTGCACGCGGTCTTCTAAAGTGTGGGAGTATTTAACTCGGATACCAACAACAACAACGTGGTAGTCTGTAGACTTTGTAAAATGATCCCTGAGTCAGGATAACAGCAGCAAAACACCGTACGTTGTGCTCGCCTCTGCCTCTCCAGCTCCTCCCGTAGCTCACCTGTATACAGGATGTCCTGCTCTGACTTGAGCGGGAGGTAAACTGTGTCTTCCATAATTGGACAACCAGGTCAGATTGTTTCAGATATCTCACGAGTCCTTTATCACGTCAGTTATAACGGCCCACCTATTAAAAAATTATCGGGTTTCAATCAGGCTCGGGCTCATAATTCCCTTAGAAAGAGAGAGAAAAATTGCACTTTTTTTAAAGTTTTTTATTCATGTATTCCTCCTGAAAGTAACTTGAAATGTTAATTTCTTTTATTGTTGGATTTATTTGATACATCTGAGTTCATATGTTGCTAAAATGCCACTTTATTTACTGTAAGACTAAATGGAGAAGAGCTTGGATGTTAAACAAGAGCTTATTCATTATTTTACCTGCTACTTTTTGCACTTGCTCGGTTTACTCAAAGTTATTATTTTTGTATTTCCTCCTGAAAGTGATTTTATTTTGTTGTTGGATTGATAACCTACACCTGACTTCAGGTTGCACTACAGATTCATTTTACTTGAACAATGCAGCGTTAAACAATTTTAATAAATAGAGATTTGTACCTTATTGAAATATGTTTTGCGTAAATTGTTAATAATTGAGCAATGGGAAAAGAATTGCTCATTGAAAAAAGAATCGCTAGATTAATAGTTTGAAAAAAATCGTTTGGGACAGCCCTAGTAGTGAAACTAGTGAACAGAGATTACATGAATGCAAACACACACACAGTCAGGAGGTTTGTGGTTAAAGTTGTGACACCCACTAACCACATATCAACCCATCCACTAATATAAACACACACTTAGATGTTGCATCGTTTCAACTTGCTCCAATGACCATGTTGCAGCCAAGGTAACTCGCACACGCGCGCACACACACACGCACACCAGTTGTAGCTGCTCAGGCTCATGTTACAACAGGATGCTCTGTGACTGTTTGACTGTTAACGCTGTTGGCTCATATACTGTTGCACACAACATATGGCAGCCTGTAGCAGGAAACACACACACACACACACACACACACACACACTTCAGAATTGCTTGCATGTATCCTACTTAAACCTTCTGCAAAGAAGACACAATTGTCCCACATACACTGTCCTGCTGCCCCAAATACAATACTCCAATACTCACTAGAGCACCAAGTGTAGATTAACCTGCTGCTGAAAATAGTCCCAAACCCCCTGTCTGTGTGACTAAAAACTACAGTGACCAGCAGTATTAGAAACCTTGTGTTTTTTTTTTTATTAAAGCTATAAAACTAATGTGAAAACAGGCAACACAGACAGACAGACAGACAGGCAGACAGACAGACAGACAGACAGACAGACACTTTTTGTTAGCTTGTTCTGACTGCTCAGGTTACGGCTGTAGTTTACGTAACTGTTAGCGGTGTCTGGAAACTGTCTTTGGTATTTCAACAAGTCACACTTTGTCTTCCTTCCCTTTACAGAAGAGTTAAAAAAAAAGGAAAAAGCCTGAATAATCCAATCCACCTCCCTACCACGTGCCACCTTTATACTTAACTACAACTAAATAAAAGAAGAAGACAAATGATAACAAAATTTCGATCAAGGTGAGGAGTAAAAAGAAAAGAATTAATTACGTTGTATGAGACCATCATCAAAAAAACACTACAATAAATACATGGTGAAGTCTGGTGTAAATAATTACATACTACATGACAAATAAAAAAAAAAAACAGTTGTTGTTGTGAGCGTTCTTAGGATGAAAGTGACTTACACACACAGACAGACAGACAGACAGACAGACACACAGACAGACAGACACACAGACAGACAGACAGACAGACAGACAGACAGACAGACAGACAGACAGACACAAAGGAAGCAGGTCAGGAGACGTCACCTTGCTGTTTACTTTGTTACTGGCTATCCCATCCAACTATTTAAACCAGCCTGTTTCCTTTGTGTGTGTCTGATACAGCAGGTGCAGCTATGAATGCATGGACAAAGAAAAAGAGGGAATCCCCTCTAAATAAAAAAAAAAAAAAAACGTTATGACCATTGCCCGGACAACCAACCTGTCATGGCAAGACTAAAGGGTTTTCCAGATTTATATATAGACATACAAGTTACATAAAACATCAAATAACAGCTTAAAATCCTATTTACTCTGACTTAACTAGCTGAAGTCTAGACAAGAGGACACTGTGGGCGTTTCTAATACATGCAAATAAAACCAACAACACTGTGGAAATAATGCAAAACCACCCCAAAGCCAGACACAACAACAAAACCCCGTGGCGGAGGTTGCTCCAGCAATAGCAAAATGCATTGCAAACATGACGCACGGTGTTAAAGCAAGAGAGGAATCCCACGGCCATCAAGAGTAGATTGAAGCCGGATGAGCTTTTTTAATCAAAACATGGAACGTGTGTTTGTGCCAACGAGCACGAATACATCTGAGGAACGACACACCGAGGTCTGAGTTTCCTGTCCGTGTGTTTGATAACCTGATCGAGACTTCATTTCTCCCCGGGGGAAAACGCTTTGCAGACGGGAAAGAAGACACAACCCGAAAATCTCTCGAGTTGTCTTCCCAAACGAGCATGCAACGTTTTGTTTTTCTGGGTCAAAATGTAAAATTTAATTAAAAAAGTAGGGAATTGATCATTTCTTTTTCTTGTGCAGAGCGTTGCAAGGAAACTCCACGTTATTCCTTTTGACTATTTGGTTAAAAAGAAACTCAAATTTATGACATAGAAACTTTTTGAGTATGGAGAAATCCGGAGTTTGAGACGCCTGCGGCACAAAGGTTACATTTACATTGCTACGTTTTTGGTTTTAATTAATATGAAAATTGAAATATGTCTGAAAATATATCTAACCTTATATCCAACAATTTATTCACAAAGCTGTATAAGCACATACATTAAAAAAAACAAAACATGATGACACACTTACTGGTAGCTTTAACATTAAACCATGATGTGTAAAATATAAATGTCCATCCATTTTTATTAATCCAGCCCATCTTCATATGCAACTTATTTGTGTACACTACACGTATCTCTCTTTCAGCTAAGGGACTTAAGAAACGCTGAAGACCCCTGCAGCAGACGAAGATAACAGGTGTCCTACCTTGGAGTCGTAGGCGGACTGCTGGATGACCTCCGGAGCCATCCAGAACGGCGTTCCCACGAAGGTTTCCCTCTTTATCTGCGTGTCCGTCAGCTGACCGGCCACACCGAAGTCTGCCAGCTTCACCTGACCGTGCTCCGACAGCAGGACGTTGGCAGCTACGGAGAATTAACGACATCATTACGACGAGCGTTGGTTAAATCAAAGCTTGCCTCGTGCCAGTTTCTTTTTGGTGTATTGCAGTTTCATACACCGATTTTGAGACAACGGCAATCACCCTTTAATGCAATTGAAGCAGGTAAAATTGAACTTTAGATACAATTTAATATTGTATGTGGCGTTTTCTTTTGTGGGGTGCAAACGTTCCACCAAAACAAGTTGCTTCCCGAGACTATTTAGCAGCGCCACCGTCTCTGCGTCAGGAGCTCAGTGCCGCCCGAGACAATTCTGATTGGTTTAAAGAAGCAAACAACCCAGGGCGTTGTCCTGTCCTATAGTGGAGTGTGAGTGTGTGTGTGTGTGTGTGTGGAGGGGCCGGACCCTGCTCGTCAGCGGTGTGGTGATCGGTCTGGCAATGCGAGACTAGTGTAGTAGCTACAGTAGATGGCGGTCGGCACGCCTCCAGTTCGGAGAAACAGACAGGAGTAACAACACGAAAGCTAAACAACATCCTCCCGGGGACCGGTAGCCGGTAGCAGCTACACGTACTTTAGCAAAAACTATATTTAGAATATTTTTAGAATAGCTTTATATTGCTGTCAGACAGCCTTGTGCCAAAAGTTACCTTTTGGTATATTATAGTTTCACAAACTGGTTTTGAAACAACAGAAATTAATGCAAATGAAGAAAGTAAAATTGAACCCTAGAGTAAGAAAATCCACAACAACAAGAAATTGCAGCCTTTAAAATAACTGATTACCAAAGTCTTTCATTTACTGGATAATCCCGGGGACATACGGCACCGTCGGATGTCAAAAACTGTCTCGGGGGAAACAACAAGGCTTGTTGAAAATTTGGATCGTGCAACATGGCAGTCTTGTTTGTGTCTTTCGAGGGGAATGAACGTAAAGATCTACAAAGAATACGATTACAGCATTCACACAGCCCTTTCTGACGGGGAATTATAGCCGTTATTTCTGCTCCCTTCAAAGCCACCAGACTCCTTTGACAAAAACAGTAATTTTACTTCACAGAACACGGGAGTTGCTGCTCTACCGCTGCCTCCATTGGGTACTTTGTGTTGTGTGTGACTTCGGTGGATCTAAACTAACCTCTTTAAACACCAATCTATAACCAGGTGTCCCATCTGTACCTTTGATGTCTCGGTGGATCTTCTTCTCAGAGTGCAGGTAGTCAAGCCCCTTCAAGATCTCCTTCAGCATGGTGGCAATCTGAGACTCATCAAACGGACCCGCCCGAAGCTAAATACACACACACACACACACACACACACACACACACACACAAAACCTTTGTTCATAGAAACTCAAACACACCCTGTTTAATTTCATTTAAGAAACAACTCAACACAGACCATTAGGCAATCAAAGACATAATATAAGCCTAACTATCCTTTTTATTCATATGCTATTACAAGCTTATTCTTCCTGAACAGCTGCTTCATAGACCTACACATTGGCTCTTAGCAAACAATACAGACCACATGTTTTGGTTTGTTTTTTTGTTTTTTAATTGTCTATTTTTTGTCTTGGGATGTTTTTGGACACAACTAAAAACTTTTTTTTTTTTTTTTTTACTTGGCTTTTAATTAATCTCATTCTTATTTTGTACCAATTCTCTCATTTGTATTATTCTTAATAGTCTCTATTTTCTCTGGTTTTATCATCTAGGCCTGCTGTCTAATTACCCTTGTTTTAATATGTTTTTTTTTTTTTATAATATAAAAAGGTGCCCTGACACACAAAACTGTGTTTCCTTGCATTTTTTGCTATATGTCAGGTCCATATGTGATTGTATTATGTAGTGAATGTGAAAATGAACTGCTACCTCCTCTGTCAGCTCTGGCCACTGAAAAGAAATAAGCTGATAAATCAGGCCAATCACAACAGCTGGTCGGTCTGACGTCATGTTGCCTGAGCTCATTACTATTCGTGACCTCGCCCAGGGTAAAGGATTCTGATAGCCAGGCTCTCATTGGCTAGCTGTTAGACAATCAGAGTCAAGCAGATTAGCGCGCTGAATATTAATGACAACAAAAACCAGAATTAAGATCAAGCTGAGTCTCCCTGCAGGCTTTCTATACCACGCTAGAATGGCTTGAAACAAGGTAACCAAGGCATTTCTTCCAGAACAAAATGTTACAGAGTCCACGGCAGAACTTCAGACATTACCACAAAATAATGAAATACGTGTAGCAGGGCACCTTTAAAGCACGTTGAGCTACATCTCTTGTGTGAAAAGTGCTGTACAAATTATTATCACCATCATCATCTTTTGGAAAAACATTCAATATTAGGATTACTTCTGGATGTATCTCTGCTCTATATCTATCTCCCTTCCCTCCCTCTCCTCTCTACCAGGGCGGGCAGAGGGACACACTGAGGGGCTTTACAGTGTGCATACTGAAAATGGATCTGAGAAGAAAGGCTAGTATTGGAATAAAAATGAAACAGAAAAAGAACGAATACAAATTAAATACATTTAGGTGGCTTAGTGGAACATAACATCTGAACTCAATTTTATTCCACAATTCTGCCATTTATAAAGTCAAAACAATTAGAGTTTCTAGTGCTTTGGGAGATAGAATAAAAGTGATTGGAGTCTAAAGTCTAAACTGTATAAGACTTTTCACATCACGAGTGAGGTTTAATTTTTTTCTTATTTTACAAACTGGATCAATAAAACACTTACCAAATCGAGCGCTGAACCTCCGCCCAGATACTCCATGATGATCCATAGTTTACTTCCCTGAAAGAGACAATCAATCACATTATGCTTTTGATGTAGCCTTCAAAAACTAATATTTATCCTTTTAATATTTAAACAGCAGGATGGAGGACCGATATATATAATGCCGATATTTTTATTTTTTTCTAACTGATGATGTACAACAATTGAATGATAAAAAAAAAACAATTATTTAACACTCATATTGTCTGCATTGTATCAGTTTAGTATGTGCTAGGTTGTGGGCTATAGCTTGCACCACTGCAGCAGAAATCAGCTTTTCTTATCATATTTAATGTGTATGAGAGTGTGCTTCTAGCGTAGTTTTATCATATCATAATGACCAGATCATGAAAATATTGTACTGAAGCATATTTTATATATAAAAATATATAAGAGAGAGAGAGAGAGAGAGAGAGAGAGAGAGAGAGAGAGTACTCAGAGCAGACAGCTGTCAGCGAGCCTGTACAGAGATATGGATAACATGATTTCTCTGTGTGCCATGTAAACGTCATATCTCGGGATAAGCCTCATAACCGCAGTATTTATGTCCATGTTAAACATCAGAGGTGGGACCGGATCACTGTTTTGCAAGTCTCAAGTTTTTGCACCAAAGTCCCAAGTCAAGTCCTAAGTATAAAATATATAAGGACCACGTCTCCAGAACAGGACATGTTGTACTGGTTGGACAGTATAAAATATTGTGATGCGTTCATGAAGTATCAACTTGCTGGGAACTAATAGCATAAGTTGATTTAGAAAACAATTTAATTTATTTGTAAAGCATGTTTTAAAAACCTACAGTTTAATCTTTGTGTTTAGAGAAAGTTACCTAATCTTTTAAAGTCAGAAGGCTCAAGTCCAAGTGATTGGTGTTGAAGTCCAAGTCATTCCTGAAATTCTCAAGTAGAGTCTAAAGTCATTAAACTTGTGACTCGAGTCCACGCCTCTGACATAAGTCAAACCACATGCTGGCTCCGCCCGTGGGTTTCGAGCGATACTCAGCGTCCAGCAACCAGTTTATCTTCGGATCGAGTCATAAAAAATGAACCTTCTGAATAGTGGATGGGTTGTTGGTGAAATAACGTAAAATTATTGAAAAGTATTACTGTGAACAGAGCAGAGAGAAGAACAGAGCTGCTGCTGCTGCTAATATACAGTGTGTACAGGATTACGGCCGGCGGCGCCACTGACTTGCAGCATAGTTTAGAAAACAAAGGAAAAGCAACATGTCTGCAGATATTTTGTGTTAATCGGCCTTGTGAGCGCAGCCAACGGCCAACGCGATAATCTGAAAATGGAAGTAATTGGCCTGTTTAATTGGCTGAATGGAAATATAAAAAGTTGTCACACCTTCAGATAGGAGCCGAAGTACTTTGTGATGTACGGACTGTCGCACTGAGAGAGAACTGTGATCTCCTGCTGGATGTCTTCGATCTCGTCCTCAGCCTCCTCCAGATCGATCGTCTTAATGGCGACAACGCTCTGAGTGCGATTATCAATCCCTTTAAACACCTGCAGGATGAGGAGGAGGAGGAAGAGGAGAGAAAGGAGGAATGTATGAGGGGAATGAAAAAAAGATTAGAAAAGAGCCAAATGTGAAATGAAAGACGGTCAAAAAGGAGACAAGGAAGGCAGAAGAAAGATGATAAAAAGTGTAAGAGGACAAAAGACATAGACGGATAGTTAAGGAGAAAATTTTTTTTTTAGATTTAAGAAAAGATGGAGGAAAAACTATTAAAACAAAAAACAGTAACTACAGTAATAATAAAACATACAATAAAATGTGATCACACACACACACACACACACACACACACACACACACACACACACACACACACACACACACACACACACACACACACACACACACACACACACACACACACACACACACACACACACACACACACACACACACACACACACACACACACACACACACACACACACACACACACACACACACACACACACACACACACACACACACACACACACACACACACCTCTCCAAAAGATCCCTTTCCAATGCGATCCAATTTGGTGAACAACTCCTCCGGATCAATCTGGGAACTCTGAGAGGAGGGAGAAAGGAAAAAGAGAGGAAGACAAAAAAATAGGAAATAAGAAGAGAGAAGACAAGGAGAGAAGAAGAGGAAAGGTGACAAATGAAAAAGAGACAAATGAAAATGAATAGATTAATGATTAATAGTAGTTTATGTTCACACAATTGAATTTCAAAAACTGCTACATAAACCTATATTTGACTCCAAACACACACACACACACACACACAGCATATAGCATCTACTTAGATTAGATGTAATCATTTAATATTATTATGATTTAGTAAGATAAATGTCCACAAAAGTGTAATACAAGCTCTGTTTCTGTTGACTTTGCAACGACACACACACACACACACACACACACACACACACACACACACACACACACACACACACACACACACACACACACACACACACACACACACACACACACGACAGTTAAAGATAACAGGAACTGAACACACACACAGCTGCCTGACCACGCACACAAACCATACTTATCTCTGAGGGCTTTCCACTGACTTACATTCATTTCCTAAACTCTGCACTCTTTGTTACCGCTGCGGTTTTAAAACCGAGCAGCGACCTTACAGGAATCAACGTCGCAGCAAAGAGTTCATAAAAGTAAATTCACAGCCGATGTTACCATTTCCTGCGTTAGCGTTACACTATTATGATTTGCTCTGCGGTTGGTGCCATAGGAGGGGACACAGCATTATTCAAATTAAATGGCTTCGTCCTCCGGGGAGCCAATACGTTGGTGTCTTTGTGCATAAGTGGAACATCTTTTTACGAGCAAAGATAACATCTCCACCCAAATGTTCAGGCCTATGTGTTTATATATCATGTGTAACGTAGCATGATTGTCTGCGGTAGAGCTGCTTTACTCCCCGTCAGTGTGAACTGTGGAGAGTTTCAAGTGTTGCCATATCTCACACACACGGAGATTTCATAAAAACACCCACAGAAGCATATGATATTCCTATGATGCTGTTTGAGTTTTTCCTGTGTGACTAAAAAGAGGAACAGTCACAGACTCACAGACACACAGACACACACACACACACACACACAAAATGTAGCCACACCCTGTCAGCAAACACAGCGGTTACTGTATAATGATACTTTTAGCTCGGTGCAGAGAGACGCAGCAGCAAAGATGAGAGACAGTGGATACGTGTCATACTACTCTCTGTCCACGTTATTTTTCTTCATCATTTAGGAACTTTCTGCAAACATTCAGCATTAGTAGTTACTGTTGGTGTACATACAAGCTCCCAGCCCACATGGACTTATAAAGAGACACCACAATACAGCTGCAGGGAAAACATTTCCCAGCAAAGATCACGACTTCTTATGCATAACATACAAATAAAAAAAATAAAAATAATGAAAATGCCCGTCATGACATCCCAGATCCTAAGGTGACTTTGAAAGGAAATGATTCAGCAAATTCTTTGACAATCTATTTATCGTATCAATAGTTCTCTATCGACTAATAATTGCTAAGTTGACTGATTGTTTAAGATTAGTCTGTGGGAGTATCTGATAGACCACATGACTAACTGAGGGATTGAAAATAAATCAAATACAATTGTTGACGAAAAGAATTGATAGTTGCAGCCATGATGAAGAGAAAAAGAAACAAAAACTGCACAAATGCAAAATCTCCTTAAAATTATTAATTTTTTTTTTAAATGCAGAAATTACCAGCAGTAAGTTACCAAAGAGTAAATAATAAAACATTTAATAACAAATCATTTGGTGCCAACATTTTTTTATACTCCGACAACCATTAAAAGTTGGCATAATACAGGCATTTGTGTTTTCATAAGGCATCACGAAAGCACAAATCTCAATCACGTCCCTACTGTAAGGATGCACAATGACTTCTTTGTGTGTTTATTATGATGGAACAACATAATAACCAACAACGGGGCTTCCCCAGAGAGAGAGAGAGAGAGAGAGAGAGAGAGAGAGAGAGAGAGAGAGAGAGAGAGAGAGAGAGAGAGAGAGAGAGAGATCATTCATATTACTACGCTAGGAGCACACTCTCATACACATTAAATATTATAAGTACAGTTGGTTTCTGGCGCAGTAAAACGCTTCAGCGGCGGGCGATTCTTTTGCATACTATGAAATAGGATCCTGCCAGTTAAAGCCTACAATCTAGCAGACTAAACTGGGACAATGCAGACAATATGAGTGTTAAATAAATGTCTCTTTCTCTCTCTCGCTCTCTCACACACACACACACAGCATTTCTAACCATAGGACTAAGACCTTATCTTTGTTCACTTTCCTCACTGATAACATGCACATTTGTGTTAAAAGGTACCTGTAGAGGGGACGATATGGCTAAGGTAGTTCCCAGTATCGGCAAGATTTAAAATGAGGTGAGGACTCTTTGAACCAAAACACATCGTAAAGTTCAGAGGTTACACTTCGACCGCTCTGTCTCAACATGGTGAAAAAAACAACAGAGGAGGAAGTTAAACATTCAACACAGGCTCAATCATTAATGTTAATAAATTCTGTACATCTACACTTGAGAAGCAGAAAATGTCAAAACTACCAGCTTTCAAAATCAAAAACTATTCCAGTTAATGCTTCACTGCAGGTCAAATGATCTTTAAAACATCAGTCAGACACGCAGTTAGGGAATTTTACTGTTGGCTTATCATTTACGGGCATTCAAGGTAAATTATACTCAAATGCAAACAAACCTACTTTCCCATTTTTTAAATAAAAAGGTGTTTAATGTTAATGTTTAACCAAAGCTACAATGTCAAGACAGCTTTTAGATTATGTTGCTCATTCTGAAAACGCCCCAAGCCTTCAAGCTCCCGGCTTGTTGTTGTTGTCTGTCTGTCTCGACTGTTTATCCATTAACCTGAGCAAAGTGTTGGACAGCCAGTCGCCAGGATCCCTGGATAAACCCCATTAACTAATAATTACATAGTGTACACGGGCCGTTTCACCACCGTCAAGCAACTGCATTTACATTGTGTTCATGAAATCAGGGCTGCAGCTAATGATTAATCTGTTGATGATGTAAATTTAATTTCTGAGCTCAAACTGAAATCTTCAAAGTTGTTGTTGTTTTTTGTCTGACCAACAGTTCTCAACCTCTTTAACAACATAAAACAGAGAAAAGAAGAAAATCATCACATTTGAGAAGCTGTAAACAATTTTTTGCCTGTTAGCTTAATAAAGTATTTGCTGCTAGCTCAACGGGTTAGGTTAGGGTAAATACAAGGATTAGAGTTAGGGTTAAGGGTTAGAGTTAAGGGTTTAGGGTTAAGGTTAGAGTTAAGGGGTTAGGGTTAGAGTTAAGGGTTTAGGTTAGAGTTGAGGGGTTAGGGTTAGGATTTAGGTTTAGAGTTAAGGGTTTAGGGCTAGGATTAAGGGTTTAGGGTTAGAGTTAAGGGTTTAGGTTTAGGGTTAGATTTAAGGGTTTAAGGTTAGAGTTAAGGGTTAGGGTTTAGGTTAGAGTTGAGGGGTTA
This sequence comes from Percina caprodes, assembly GCA_013375575.1. NCBI lineage: Eukaryota > Metazoa > Chordata > Actinopteri > Perciformes > Percidae > Percina > Percina caprodes. Next base: position 118,468 of record JABXJD010000114.1, read on the forward strand.
GGGTTATGATTTAGGGTTTAGGTTTAGAGTTAAGGGTTTAGGGTTAGAGTTAAGGGTTTAGGTTAGAGTTAAGGGTTTAGGGTTAGAGTTAAGGGTAAATCCAATCAATCCCTCAAGTTGAACATTGTGGATATAGACCAGTTTTTGTTGAGAAACACACAAACCGAATGGAAAAAGCAACCTTCTTGGCGGAGGTGAGTTTCATACCATTCCATTAATTTAACAAAACATTTAGGTTACTTGTTCAGCCTCTTGATTCATGTACAGTGAATGCTCCAATTTCCCTGATTTCTGTCAAAACAATCCTTCCCTTCCACAAGAGGTAGGTCAGTATTTCCGTTGAGTAACTTAGTTACTTAAGTTATTTAAAGCTTTTTCCCTGACGATAAGCAACATCTTAGTCACATGTCTCCTTCTTATACAGTAGCGGTGCACGATTCAGAAAGTCTCGATTCAATATCGATTTTTAGGCTCAAGATTCGAATCAAAAATGATTCTCAATTAAAAATAATTCACAGTATGTAAATGTAGTTACTTTCCCCATGTGATAGTATACACGCTAGAGCCCAACCAATATATGTTTTTTTTTTAATATACATCGGCCGATATATAATAATAAATATTCATATTGGCCTTAAAAATCTTTTCAGTTGGGCTCTAATACACGCTATTACAAAACAAAATAAATAAAAATGTAAATTGATTTTTGGAATTCTACTAATCACACACACACACACACACACACACACACACACACACACACACACACACACACACACACACACACACACACACACACACACACACACACACACACACACACACACACACACACACACACACACACACACACACACACACACACACACACACACACACACACACACTGAGTTTCACAGCTGTTATCACCAGTCAACCTGGTAATAAGAGACAGATTTGGGTCAAAGCTACACAGATACTGTAGAAAGAGAGAGGTAGAGTTGAGTTTTACATGTCAGTGAAGGGAACATGCAAACATTTAGCTGCATTTAGGAAAACTTGGACAAGGCTGTGGAAACTGTGTGCAAGTGAGTGAAAGAGAGGGGGAGAGAGATCCATGTTTTTACTAACGAGTGGTGTCCAAATAAGCCAATAAATAAAAAAAGAAGCTCCCTGTGTGTGTATTAGAAGTCAAAGGTCACAGCTGCTGGAGGAGGAAGTACAAACACAGCGTTCTCAAGAGCCGCATCATGTGGAAATCTCGCCACTCTTGAAACATTTCCTGTTTCGTTTAAAGTCAAAGTCATGATCCGTTGAGTCGTGCAGAATTAAAACCTTTCCCAAAACACAAGAAAGCTTGATGTATAACAAGTCTGGTTTTCCCTATACTGTAATAAAAGAAGCCAAAGTTCACAAATGTCTAATGGATTTTTATTTTTTTTAAATCTTTTTTCCTTCTTGTCAAGAGTTAGATGTGATGATTGATACTGTAACCACGCTCACGTGTGTACAGCCAGATTCAGCAGCAGGTTAGCATAGCTTAGCATAAATACAAAGGGGAAACAGCTAGCCTGGCTCTGTCCAAAACGTAAAACAAAACCGTGTACCTGCATCTCTAAAGCTCACTATAGCATGAAGCCTATCTTTTTTATTTTATTGGTGCTTATAGACCAGGAAACTTGACATTTTTGTACGGATTAAGATCTAAAAACAAAACAAAATCTACTGACTGGATTTTCATAAAACCCATTATATGTTGGAGTGGCTCCAATTCACAGGGCGGTTACACAAATTATTTTTCAACTTTCTTTAACATTGTGAGACACGGCATTTGCGCGCACTGATGTGGTGGATGAACAATCAGAAAAATGAGTGAGATATGTGAGATAGGGCATGCCTTGGCTTTGAGGTCTGTGCTCTCCGAGTGCCCTTCTAATTTCATTATTTTATTTAGCTGACAGCTCTTTGTGGATATTTGGGTATTTCTTTGAATTCAAATACGTTGTCTGTGACCATGAGTGAAACCGGGGACGTCAATGACTCGCAGCTCTACCTGATCTCAATCTGTTGCCCAATTGGACTCGACAGATGTGTAATGTGACTTGCTATTAAAACTCTAACACAGGAGCCTTTTGTAAGGACATGTGACTTCTGTTTAAAAGCTCTGGTGTCGGAAAACGTCAATGTAAACAAACAAAAAAAAGGTAAAATTGGTCTGCTATGATTCAGACCGCAGAACAACTGACTCACCACCCAAAACTCACAAGCAGCTGGCTGCTGTTTCTTTCTCACCCAGAAACACACACACACACACAAGCAAAGTCTCTTTTAGGTTTCAGTCTGGTTGAGCCTGTGATTACGTCACATTAAGTCATGACGGGATGCTTGACTTCTTAAAAAAGGTGCAGTCACAAAAATAACAAAGAACAAGAGAAGAAGGGGACACTCCCTGGTGTTTGATCAGGGCCCTCTCCGTCACAGACACACCTGCAGATGGCGTCCCTGCAACGTCTGGAAACAACCTGTTTGCACTGTACCTGAAGTAGTTTCAACACCAAAGCGCGGGAAAGTTCAACTGAAACTGAAGAATGACTCCCCTGCAGGAGTTACAGTTTAGCTGGGAAACAGGAAGTCCTTTCTTTTCTGTTTTTCTTCATGAAGAAGGGTCAGAGGTGGAGCTGGGCCACATGGAGAAAATCAAATATCGATGGATTTGGTAGGGGTGGGAATCTCTTGGCACCTCAATTCTTTTTTTTTAATGTACATTACCATGCGTGATTTTTAAAGACAAGATGGAGAAGGATTTGGGGGAGGGGGTAGGGGGGTTAGTGCATGGAAGCACAGAAGGGAGGGACCGGATGGAGAGTAAGGAGGGGCAGGCTAGTCTTGTTTTGTTTGAAAATACTTCGAACGTCAACAAGAAGTAACGTCACCCAACATCGCTTAGAGCAGCTTTAATGAGAATCGAGCATTGAATCGTTCTACAGGGAAGCGCGATGGATCTAAGAAGCCATTATTTTTCCCACCCCTAGTATTTGGTCAGATATTGTAGAGTTGACTTTTGGTACTTTCACAAAAAACGTACACAATGAGATTTGAGATCAGTAATTAGGGCTGCTATGTTGAGCGGTGTTAAGGTTAGATAAAAGACAGCGGTGGAGCGAGATAGAAAAGGAACACAGAGAGAGAGAGAGAGGTGCTGCTGCTAACGTTACATAAAACAAAGTGAGTTCCCCGTCACTGTGCTCCAAATTCATGTTTTCTTGTTGTTATGAAAACGACAGGTCTGGCTACTCCGCTTGTCAAAGGTTGGCTGTCAAAAAAGCGCTTGATGTAGGGCGTTTTTTCAGAAAAGTTTAAATTCTTTTAACTTCAAAAAGAGAGCTTTAGGGCCGTGACCCAACCCGATAATCGGCTGTCGGACAGTCTGGTGAGGTCAGTGACTCGAGTCTGTTGGGTGTGTTTCGTGTCGTCGTCCGTCGGACGGGTCGACGGCCTTTATATTGGCTGATCTGACACGCTCGGTCGGAAGGCGGGCACTGCCTGCAGTCGGACTCAGATAACTAATCTGATTGGTGGAGTGTAAACCCGGAAACGAGGAGCGGGATGAGCGTTACTAGAGTCTCTCAAAATCTGATGAAAATCTTTTGAACTGACCTTTGTCGATCTGAAATGAAGATTCATGGCCTATTTCTCTCTGGAAATGTTTAGAGAAACACGTTTTGGTTAACTATTTTAGAAAAATATGATATTTTATTCTGAACAAGCCGCCATGACAGTCTGGCTTTGAATTTCCGGAGAAACCAGACTCACGTGACGCATTCGTCCAATCAGCTGCAACAATACAGATTAGCGCCGCCTTCTGTGTAGACGTATAACGTCTTGTTGTTTTGGTGCGTTCCTAGAGACTTTTTTGACCAACAAAGGGAGACTGATCAGTCCAACTGCCTTTTCTGCAGAGGGTCGGCCGTCTGGTTGGTACATCAGCGGGAAAAAAGTTGTTAAAAAAAAAAAAAAACTTTACTCCACAGTATTATCATGTAAACAGACACTGGCAGCTTAAAAAAGGCGCCAAGTGTGAACATAGCTTAACGATAAGAAATTAAGCCAATACATTTCCAAACCTTTGATTTTTTCCAACTGTGTTTTGTCCACTTCAGACTGAATGCTGCTTAAATGTAGCAAACCTAAAATAGCATTCAGACCATCACAGGACACTAAAACTCTCCACTGGCACACAAGACACTAAAAGTAAAACTAACAGTCAGATGATAAGCATCAATAAAAATGTCTGTGTACCCAACCATGTGGAGTGATCCAAAGGTTTCCCATACACGACCAGCACAACATTAATCAATTCAGCAACAAAAGTCTAATCAAAATGCATCAGATCAGCTGTAGACGACAGTCAAACAACTCCTCAGTGACTCAGTGCAACATCCATCAACAAAGCTCAGTCACATTATCTTTCATAAAGATATGATACTTTAGAATATTAGTATAAATGTATTAGTATAAAAGCAACTAAAACAACTTTTTTGCATTTTGTGGTGTTGACATAAATTGGAGAAGCTTAAAAATTGTAAAAACTAAAGAAAAACTGCCTCTGCAGTCACTCTTTATTTGCCATAATGGCAAAGCTAGCATGCTAATATTTAGCAGGTGACGCAAAGTTAAGAACTAACAAAGGGTTTAGGGTTGGGCAATGTCTACCGAATTAGCATATGAAGATGTCCACGGTGCGAAAACATTACAATGGACAAGAACATTGTTAGAGGGTTAGGTGAAAGACGCTAAAACGCTCTGTAAAGCTGAGGAAAGTTGGTGATAATTCTCTGTGGGTTTGTCACTATCAGTTAATCACTTGTTTATTGGAGGTGTCACATGTAAGATTTTGTTTATAAATCGAAAATCAAGTAAAATGAGCTTTGAATTTCAACTTTCTCAATTGAAAGCAGGATGGACGATCACCCAGTATTTTTTTCTCTCCACCGCCATCTACTTGTGCACGTCCAAAGAAAAGATAAAAACCAGTTAGCTTACCGGCAGGTAGCATGCAGCTAAAGACACAGGCTAACGTTAGCTTATCGGTAGCCTGCAGCTTGACTGTTCCAGACAATGTGGCCACTGCTGTCGAAGAATAAGATAAGGGAGAAACAACAGAACTGGAAAATCCAAACTGTTGTTCAAAACTGTTGTTGCTAGCACCCTTCTAACATCTGGTAGCTCTTATTGTAGCATCGCCATCGCTGCTGAAAAGAAAATGTTGAAATAGAAAATGTAATAGGATTGTGGATTTGGACAATCATGGCACCCCTGTTGTTTATATAAAATATTGATTATAGCAGCTTTAAGTCAGAGGCCAAAGTGATTAAGCTGATTATATTTAGACAAACAGCCAATATCTGAAAATATCAGTAAGCGTTATTATGTACTGTATATCTGAATGAAACACTTAACTTGTAGGCAATAACTCAACTGTCACAGTCACTTAATCGATATATCAAGTGGTTTCAGCGTTACACAACACATTCCACAATGCCTCGTCAGTCTTCTTGGCAGGTAAAACAGATATTTGTGTCAGCCTCGGCGCTGCAGCAGCTGCCGTCGGGTGTCAGGTGCGTGATGATTTACCCACCAGCCGTCAACACCTTTTTCGCCCTGCCACCTGGGACGAACACAGCAGGCGGAGCGAGTGCGCTGACAGCCAGGCAGCCAGTCCCACAGGTAGACACACCTGAGAGCAGGCCTAACAAGAGGCCGCATGGAGGGTTATATTTCACCCACACCTCTATCTACAGATTTACCGTCAATAAGGAAAAACAAGTGTAATCCTAGAATACATTTTTGGATTATCACACAAGTCATATGTTAAACCAGGTATATGGCAGAAAATAAAAGACATTAAACAATGTTGAGTCACAATAGGTCATTAAAGTAGTATCTTAGAGGCGGCACAGACACACCTAGTATACGGGCAGTCCAAATAAAACTCATATAAAAGCAGATAAAGAGCTATAAATAAGGCTAAAACAAGCTCTCAGACACACTGAGTAACTATGGGAACATTACAGTGATGCAATCACACATAAGACCTCTTCATGAATATAACGACTAACCCAAAGTGCCAAAAGGGTCACTATAATGTCAGAATGGGTTGCCACAGACACATAATAAGCAAATAAAAGGACTATCTTAAGAGATTTAAACACCATAAAGTCACAGTAAACTCAATATGGAGTCCCAAATTCACACTATAAGTCACTAAAGAAATAATAAAGTTATTTTCTGGCTTTAAACTGTGTTAAACCGGTTTCTTTTTTCTGGTTTTATCTGATTTAATGGGTTTCAATTTGTGTTTTAACTTGTTTCTATCAAAATGGTATATTTTCACCCAGAGATGGGCAATACATCAATATCAATATTGAGATATGAGACTAGATATTTTTTTATATTTATTCTTAGATTTTGGATATTGTAATATGGCATAAGTGGTGTCTTTTCCTGGTTTTAAAGGCTAAATTACAGTAAAGTGATGTCATTTTCTTAACTTACCAGACTGTTGTGACTGTTAACTATTATTTGCTTTTACCCCCTTAGTCATTATATCCACATTACTGATGATTATTTATCAAACATCTCATTGTGTAAATATTTTGTGAAAGCACCGATAGTCAACACTACAATATCGTTGCGGTATCGATATTTGATCGTGATATTTGATTTTCTCCATATCGCCCAGCCTTATTTCCACCACAAAAATGTGTATCTTTGTGTGTTTCAGGCTTGTTTTCTTCTTTGTGAAGCACTTTGGTGCAAAACTTGTTTCCTTTTAAAGTGCTATAACAACTTACAATCACTATGAACTCAGTTAAGGATAGGCTACTAAAATTATAGATATAGTTTAAGAGATACAAACACCCCAAGTTCACTACACAGTTAATATAGCAGAAAAGTCACAGAACAGTGCCATGTTATGAGCTATTATAGCGATATTAGCAAACTGGAGCGGAGAGAGAGATGACGGTTCATTTAAATGAAGAGACCTGAAGGTCATATATCACACATTGACACCAGGTAACACTTTCAAAATATATCGGAAATGGCCTGTGGTGACACAATGCCTTCCTCCACTTTTCACCAACTGGTTCAGTTTTGCTCGGTACGACGTTAAAGAAAATACACCTAACAAGCCTTCAAAGTCCACCGCGGCGTCCACCTTCTAGCTTACCTGCATACCAGGAACTTCCATGGTTACTTCGAAGTATGAACGCCCTTTTCCTCCTCCAGGTTTGTGTGTTTTTCTTCTTCTTTGAGTCGTTCTTCCTTTTTATATCCTCTTCGAGCTTTATCCCCCCACACAGTAATGAACTCCACACGAGAACACGATACACTTCTTCGAAGTGGAAGTGAAGAATCCGATAAGAAAAGGCGGTTTGTTTGGAGTAAAAAAAAAAAGAAATGAGCAAACTGCAGACACACACATACACACGCGCACACACACGCACACACACGTCCTGTGAGAGTCTACAGCAACACAAAGTGTTGAGCAAACGAGGAGGATGACGAGCTGGTAACTGCCTACTTCAGGGGAGGAGCGCCAGAGTGTGGACATGTCAGCATTACACATGAGGATGTCTACTGCCACCTGGTGTTTATATACTGGCAGTGATTCTATCTATCTATCTATCTATCTATCTATCTATCTATCTATCTATCTATCTATCTATCTATCTATCTATCTATCTATCTATCTATCTATCTATCTATCTATCTATCTGTCTATCTGTCTATCTATCTGTCTATCTGTCTGTCTGTCTGTCTGTCACCCACATATCTATCTATCTATCTATCTATCTATCTATCTATCTATCTATCTATCTATCTATCTATCTATCTATCTATCTATCTGTCTGTCTGTCTGTCTGTCTGTCTGTCTGTCTGTCTGTCTGTCTGTCTGTCTGTCTGTCTATCACCCACATCTATCTATCTATCTATCTATCTATCTATCTATCTATCTATCTATCTATCTATCTATCTATCTATCTATCTATCTATCTATCTATCTATCTATCTATCTATCTATCTATCTATCTATCTATCTATCTATCTATCTGTCTGTCTGTCTGTCTGTCTGTCTGTCTGTCTGTCTATCACCCACATATCTATCTATCTATCTATCTATCTATCTATCTATCTATCTATCTATCTATCTATCTATCTATCTATCTATCTATCTATCTATCTATCTGTCTGTCTGTCTGTCTGTCTGTCTGTCTGTCTATATCACCCACATATCTATCTATCTATCTATCTATCTATCTATCTATCTATCTATCTATCTATCTATCTATCTATCTATCTATCTATCTATCTATTTATCTATCTATCTATCTATCTATCTATCTATCTATCTATCTATCTATCTATCTATCTATCTATCTATCTATCTATCTATCTATCTGTCTGTCTGTCTGTCTGTCTGTCTGTCTGTCTGTCTGTCTGTCTGTCACCCACATATCTATCTATCTATCTATCTATCTATCTATCTATCTATCTATCTATCTATCTATCTATTTTAAAAGACTTTATTTAGCTTAAGACGGATGAGGATTTTCTCAACACACCAACGTATACTTCACCCTTCAGTTCACATGTGGAGATACATGGTTTTCATCTGAAAATTAACTAAATCTGTCAGACAAATGAAGTGGAGTAAAAAGTACAACATTAACATCAATGTTGATATACTTTTACAATACTTAAACCAGACAAATACAAATGCCTTTTGAGTGAACTGACTCTTTAAGATATTATGTATTTCCTACGGTCCTGGAAGGCAGCATAATCAAATAAAAGACTTATATACTATACTGTATATCAATGTCCACTATAGTGGCCAAGGATACATTTTCTGTTATATATATAATTGAAAAATGAACATCTTTGGGTTTGAGACTGCTTGTTGGACAAAACAGGGGGAAAAATATAAATAGACAATATGTGTAATAATATGTGTGTTAAATCATAGTGTAAATAAAAGAGGTTTGGATATGAATACCAGAATAAGCATATGTATTGTCATTTTTCAGGTACAAGGAAATTGTGTACATAAAAAGAGTTCCAAAAAACAGCAATAGTAGCAGTGCAATGTTTTCAAAATGTACAAAATGCACGAGTTAGTAAGTAGGCTAGTTAGTAAATAAATGTACTTTATTTATTTAGTATCTGTAAATTTACAAATTTACAGATTTGTTGACATAATACAACATTTGCATTTTACTGGCAGTTTATAGATTTTAAGAACATTAACTGGCCCTTTAAGGATTACTTAAACATTATTTCCTACGGTCATGAAGGCAGCATCAGGTTTCAGCATGACGTCACACGGAAGCTGGGGGCAAGGGGGGGGCGGAGCCCGGCAGAAGATGGCGTTCCTGCGCTGTAAGCGAGACCCCTGCGGTGTTATCTGTCTGATTTTAACTTATTTTAGCGTGTTTTACGCAGACTACGTGGTCATACAGTATGTCCTCCTCCCAGCCTTCACGGACAGGTCTGTACTTCATGTTTTTATGTCGTTAAAAACGTTAAAAAACGACATGGCGGCTGCCTCTCTGCTCTGTCTCCATTCATTGACGAGTCCGACAGCTTCCTCACGCTTTCTTTCTTCCATACGTAACTTGTTTCTCTGACACTGACACATATTTATATCTACTTAGGTGTGTGTTTGGCACGGTTTGGTACGGTTTGGTACTGAGGTGACACCAGATGACGTGTTTTTCATTTGTTTACTAGTGAGCTCTGAGTCAGTCAGCTGTCACGCTCTGTTTGTTTATCACTCACACATTTAATCCAGTGTTTTAGTTACTATAGATTTCATTCAAATGTTAACCTACTGCTATATTATATGATTTTTTTTTGTACTATTCGTACTTTTTTAGTAATCATACTTAGGGCTGGGCGATATGGAGAAAATCAAATATCACGATATTTTTTACCAAATGCCTCGATACCGCAACGATATTGCAGTGTTGACTATCGGTGCTTTCACAACATATTTACACAATGAGATTTTTGATAAACAATCATTAGTAATGTGGAAATCACTTTATTGTATTGCAGCCTTTAAAACCAGGAAAAGACACCACTTATGCCTTATTACAATATCCAAAATCGAAGACGCTATCTAGTCTCATATAGCGATATAATATTGATATTTTGCCCAGCTCTAATCATACTTATCGCTCATTTTTTTGTTCTTTAACAGTGACACAGTCTCAGGCCAATAATGGAATAATAATAATCTAATAATATTGATCATAATAAATTATAATAATGGATGTATTGCACACAAGATAACATAGTCTTTTTAATCTTAAGAAATATTTGATGTCAGTAATTGCGTTACAGAGTCCAGATTAATGTTTATTGCGCGTCTACTGTCCGAATATTTGAACATTTTTTCTCACATTCATTTCTCACCGTGTTTTCTTTACACTTTATTCTTTACTCTTTTTTTCTGACCAAAAGTTACAATAATTGCTTCTCCAATTTGCAGTTATTTCTGTTTTGTATACTTGTTGGACGAAACATTAAACTTGAAGATGCATGTTTTGCTTCTTTCTGGCAGGTTAAGTGATTAGTTGCAGCCTAACACAAAACGGAAGAGTCGCTAAAACAACATATTGAGTTTTTTTCACGGTAGTAAACCAGCTGTTTGGTGCATGAAGTCTCCTTTTCCTTTTCCAACTCTCCGATAGTGTGTGGTGCACTCTGCACGGAACAGTGTTCAACCTGATTCTGCTGCTGCTGCTGGCCTGCCACTCCAAGGCTGTCTTCTCCGACCCTGGTCAGTAACTGTGTGTGTGTGTGTGTGTGTGTGTGTGTGTGTGTGTGTGTGTGAGAACACATTTAACGCACAGAGAGAGACTTGTAAGAGAATTCCCTCGATCTGGCAGGCGCATTTTCCAGAACTATCGGTATCGGCATTTATAATAGCTGATAAAAAAAATATATATATTTTATTTTTATATTTTATATATTTTTTGATGGCGTTGCATAGTCTGTCCACCAGAGGACGCTCTACAGAGGTTCAAGACCGAGTCCAAAAAGGTTTGAGTCCGAGTCAAGACCGAGTCCAAAAAGGTTTGAGTCCGAGTCAAGACCGAGTCCAGGACAGAAAAACAGGTGTTATGCATGACAGTATCAAGACAATACTTTTGGGTTTCACTTTCCCTCAACATAATAAAGACACCAGGACTCGGTCAAGACCAAAAGCCATATTGGGCAAGACCAGTGGCCGAGACCTAGACAAGTCCGAGTCCATATACTAGCGAGTCCGAGACAAGTCCGAGATCATCGAAAAACGGTCTTGAGTCCGGACTCAAGTACTACAGCCCTGATAAGGACCCACATGACTACACAGACAAAGATAAATAATAACCATGCAAATTGGCAGAACACTCAGCTGCGTGCATCACTTTTCAGTGTCCCCTGGAAACGGTGATAACCGGAGGTGAGGAGTGTATTGTGCGCTGCTTCCTGCAGCGCTTTTTAATATGCTCATGTCTTATGTCTGTTTGCAGTGTGTTGAGGTCTCAGGGCCACTGTAGGAAACGGGAGAAACGCTCAGGAAAAGAATGCCCCCAAAAAACCCCGATGCCGCTTTATTCAACCTTTGTGTGTTTGTGTTGTTGTCCAGGTATTGTGCCTCTTCCTGAGACCGCCATAGACTTCTCAGACCTTCGCTCCCAGTCGTCTCGGATGAATGACCGGGTGAGTTGCAAAGTTAAAGTCCTTCTAATCCTTCTAATCTTACTAATTACCCAAAGTTCAGCCTGTTGTTGTACTGCTCAGTCAAGTATGAATTGTTCATGATATGTTTAGGAACCTTTAGTACACGACAACACAGAACTACATGTCAGATATGTTCGAGTTCAGATGAGTGGATTTTTCCAGCCTGTATTTTTGTCGTGAATTAAATAGGGAGCTGATGACTAATAATAGAGTGGTTCTCTCTGATTATAAGTATAATATTAACAACTCTGTATTTATCTCATTGGGACTCTGTAGTTACATCTGAGCTGCTGTACTTGTGTCTGCTGTTGGGCTTGTAATTATGTACTTATGCTTAATGACAGATGTCTGTAAAGTGTGGCATAGTCTCGCATTGCCAGACCTTCCTCCGCAGCGCTGCGGAGGAGGGTCTGGCTAGTCCACACAGCATTCCGGGATGGGAGAAAAACGGGCTCTGGTTTATCGGCATTTCTTTGAACCAGTCTCAATCCTCTTGGGCGGCACTAAGCACCGGGCAGAGCCTTTATGAAATGAATTAACAGCCAATTCTGATATCCCATTACTCCTTGGGGCTTTTAAGTCAAACCAAAATGCCAACTGTTAATATGTGAATATTTGCTGCTTTTTCTCAGTTTTACATCTTTATAAACTGAATGTCTTTTGGATTTTTGGATATTGGTCAAGCAAAACAAGCAAAATGACGACATCGCCTTGACTTCTGGGTAATTGTGATGGATATAAACCTCTCTGTTTTGTGAGCTTTCACACACATTCGAAAGGCAAACCCTAATTTCCACCGGCAGCAGATCGGCTCCGCTACGTGTCGGCTCCGTGCTCCGCGCTCCGCCGTCCGTCAATACCCTCCAGGTCCGGATTTGTTGCGGAACGGCTGCTGAAGTCACGAGGACCCACGAAATCTCGCAAATTCACATAGAATAGAACCACAAAAACCAACCATCTAGAGGAGCAGAAGGTAAGAGGGTAGTGCAAGGAAATAGGATCCGCCGTGAGCACTGTCTATTTTACTTTGAAAATTAACCGGATGTTTTATTTTGTTGCTGTGCTCGACTTCCTGTCCCGTACTATCTGCTGTGTGCTGAAGTGCCGTGGAGCTCTCCGGCGTCCGGCAACAATAGAAGGTCTGCGTATCTGCCGCCGCTCCGCACCCGGTAGAAATTAGGAGTCTTGCTCTCTGTCCCCAACGTCGGACTTGCTGACTTGGCCAGGAAAGTTTTGTAAAAGAGATTTTCCTGGGAAATAAATTCAAAATATATTTAAAAAAAAATACAACCTATCTTTGCAAATAATCATGCAAACATTTCAAAACCTCTTGGAGTTTTTAAGGTAGTTTCATGCATAAAAAAGAAGTACTATGTAATTGGGTTATAAAAGATTAGGGCTGCATGGTGTGAGGAAAATGTGCAATAACATTGTTGAATTCATGATATTACTTGTGATAAATAAACAACAAATGAAAGAGAATAATTTCCATCGTTCTTGTATTGAACAAATTGAACATTGAATATAAAAGGCAGCACCAAAAAAAAAAAGAAATAACAGTTACATTTTGTGTAAGTTGCCGTTCTCTACTGATATTTTCTTTCAACTAACACAACAAATCCGAAGAAATATGTCGCGGCCGTTGGCCGTGTGTATGTTGCGCTAGTTGATATTGCGATGACGATAAAACAAACTATGTATTTTGCCGCCCTACAAGGGATTGATTTGATCTCTCAACAGATGACATGCAGTGGTTACAGCTGTTTTAATGCCAGAGACTATTGCTCTTAATAAGAAGTATTTCAAGGAGAGGAATTATACTTACAACCTGTCTTGGATGTAAAAAAGTGTGTCAAAATTGAAAAGGTGATTTTTAATGGTGGATCTGTGCGATGTTCCAGAACTCTTGTGTACTGCACGTTATATTTGATGCAAGGTAGGTTTTGATCATTGGTGGTTGAGTTGGACCTGTGGTCCTGCTGTTTCCCAGGGCTGCGAAGGCTGGACGGTGTGCAGTCGCTGTGAAACCTACAGACCTCCCAGAGCGCATCACTGCCGCGTCTGCCAGAGGTGTATACGCCGCATGGACCATCACTGTCCCTGGTGAGAAAACGCACACATCCCTCCATCCTGTCTGGCTCACACTCTCCTCTTCTCCTCCTGCATGTCTGTTGAGAAAGTCTGCACAGCTCACAGACTTCCTCAACTTCTTCCTCAACTTCTTCTCATCCGTTTTTGTAATTTGTGTGTCTCAGGATCAACAACTGTGTCGGAGAGCTAAACCAGAAATATTTCATCCAGTTTCTCTTCTACACCGGTGAGTACATACACTTTACTGCATCTATTTATTACATTAGTCAGGGTTTTCCCTGCCATTATAAGCCAAATTAAGGTAACTAAAAGACTTTTCTCAGCTCTGCTGCTGCCACTACTACTACTCTTGCAGGTACCGCCGCTGACATTTTAGATATTGTGTGTGGTTGCGTGCAGGCATGGCCAGTCTGTACTCCATGGTGTTGGTGGTGTCGGCCTGGGTGTGGCGGATAAGGAACGAGCGAGATGGAGACGCAGAGAAAGAAGGAGAGGAGATGCCCAGCAAGCACCTGATAGTGTGAGTCCTCTAGGGAGTGAGAACTCTGATGTATGTGCTGACGACGTGTTCCTGTGTAAAGCTAGATGATTGGTTTTGTCAGTGATTCTGATTCTGGTCTTTTTTTCTTGGCTTGTTGTTTCTCTCCCTTTCCATCTCGTAGCGCTCACTACATCATCCTCCTGGTGGAGTCGGTGTTGTTTGGCGTGTTTGTCATGGTGATCTTTTATGATCAGGTACAATGTCTTTACACACACACACACACACATAAACGCAGTCACATCTACAGGCAGGGCTGTGCCATTGATACTGGTTTTCAGAGCGAGATGTACACACCACTCATCACCCCTCACTTTAAATGAAGGGCTGCTCCTAGGGCACGATCAACGTGATGAGCAGGAAGGTTTGGCTCATCTGCTGACAGATGCCTCATGTTTTTGTCATTTTTCTCCTCTTCCCTCTTCTCCATTCACCGCTTTTTCCTTTTACCCCTTAAAATGCTCTCCCCCGACCATCGCTGTGGAGCAGCTATGATTTTTATCTTACTTCTAGAATATTTCTTGTGTTTTCTGTCTTTTGTGAGTGAGTATGAGTGTATGCCATTGTAGCTTGCTATTGTAACAGAGTCATTGTCCCAGTTTGAGATTAATAAAGTCCATCTATCTATATGTGTGTTCCACACTCTGCTCTCATACGGAGACATAGTTCTCTGATACTTTCTCTCCTCTCTGTGTCCCGCTCCAGTTGGTGTCCATAATCACAGACGAGACCCCCATAGAGCAGATGAGGAACAGGCTCATGATGAAGGACAGAGGCTCCTCAGCGTCCTCCTCTTCCTCCTCCACATCCTCTCAGCCGCCTCACCACCCTCCACATACCCGCAAGCCAAAGCTCGCTCTGCTGCGGGAGGTTTTCGGACGAGGTGGGTTTGTGTTTTCCATCTTCAGTTTGCTATGTAGGATTAAATAAATGCTGTAACGTCATCAGTAAATATTTTGTCTGGGTCACGTTTAAATTGAATTTATTTTGAGGTTTTAGTTTTATAGCATAAGAGCTCTAACTGTGACAAATATTTTATTCATTTTATTCATTTTATTCATTTTATTCGATTAGAGTACAAACACACTTCACAAAAATGTTTTATTAACGTTACCTGGTAAATAACTCTTTTCTGATTTTCCATCCTGCAAAGTTGGTGTTCAATTTCATCCTGGGTGGTATTGAAAAGGTCTTAACCCTCTTGTTGTCCTCGGCTCAGTTTGACCCATTTTAAAACATTTTTACATCCAAAAATTGGGTTTCTTTCAACCAAAATGTCAAAAAAAAAGAGAGAAATAATTTAATGAATTAATTAAAAATTAACTTACCGAATATGTGCGTTTCATTCATTGTTATGGCATTTGGACCAAAAAAAAAAAAAGATAAAAGGACATTGAAAAAAAGTGACAAAAAGGACAGAAAAAGCTTCAAAAACGTCAAAAAAAGCACAGCCAAAATCAAGTAAGGTGAAAAAAAACTAAACCAAACTAACTAAAAAAAATATATATATTTGACCCAGAAAACAAAAAGTTTCAAGGTCAACGGCAAGACAACACAAGGGTTAAAAAGTATAAATTTAACTTTGGAGTCCTGGGGGTACTCTCAATCCTTTTTTATCGATGAAATGGCTAGCTGTGAGGAAGCTCACGTGGTTTAACATGCGCCCCCTGTTCTAACGCTCAGTCCTTGCCGCAGTGGCCCGGGTTTGAGTCCGACCCGCGGCCTTTTGCTGCATGTCATTCCCCCTCTCTCTCTCTCTCTCTCCCCCCTTTCCTGCCTTTAGCTGTCTTCACAAATAAAGACCACAAAAAGCTTATTATTTTTTCAAATAGCATGCTGTTTTAGCTGTTTTAATTTCTAATTTTCCTTTTCAGGTTCGGTCTTTTGCTGGCTTCTTCCTCTCCACTCCAGCCCTCCGTCGGTCGGCGGCATCATCTACCACGCTCTGCCCGACTACGACGTCTGACCTTTGACCTGTGAGGCCGGAAAAAGGATGGGGAGAGAGGTTTTGTGAGTGTGAGTGTGTGTGTGTGTGTGTGAGCGAGAGAGAGAGTGACTTTTCTGCCTAACTACGATGTCTTATCTTTATCTTTGGACCGGAGTGCTGAAGAGGAAAGAGGATGAAGGCCAAGATGAGTGAATGAAATGTTTGTGATTTTATCCCCCAGGACCTAAAAGAGTTCAGCCTCTTTTACGCATGAATTTCTCTCCCATCATGAAGGAAGATTTTTTTTTTTTTGTCTGGATCTGCAGTTTAACTACCAGCGTTGTATCATTATGTTGTGGAGGAGTTGGCCCCTCGTGAACACGGGCTTTACTGATGTGGGTTGAACAAGGCTGATATGCATTTTGTTTTACACCATAGCTGCTGATATTGGATGTACTTGACACATTCTGTACATTCAGGGCCAGATTTAATAAGAAAATAGTGCATTTAATAACAGTGATCCTCCAAAACAATGACTTCAGCTATCTTGGAATGTAAGCAAAAGTGAAAAAATAATTTTTGTATTCTGTCGCGGTTCGGATCCGCCCCAAAATGTCATGGGTTCTTCTTTGGCCCATGCTACACCCGTAGCTTTTCTGTTATCCTGCCGACAGACAGACAACCAGCCAACCTGAAACATAATCTCCTTGGCGGAGGCAATAAGGATAAAAACACCCCTTGCCTATGCCAATACATGCTAAAATGCCTCAAAATGGGCCTAATTAGATCTGGCCCTCTGTGTTTTCTCCAGAAACTCCAGAAATAGCATTACAGCCTTTGTGAGACACCAAAAACTGTCCAATGGAAAGTCCAATGATGCTAATAATGGTACACATTATGCAAAAACACGTGTGCATAGATGTGAGAAAGGGGGACAGTAGGACTCGTCTCAGTATCGCCCTTCATGTCCGTCAGTGCAGTCTGTTCATCATTCTCTGGCATCAACCAAAAGCTACTAAAGGAGGTCAAACTTCCCTTTTGGTTGTTAGGGTGATACATTGGCCCAAAACTAGTTTGTTACTGAATTATCCTTGTTTGTCATCGTTCTTTTTCTTTTAATAGAATCAAATTCTTCCCCCCCCCCCAGATAATATTATTCGAGCCAAGCTTTATATAGTTACTGGGAATTTATACCTAACACCAAAGGACATAATAGGTCAGTGTATTTTCTATTGTTTTTTTATTTAATTCTCAAATCCACCACTTGAGCTCCAGATATTTATTAAACGATGACAACAAGTCACTTTTTTTTTTTTTAATATTTATGTTATCCACTAACATTTAAGTTTTTTAACAAAAACTAGCTTTTTGTCCTCCACTACTTCCTGCGAGTTGATGCTACCAAACTGGTACAAGAGATTTAATAGGAAGAAATAAGATGTGTTCATGTGGTGCCTCGGGGGGGCACATGTGGTGCGTTTCTTTTTGAAGAAGTTTGATGTGCTAACTTAACTTAACTGTGTTACTACACCTACAGATTTACACTACTTTGTACACACACACACACACACACACACAGATTTTAAAAGGGGGATGCTGGTTAAAAAGACATGTCTAGTTTACTGTCTATCTTTAAATAATTCTATTTTTAACCTTAGAGAGGAAAGTATTAAAGTATTAACTATTTTGTGTCATTCGTTCCCCATCAAATCTCTCACACACACACACACACACACACACACACACACACATATATATACACACACAGCCCACTTCTCAGTATTCTGCTAAATCTCAGTAAAGGGACAATTCTTAACTTATTTATTGTTTCTAACTATTCCGTGGAGTTAACTCTACCAATAACTGTGGATTGTTATGTGACGGTGAAGTTGCCTTTCCGATCTGATTTGCTGCTGCCGTACGAACATTAATACAGTTTACAGCGGTGCTACACAACTGATTGAAGGTAAACCCACAGCTGCTTTCACACACACTTCTGCATCTCGTTTGTTACCTCAAATTTACAGTTAGCTGCTGTTATCGTCAACAACGGAAGCTCGTTCCAAATTGGTTTTGGACGGCAACTTTTTGACGGCTCGTGTTTCGAACCCTCAGCTGCCTTTTAACTGACAGAACAAGTCTCTAGACCTCTATTTTTAATTTTATTTTTCCCAAAGCTGAGCATATGGCTAGTAGTGGTGTCAAGGCGGTTTGTGTCAGACTTTGTTTTATTGTTTTATTTTATTTTGGGGGGGGTGGTGGTGTGTGAATAAGAAAAAACAGGGAAATGTTCTGTTTGTTTTTTTTTTTTTATTAAAAAAGAAGACTTCAGGATCCTGAGGTAGATTAGCGTTATGAATGAACATCACATACCTTAACTAACTAAAGACAACCAGTCTACACAGGTTCTTTTAATGCATGAATCTCACTGTAAATTGAAAAGTGTCTGAAAAACGCAGACGCAAAGGCAACTTCACCCGTCTGCATGTTTTCATGTATGTACATATAGTATTTCTGTGTTTCTGTGTCTGGGATGAACATTATGACGAGTGCTTCAGTGGATTTAACGAACTCTCCATTTTAACAAATGTTCCTCAGATGTTACAATACTGCCAGTGGGGAGATGATGTTTCCTCTGAGAAGCCCGTTTTTTTCTTGAATTATGTGACTTAAATCACACAGAGTGATCTGCCTTTTTTATTGTACTTTCACATGATTCAAGAATAGCAAGTTACTGCTATTTACCGATAATTATTCTTAATCCAACTGTGTTTTAAAAGATGTCTCCTAACGCAGTAAGTGTAAACCTTAGAGAGATGTTGGCAGCGGTAAAGAGAGGCATGCAGCGTCATAGGGTTTGTAATGATGCATTCACACTCTTCTGAACAGTTGTGTTTCGTACATCAGGCTCTGGTGGTGCTGTGTTACAGGGTTTTTCTACTGTAAGTAGACTAAACTAAATGTATTCCCATTGCTTTGTTTTTGAGTTTAACTTAAAACTTGATCGGCACCCACGTATCGTAGAAGAATCGAATCGGGACCAAAGCATCCCGGTTCGATACACGGGTGCCGATTCGATTTGTTTTGCAATTTTCATTTATTGGGATTGTAGAAGTATTGCAATTTGAGGCTATTGAGTGTTGCGATTTTCCTTTTTCCTTCTTCAACAAAAACAAAAGTAGAATAATACACTTCTAGAGATGATATATCATGAGACATTTCTAAAAAGGAATTAGTTTTTTCTAAAGGATGCACATCACATGTCAGCGTACTTACTTTCTGTATTCCGTCTGTTTTGCTGGAAACAGACATGATGTAGTCGGCATCTAACGGAAAATATTTAGGTCAATCATTGAAATATCAAAGAAAAGAATTGATTTTAAGAATTTTTGCCATAAAAAATCACGATACATACTTTAATCGATTTGTTTTCCCTCCCCTATTTTTAAAGCAGAGCTCTTCTACAGTTTTTAAGCCAAGGCCCCCTTAACTGAGAGAGACAGAGCAGGGACCCCTATTACATATACTGTATAAAATTAGGTTGCATAATAAACTGGGCCTGCAGTAATGTGTAGGGCAGCCTAGAGCCTTCAGTCATATTTTTTCCGCATATAATAATAAGCTATTAATAGAGCCTAATAATTGTTATGATTTTATTAATCATGTTTTAATGTTAAAGCATACATGTGGCACAGTGACTCCCTAGCATTAACTGTATCTGTGCATGGCTACCTTAGTCACTTCAAGAATATATGTTAGATTCATGTTAAGACTTTTTCATTTTTGAAAAAAACTTTGAAAAATGGATAATAATTTGGAGGCCCCCCCTGCATTGACTCTAAGGACCCCCTAGGGTTCCCGGACCCCCTGTTGAAGATCCATGCTGTAATGGGATTGACTAAATATAGAGTGGGCCAGTATTGCCTCCACTGCTGGTCACTGTTAAGCAATCGCATTTTGAAAAGGCAGCAAACAGCCTCACCTTTATCCACACGTTGTGTCCACCAGTGTTGTCGAATCCAAAATGTGTCCCCACATTATTATTATTATATATATTATTGTGATCCTGGTGTCAAGATCATATGTGCGACATGTTTTAATTGTTTTAATTCAGCTCATGGTGTGTGTGAATGTTTTTAAAACCCCATGATCGCGACAAAGCGACTGTCCTCTAAGCTAAAAGATGCCTTATTTCTGTTGGTTTTTACACTCTGTGACTGCAGGAGGGTGATAACTTGTGCTGAATGTTTCTCGTAACCGCTGGCAACTGCTCTCCATACACTTCTTGACAGACACATACTTCTACAGTACATTCTTGCCCAGGCTTGGTTTTCATTAGCTGTACATAGGAAGGTTCATATTTTATATCGATGATGTGCAATTGTCATGAAGGGAAAGTTACTGAAACTGCTTTTTTTTTCCTATTGTGATCTGGGTAAAACAAAACTGTTTGAAATGTTTTTGTGGATATTTATGAAGTGTCATTTGATTTGTCTTTCCATGAGTTTAACATTTGTGGGCAAAATTAAACAAGGGGAATGTTTGCTTCTCTTGCCCTTAAATCTAAAACACTTGAATTTCCCATGTTGCTCTCAAATCAAGCGCACCCTTTGTCAAACACCTGAAAACATTTCAACCAGTTTTTTGTCCAGGTGTGTGTGTTAGTTAACTATCAGGGTACTGGCTCGCTTGTTTAACTCTGTTGAAAAATGCAGTTGATCTGTTTTTTTTTTTGTTCTGTTGTTATTGATGTTGCTCAACAGGGTGCGCTTGTTTCGGTTCCTCTTTAGCACTGGATCCATCAGTTAAAAGTCCAAAATAAAAGGCTCTTGCCAACTGTTAGCTGAAACCATATACTGTATATTTATTGATATTAATATTAACGGTCTATGGCTGAAACCAAACAAGTGCACCCCGTTTTGCTGTTTTACTTGACAGCGCGTAGGAATGTGTGGACAAACAAAGCGGGGCCTGAAATGAACACTTCGCCATCAGCCAGCATTCAGGTCTGTTCGCCAGTCTGACAACTCCAAAAACCTAGAACGTAATTGACTTAACAAAAGTTCGTCAGTGCTGTCACTCCCCGATGTGAGTCGAGTGCAGATTGGAGTTGCCCATGCGTCACTTTGCAATTGGTAGCATGGAAGATGCTAACGAGAGACTTCTGTAATGTCAATACAGTAAAAATTGACCTACTTAACCAAGTTGGTTCACTTCTGGCTACAAGTTAGCATCAAACACAACAAAGGTTGTCAGTTGAATGGCGTTTTGAGCTATTGTTAGCAACCAAACAGCCATAGCTAGCTAAAACTATTTTGAAATGACTGCTAGCTTAGCTACAAGCTAGCAGTCAAACACAACAAAGGCTGTCACTTGAATGGCGTTTTGAGCTAACGTTAGCAATCAAACAACAATAGATAGCTAAAACGTTTTTGAAATTATTTCCATCTTCTGTTATTGTTTGTAATGAAAAAAGTTTATTATTTAATGGATTTCACAAATTTCAGTATGACGCGTTATGCCGTAAACAGTTTAAATCTGAGCGTGCGCGACTCACATCTGCACTCGACTCACATCTGCACTCGACTCACATCTGCACTCGACTCACATCTGCACTCGACTCACATCGGGGAGTGACAAACGCTCCTATCGAGTTACAGTGGCTTGTGTTTGTCGCAAAACCATTTTATAATAATTTCGAAAAGTAGTTTACTAATCAACAAAAACCTCAACCAAAGAAATAATGTACCACTATTTGAAAAAAACTGTTTTAAATATTAAACCAGTAATGCTCCATATCTCAGGTCAATAAAGGATCATTTAGTCCAGGGTTAGTCTTGACATTTGTGCACACTTTGCTCCTAGCAATATCTTCAGCTGGTAAAACTCTGTATTTGTTGGCTGGTTGGCCGGAAAAAAAAAAAAAGTTAGTTTCACGCCCTGCAAACCAAACCAACAAAGAGTTTAATATCATGTGGCTTTATGAAGCAAAAGTTTACAACCGAGTGATGTTTTATTTATCGTTACTATCTTGAAAACCGTGACCTGTGTTTTATTCCTAATGACATGCTGTTCTGGCTCGTTCAACTGGAAGTAAAAAACAATGTCTTTTAAACTTCACTGGCTCCTTTTGGCTTTTTTTTATTCCAACGGTTTATTTTCTTCGAATTAATTCCAGTTTTGGGGGTTATTACACAGACAAAGAACACAAACATGTAGACACAAGCAGCAAAACCAGTGAACGACTGTTAATCAGATTAAAGTGCCTATTAGGGATGAGCGAGTACAGCATTATCTGTATCTGTATCTGTTTACCACATGAATAATCTGTATCCGTATCTGTACTCGGACTGGGCGGGGCCTAACCCGGAAATGGGCAGGGTTTAACCCGGAAGTGGGTCGGGTTGTCTTGAAATGGGCGGGGCTTTAACCGGTATGTTATTTTAATTTAAGCATGCAATTGTTATGGGTTGATCAGAAATTGTTATACTTATTGCTGATAAGAAAACTATTTCCATGACAGCATCAGCGAGATCAGTGGTGTTGTCATGGTAACAAACAAACTATATACAGAACAAGTTTTGCAACAATGAATACAACAATGCGGTTGCAATTATGAAGTGAAATGTAATGAACAAGAGTTTTCATACTCAATAATATAACTTTCTTTTTTTAACTTTTAAATTTTTTTATGATCAGTGTGATCTTTTTTTGTGTGTCTGTGAGTGAGTAAGAGATACAGAGAGAGAGAGAGAGAGAGAGAGAGAGAGAGAGGGGGAGCGGGGGGTTGAAATGTTGTGTGTATCTTAATTTGTAATATTATTTATTTATACCGCAACTGCCTTTTTTTTATAAAATACAGCAAGAAAGTTTCAGACACTCAAAAAAACTGGTTAGAGCCAGCAGGCAGTTTAAAAAAACAAAAACTCTGATTGGCTGAGACGCGACGCGACTCGCATGCTACCAGTTGACATCTGTCCTCTAATAACCATTTTTATAATTGCTTTTGAATTAATGTCAATCAATAACAGAAGTAAGTGTGTAATGCCAGTGTAGAACCGTTATTCTGTTTCAGTTTTGCACTGAAACACCTCACAGTAAAACACAATTCAACAGCACTGCAAACTACAGCCTCCAAAAAAGACTCATATTTAAAAGGTCAACAGTACAACCTTCATTTAGGTATGACTTATTGCAGGGCTGTTTATTAGACTTAGACCAAACCCTCTGTAATTGTATTTTCCTAGCTCTTATTTTAAGTAAATACCACTTTTACCTTTCTATTGGCTCCAACATAGTCATATAGAGCCAAACTACTGCCATCAATATCAAATGTCTGTTCTTATCAGTCACATAATCTTTCAGATCCAAAACCAGCGCAGGCAGTTAATGAATGACACTGCGTCTAAACCACTATTGAAACATGCCTCAGGGCTCCATTGTCAGACATAGACTAACACCACTTTTCTTTGTGACGACCACAACAAGCGGACAGACCAGTTCTTTACAAAGAGCTTAAGTGAATATGCTGAGGTTAATCAGACAGATGGTGTATGTTTGATGTGTCTCTCTTGGAAATGGCTCCCACAAATGTGATGTCTGTAAAACTTTGAAACAGACAATTCGGTGCAGTAATTGTGATTATGATAAATGCTGTAATTCTGAGATTGAAGTTGTTATTTGAAACCACAATGGAAACCTCTCTCTGATTAATGTTTTTACAATTATCTCATAAATTATGGACATTTATCAATTTGTTAAAGTAGAACAATGATGAGTTCTGTAAGGGGTTGTGCATTTTTTGGTTTGATTTACTTATTTGTTGTGTTGCCACCTAAGTTGTGACCTAAAGTAGCTGTAATTGTGTATCTGTTTTTTTTAATCATGCATGTATTTTTTTTAAATGGCTCTCCTGTTTTTGTATTGAGGACACTTTTGTATGTAGACATAGCTTTACATGTGTCTTTGTGTATAGCGTGTCAGTATATATTTTTGTGATATTGATATCTAACAATCTTTATTGTAAAGATAACTATGAAGCCATAATATAAAGTTCCCATTGGACAAAAACATTTTAAAACACACCACAACAGGAAGCTTACACCTTCAAACAGTGAACTATTTACATTCTTGGTATCCATCCATGGTATTTATGCAATAAAGCTGATCGTTACGCCACATGCTGCTCAAACACTGTAAATATGTTTAAACGTTTTGAATTTGACAGGCAACTGAATACATTTCTTTCCAGGGGTCAATAAATATTCACGTAAATTACTGTTGCACACTACTCAGAAGGTGTATAGTCCCATTTAAAGGTAGTCCATATCTCGCCAGTTCATCTCTGATCTGGAAAAGAAAAAAAATGTGGCACTGAAATGTGATCATGACAACCATCAGATATAATGTTCTGTGTAAAGGGAGCTTTGTTATATTCTATGTCCTTCTGAATCATCAGTTGAGTAGCTGACTTACAGCTGACACATTTGCATCTAGCCTTGTTTTTTTCTTGTATTTATTACAAATTCTGTAGCACCACTAACATACAATTAAGAAGACCTATTATGCTTTTCTGTATTTTCTGTCATATCTATAATGTTACAATGTTGGATGTTCATATTTAACATTGCCAAAGCTTTAAATAATGAAGTAAAAGCATGTTTAAAAGTAACTCCTGTGAGCCAAAACCTTAGATTTCCTACTGTTCTGAAGGGTCTGGTTACATCAGTCTTTTCCTACTCTAGGGAAAGGAAAGCTGAAATCTTGGCTATTGATGGGAATTTCTCCCCAATTTCCGGTCACATTCCTGCTGGAACATATCCTGTTGTGTAGTATTTTGTTTAAAGCCTTTATTTGTGATTGTTGACGGTACAAAGTGCTGCTATATTTCATTACAATCCACTGCTCACTACATAGCTACATGCTAACGCCAGGAAAATCTGTAATCTTGGCTGCTGATGTTAACCTGTTCCCAATTCTGGATCATATTCCTGCTGGAAAATGTCTGGTTGTTGTAATTAGTTAAAAAGCCTTTATTGGTTCACGGTACAAAGTCTGCTTTATACTCTACTCACAAAATACAGTTATGAACTTTGAAAAATGTACATTATAGGTCTCCTTTACACCTGCAACTAGATCCAGCAGGTGCAGTTATCTAAAGCTTTGACATGCTTTGACTTCTGATAAAATAAGAAGAGTCTGACCTGTTGTAGGACAGTACTCCTGATGTAGTCTTCAGACAGTGGAGATGAAGAGGAAAGCTTCATTTTCAAAATAAGAACAACTAGAAGCACAGTGATTCAACATTACAACACAGGCCAGAAGGGTGCTAAAACTGAGTAAAACAGACTTGACTTAGACAAGGTATTCTATGTTTAAGCTATTTAAATTCCATTGTTCTCACTTATCTCCGTCACTTAGCTATGTATAGAGTATGTTCATAAATAGATGATTATAGAGTGTAAAACATCAACATTGGTCATACTCACATGGGTTTGAGATGATGTTTACAGCTGTTGTGACTTCAGGGGTAGTAACTGGTGGTGGACTTGCTGTAGTTGGCGTAGTGATGTTTGATGTGGTCAGTGTGGTATTTGTTGGGGGATCTGTGGTTGTTTGTGGGGTTGTTGCAGATGGCGTAGTGATGGGTGATGTGGTCAGTGGGGTAGTTGTTGGGGGAACTGTGGTTGTTTGTGGGGTTGTTGTAGTTGGCGTAGCGATGGGTGGTGTGGTCAGTGGGGTAGTTGTTGGGGGAACTGTGATTGTTTGTGGGGTTGTTGTAGTTGGCGTAGCGATGGGTGGTGTGGTCAGTGGGGTAGTTGTTGGGGGAACTGTGGTTGTTTGTGGGGTTGTTGTAGTTGGCGTAGCGATGGGTGGTGTGGTCAGTGGGGTAGTTGTTGGGGGAACTGTGATTGTTTGTGGGGTTGTTGTAGTTGGCGTAGTGATGGGTGATGTGGTCAGTGGGGTAGTTGTTGGGGGAACTGTGATTGTTTGTGGGGTTGTTGTAGTTGGCGTAGCGATGGGTGGTGTGGTCAGTGGGGTAGTTGTTGGTGGTTGTTGTACTGATGATTGTTTAGTGGGGTTGTTGCAGTTGGCGTAGTGATGGGTGATGTGGTCAGTGGGGTAGTTGTTGGGGGTTCTGTGGTTGTTTGTGGGGTTGTTGCAGATGGCGTAGTGATGGGTGATGTGGTCAGTGGGGTAGTTGTTGGGGGAACTGTGGTTGTTTGTGGGGTTGTTGTAGTTGGCGTAGCGATGGGTGGTGTGGTCAGTGGGGTAGTTGTTGGGGGAACTGTGATTGTTTGTGGGGTTGTTGTAGTTGGCGTAGCGATGGGTGGTGTGGTCAGTGGGGTAGTTGTTGGGGGTTCTGTGGTTGTTGTAGTTGCCATATTGATGGTTGATGTGGTCAGTGGGGTAGTTGTTGGGGGATCTGTGGTTGTTGTAGTTGCCATATTGATGGTTGATGTGGTCAGTGGGGTAGTTGTTGGGGGTTCTGTGGTTGTTTGTGGGGTTGTTGCAGTTGGCGTAGTGATGGGTGATGTGGTCAGTGGGGTAGTTGTTGGGGGATCTGTGGTTGTTTGTGGGGTTGTTGCAGTTGGCGTAGTGATGGGTGATGTGGTCAGTGGGGTAGTTGTTGGGGGATCTGTGGTTGTTTGTGGGGTTGTTGTAGTTGGCGTAGCGATGGGTGGTGTGGTCAGTGGGGTAGTTGTTGGGGGTTCTGTGGTTGTTGTAGTTGCCATATTGATGGTTGATGTGGTCAGTGGGGTAGTTGTTGGGGGATCTGTGGTTGTTGTAGTTGCCATATTGATGGTTGATGTGGTCAGTGGGGTAGTTGTTGGGGGTTCTGTGGTTGTTTGTGGGGTTGTTGCAGTTGGCGTAGTGATGGGTGATGTGGTCAGTGGGGTAGTTGTTGGGGGATCTGTGGTTGTTTGTGGGGTTGTTGCAGTTGGCGTAGTGATCGTTGATGTGGTCAGTGGGGTAGTTGTTGGGGGATCTGTGGTTGTTTGTGGGGTAGTTGCAGTTGGCGTAGTGATGGTTAATGTGGTCAGTGGGGTAGTTGTCGGGGGATCTGTGGTTGTTTGTGGGGTTGTTGCAGTTGGCGTAGTGATGGTTGATGTGGTCAGTGGGGTAGTTGTCGGGGGATCTGTGGTTGTTTGTGGGGTTGTTGCAGTTGGCGTAGTGATGGTTGATGTGGTCAGTGGGGTAGTTGTTGGGGGATCTGTGGTTGTTTGTGGGGTTGTTGCAGTTGCCGTAGTGATGGGTGATGTGGTCAGTGGGGTAGTTGTTGGGGATCTGTGGTTGTTTGTGGGGTTGTTGTAGTTAGGTTGGGGTTAGTAGTGCTTGTGCTTTCTGTGGTTGTTATATTGATGCTGGTTCTTACTTCTGGTGTAGTAGTGGAAAGACTGGTTGCTGTTTGTGTAAATAGAAGTGAATACATAGACAGAATGTAGATTACACATCAATTTATCATCCTAGGAATCAGCAATGCAATTTAAAACATTTGCAAAAACAATGAAAGGTTTGACTCACCGTTTCCAACAATCACAATGAGACATCGAAGCTCAGACTGATACGTGGTGGAACTGTTGAGATAAAGCAACACAGTCGTATTTCAAGACAAAATGTATTTATTGGTCAAACTCTCCTATGTCTTAACCCTTGTACGGTTTTCAGGTCAAATTGACCCATTTCAAATTTTTACAAGAAATAAAATGGTACAAGTACATTTTTTATACCTGTAAATCAACGGCCTTACCTTATTTTCTGTGATAAACATGTATTCCTGACTCAGTTCAGAACATTATTCTGGATATGACACTTATGTTTTTTCCATAGTGGATTTTTAACATGAATTATAACCTGATGACAAAAACTTCCATTTTTAATTGTGTTCCAGTAGAGACTGATTGCATTCCCTAAACATAGATGTTATCTCAATTGTTTGAAATTGAGATAAAGACAATATTTGTTAGTAGATTATGAAGTAAAAATTTATTTCAGAATTGTTTTTAAAACCCCAAATAAGTCCCGGGTCAATTTGACCCGAGGGATACGAGACGGCCCCAAAAGTGAGGACAATACAAGGGTTAAGGAATATTTCACCATTTTGGTAAAAAAAATTTGGTTTGCTTTTTTATTGCTAATAATTAGATCAAAAGATATATAACACCAATATACAAGTCTATATGTCAGATAAATATGATTTATCAGCCTGGAGTCACTCTTCACAGTAGGAAACAGTCAATAAATCACCTGAACCTGACCCCCTAAAAAACTACTACTTGGTCTACAGATTTAGATGTTTTTTTGTTTTTGTTTTTTTTTTACAAATTAATCGTACAATATATATGTTAATCTTAATTGTTGAGTGTTAGAGGTGCTGGTTAGGTGGATTTTTCCATCTACTGACAGAACCAGGCTAGCTGCTTCCACCTGTTTCCAATCTTTAGGCTAATCTACAGAGATAAGAGTGGAATCTATCTTCTCTTTTAACTCTGCAAGACACTGAATGATCCTAGAGAAAAAAAGTTAAACTTAAAGCAATTGATTCAACGGATACCATTCCACATTCTCTAAGGTAAGGTTCATGGGACAAGTGACTGACTTGGAAACTGCCTGGACAACAAAGCAGATCGGGTGGCTTTCTCCATCTTCTATTCCAGACGGCGTCCATCTCAGGGTGTACTGTCCTGTTCCTGATGTAGTCTGGATTATGTCGTACGGCCCGCTGAACAGCAGCTCAGATATTCTTTAACAAAGTTTAACAAGAAGGTCAATAATTTACAAAAATGCCCCACCCACCAATGAAGCACATCTGTTTTCTGTGACGATATAATTGAAATGCAATTGAAATTCTCATCTAGGCATCTGACTCAGCTTTCTTTTAATGCTGTTTCCTTCATGCCAATCACAGCTGGCTGATTTTAGGTGAATCACATCAGCTGTTTCAATAAAGTGGTCTAACCTTATTTTTTACAGTCTATGGGTCTAACCAGTTATTAGCCTTTAAAACTCTGAGATTGTGAAACTACTACTGAAACAACATGGTCCTTATACACACGGTTTTATAGCAGGTATTTCATGACGTCTTTTGGCTTTGAATGCGTACTGCATGTTTAACCCACTGCGTATATCCTAACAGTAATACAGAGTTGGTCCTGTTGCATTTGTTGCCCTCTTGTCAAACCGGTCTTCCTTATGAGTGTTGGAGTTACACAACACAACAGAGCATATTCCTTGTGCATGTGAAAAGCTTGGCATGAAAAGCTTTTTTGTGCATGTGGCTAATGTGAAAAATAGTATGTAACCAGAGAACATTCTGCATCAATTACCTGTTTGTATTTTGATACGTAAGTTTGTTTAAATTTGTTTTTTTCTTTGACTTACGTGGAGACATTTGCCTCTGCACTGATGTTGATTTCCAGGGTGTGATTGACAGAGGTGTACAGCTCAGCTCTGTTGGCTGGGGTTGGAGGCAGGAATTTGGGCAGATAGAGTCCTTCTGTGCAAGACGGCACTGCAGGGCCCCCTGGAACAATAAAGAAAAGCAAGGATGACAATGCCAGTCGGTTTGTCCATCCACCGCAATCTCTGTTTGATTGCCACAAAATGATGTCCAGACATTCATGGGACCCGGAATATAAATCCTAATGTAAATCCTAATAAATTAGTGACCCCACGACTTCTCCTATAGTGCAACCAGCAGGTCAAGAATTTCACTTCTGTGAAAAACTACTATATCAATTGGAACAAACTTGCTAGCTGCTTACAAAGCTGGATCCATTCAATTTAATAAAAATATCACATATAGACTATTTTGTTCAAACAAAATTCTTTGTTTGTGTTTATACATTTAAGAACTTTTTTGTAATGTTATTTGATTTTGACAGTATGATAACCATATCAGAATACATCACGATTTCACAGTATCATGGTATACGGTATTACACAATTTATTGTTACAGAATTACCAGTTGCAATAGTATAATGATCCACTCACTGAAGATCAACCACTGAGATTATTTCTAAATTCCGTGCTGAAAAGAGTGCAGCCTGCCAAAACAAAAAAATCTTACGTGTTACAACAAACTGGACAGGTATTTGGCTGATAGCTTCGCTGGGAGTTATGTTCTGCCTGGGAAAGTCCTCCATCACCAGCTGTTGGACGTACACACCTTCAGAACTGTTACTTATAGGGGAGAATGACAGAGTACAGGAGGGCTGCAAGAGACAGAAAGGGACATAAAGTCAATAATAATAATAATAATAATAGAACAGATGAAAAAAATATTGAAACAGAGCATTGCCATGTCAATAATGTGTATAATAGTGGAAAAACAAGGTCATAGAAACAAATAAATGTGTATAACACAAACGGGTGTATAATACATATATACAATACATATATAGAGTCTTCGCCACACATATGCATTTAAACAAACTTTGCACATACAGACATTTAACAATGGGACCTTATCAACGTGCCATCCTAAAAATATGCATTTTTAAAAGTACAGTTGATGATCATATATGTACAAGAAGTGCATTGCAGAGTTTGGGAGTTCTGCGAGCATACGTCTGATCGCCTGTAGTTATAAAATTGGACCTGGGAACAGCAAGAAGTAGCTGACTGATCTCAGACTGTGTTCAGGCTCATTGGGTGTTAGGAGAGTCATTAGATACACTGGGGTCCCAGTTGTGTTTTAAAAGTAAGTAATAGCATGTTAAAATGTATTCTAAACTGTAAATGAAGCCTCTTTGTTTTGATTCATCCAGTCTCTGATTTTGTTTAGGTAATTATGCAGGGAAATTGGGTCTATACAGCTGGTTGTCATCCTCATAACAGTGATAGGACACATTACGTCTTTGCATTATGTGACCCAATGAAAAATGTACAGTAAAGTGAGAAAAGACTAGACCCAGAATTGAAATAAATAGAAATAAATCCATACTCTATGTTTATTTTCTTTAACCCCGTTAAAAAGGCTCTAGTCTACATCATGATCAAGTTTCTTTGCTTGTTATCTTAGTTTGATCTTTTTTGTCACGCTGGTCACAGGTTAAACAGTAAGTGGTTTGTAGCGCCAAAATAATGATTATGATTGGATTATAATGGTGTTATCTTCAAGCATCAGTGTCTGCGGACTTTGGCTACTTACTATTGTTACGTTTCCAGATCTGCATCTAACCTCATCTCCGTCAGGGTCAAACGCCAACAGGCTGAAATCTCTTTGACAGTTTGAAGGAACTCTGACAGAGAGAAACATTGTGCACCTTGCATTAATTACCATGTAAATCACAAGCCAGGAAGCCAACCTAGCTGCTGCTGCATCAATTTTGTCTAGACAAAGATGTATTACAGGTGCAATATGTAATATTTTTACTGTATTATATCCAAACATGACCACAATATGTCACCAGATAATAAGGAAACATGCTAAGATAAAATACTATCTTTTCTGACAACAGTGCTAATGCCTGTATTTTCTCCTTTGGAAATTTCCGGAGATGTATTTGAAAGATGGAGATAACTTAGAGCCCAAAAGACGCCGTGTTGACTTAAATAAGCTTTAGGCTAATTTATCACGGCTACTAGGGACAGACATTTTCAGTAATTTGAACATTTTTGTACTCACTTAGAATTTTATAGAGTACTCCAGCTGGTTACTTGCAAAAACAAATGAGACACAACCAGTAAAGTGATCCCGACTGGTCCTGGCTAACGCCGCCATGCTAACACGCCATACTTGCTAACGTTACCGGAGGACCAGGCAAGTGGGCCACAGTTGTTCACAACGTGTAGCCTGTTAGTGGCTGTAGCCGAGTAACGGTGAGTCATTTAAAGGTTGCTGTAAATCGGGTAGAGATGACCGTGAGTTTATTCTGTTTTTTAGCTAAATTTAAGCCGAGAAAGTGTCTGTCAGTCGGGTAGAGAGGACCAGCGAGGTAGTGGTGCTATTAGAGGTTGTTGCAGTATTTTAAAGTTGAGATAAAGTGGTTGTCAGTCGGGTACAAAGCTCCACGTGAGCACGGGCTTTTAGGACTGTCAATATAGCTAGCATCTAACGTTAGCTACGCCCCTGCTCTGTGGAGTAATGTCTGGCTATGTGAGACGTCTAGCAACATTGTTGTGGATGCTGCGGTCTCAGTCTGGCAACCTCAGGGAACTGTGAGTCTGGGGAGGAGGGGGCGGGGAGACGACTCTCTCTAGTATTTTGAATTTGGACTGCAGGAACTATTTTAAATGCAAGCTGTCATTATTACATAATTGCACCCTTGAATGTCAAATTTCAGATTAGTGTCACTGTGTTGAAGATGGATACATTTTCAAAAAAACAATTCTGGGCATAACAAGTTTAAATTGAGGAAAACAAAATACATTTTAGATAAAAAAAATAAAATTATTCACACAGAGTCTGATGGTTTTCTGTTAAATGTGTTGTGACACATGAAATGGTTTTAAATACACAAAGTGTATAATGTCTTACTAAAGACACAGAAATGGTAGAAGGCTTACCTCAGATTTGGCAGGATGGTGGTCTGGGGTGATATGTTGGCTTGGCCGGTGTCCGTCCGGTTCAATAGTTGAACCAGAGTCACAGCGTTCCACCCAGAGATGTGTTGTATGTTCTCTATCCAGGAATTCCCGTTCAAACTGTTCATGAGAGAGTCTGTTTTTGCTGTGATACACATAACCTGAGTGTCTACTGTAGATGTGCGCAGTGTATACACTTGCCAGGTATTAATAAAGCTATACTAAGTAACTTTTTTATTTAGTTATGTTGTTATTTGAATCATATTTGCTCAAACCGTCACTATATAATGACAGTAGCAGATAATCTGTGGGGAAAAAATATGTTAATCTGCTTGTAGGATGCAGAGGAACAGGATTGTTTTCACTCACAGGTTATGTGTCTCAGTTTTCAGAGGTAATCCAGAATGAAAATCTGATTACTTTTCTGCTCGGTGTGGAGAGTTTGTTTTAAAAAAAATGTTCATTTGTTTAAAATCTGCAGCAAATACTAAGAAATTTCTGTGACCCCAGATTCATATTGTGACAGTTTCAGCAAATATGACATAATTAACCCTCTGAGGATGAAAGGCGCATGTCCAAACGATGTTTGACAAAACTCCCACTCAAAAAGTGATATTACAAAATTTCATTTCAGACATTTATTTACTATTTTAATCATATGTAACCTGAGACTTTGGTAAATCCCTTTTACTGAAAAAAAAAGACTTGAGAGAAAAGAGATTTGAGGAAGCCAAACATCAATCTTTCAGCTTGAGCATCAAATGATCTCTTTACAAATTGTTATATAAAAAATTGTGGGCATCACTATACGGAAACCTGAGTTTGTTGATTTTGATATGAAACACATGGGGATCAATAATATGCAAACACCATAAAAAGGTAGCTTCAATAAGATATGTGAAAATACCCTTAGTCATCAGATGGTTAAAATAAATAAATGGGTATTTTTATAAAATGTACATACTGAACCTTTAAATCCTAATACAAAGTGTGTTAATAAATATACTATATTATTTCAATAAGCCACCAGAGCAATTAAATTAACTTGCTTGGTAGGTTGCTTGGTTGGTTTAAGTTTTTATCTTTGAGTGACTATTTAAAAATGTAATTGTTGACCCTCTGTGAGATAAGTGTGAAATATAATCTTTGTTTTTTTGCATTGTCATTGTGCACTCACAGCAGCTGAAACGGAGCGTTGCTAGGAGCCTGGCGAGTCATGATTCCCTCTCTCTGACACACCTCTCCACTGCTCTCCTGGTCCACTATGTTTAGCACTAAAGAAGTCTCATTCCCACAATCACGACTGCCGCAGGTCCACGAGGCATTCTCTTGGCAAGTGCGGAAGCTTAGCTTATAGCGAAAGACCACCTGTGGTATCACAGTGACACAAAAAGGGAAGATTGACACATACAATACTTGATAAATCTATCTTGCATTCTTAGGATTATTATTTAGGGTTCAATGCTAAGTTTTTTTTTTTTTCACTTGTCCGATTGGGCAAGAAAAATAAAAAAGTACTTGTCCAAAGTCAATTTTTACTGCCCCCTAAACCATAAAAAATTGCAATGAAAAAGGTAAAAAAATTAAAAAAATTTAAAAAAAAATGTAAAAACATAGAAAAAAATGTCAAACTTTGAAAAAATAATACATCAAAAAAACATTAAAAAACCATAAGAAAAAGTTTAAAAAGCATCGAATAAAAAAAATATTGAGTCAAATCAAACCATTGGGCAACCCTTATTGTTCATAACAACATCTTCACAGTTAGAGTTAGTTAAGAAAAATGATGTTATGTAGTTAATCTCAAACTTATATTATTGAACTAGGATGAAACGGTACGTACCGTGACAGATCCATCTGCATGGGTGTTTTTTGGGTAGAAAGTCATCACTGTCCCATAAAAACTGGTAGCCTGGCTGCTGCAGATGGGCAGCAGCAGCAGAAGCAGCAGCAGACAGAGCAACATAGTGAATGTGTGAGTCTCTCCACGCAAAGACACTAAAGAAATACCAACACTAACGCATCCTGTATATAGCCTCTCCTTCACTCTCTCTCCCCCCTTACCTATTGTGGCTGTCTTTCACATGGATTTTCTTTCATTTAGTTTGAAACAATGAACCAGGAAACAATGTGGTATGAGGAAATGTTTTGTGTAATGTTTAAAAGACTATGAACCTGGTAGAGTGTGCGACCATGCATAGAGGGTCACTCCTCGACGCTGCATTTAAGTCCCCTTCTCTCTCCCCTTTCAAGTCAAATCTGTCCTATACAAATAAAGGTAAAAAACTAATCTTTTTTTTTTTTTTTTTTTAAACCTGATCTGTTATACTAATATTAACACACACAGATAGTGCGTCTCACTATCTTTGTGTGGACCGTCATTGACATAATGCATTCCCTAGCCCCTTAACCTAACCTTAACCATCACAACTAAATGCCTTCCCTTAACCCTTACCCTCACCCTAACCATAACCTAATTCTAACCCTAATCCTTAACCCCAGCATTTTGGCCCCACAAAGCTGTCGAGACCCCACAATTATACTGAACTCTCGGTTTTTGGACCCCACAAATATAGTTAAACAAAAGAACACACACACAAACACACCAGTCCAGTCATTTAATTCAGCTGCCCTTAGTCTGTCCACCGGTCTTCCTCAAGGATCAAATTTAGGACCTTTGTTGTTCTCACTTTATATAAATGACCTCCCGTCCGTCTGTTCTGATGTGTCTGTGCAGATGTATGCTGATGACACCGTAGTCATTATTCATGGTAATAATATCTCTCAGGTGGCTGAGAAGCTCAATAATTGCATGGTTAATATTACAGCTTGGCTGAAACCATCCTGCCTGCAAGTGATCCAAAACAAAAGCAATGTTGTTCGCCGAGTCCCACAGAAACGTCAGTGTTGAATCGGATGTTTTAGTGTTAGGGGAAAGGCTGCAGATCGTGTCAGAATGCTAATATCTGGGCGTTTTAATTGATTCAAAGTTGTCATTTACATCACATGTAAAAAGGGTCTGTAACAAATCAAATTCAACATCAGTAATTTTCATACATTCGCCATCAAATGTCCACACAAGCAACAAAAATGTACGTGCACTCTATTATCTTCTCCCATAGCACTTACTGTTTACCTATCTGGTCACAAGCTGGTGTTACATCTCTGAAACCTTTGCGATCACGTTACAAACAAACTATACAACAAAATTATCAAAACACATGAGAAAACATGGGCAAATATTCAAATCTATGTCTTGTCTATAAAATTAGTCACAGTTTATCATCCCCTCGTCTCCACCAGTGTGTCAACATTCGTACATCCGATCAAAGCAGAACCAGAGGTGCAGCGAGGGGAGATTGTATCAGTCCATTTAGGAAAAGTGGAACCTCTCCCCCATAACCATCCGAAAATTAAATACATATAGTACAGTCAAGATCCAGTTAAAAAAAATGGCTCAATGACAATCAGAGCTGTCAACATTAGCGTCAACCTTTAGACCTGCTCTCGCTGCCCCCCCTGCTGGCTTCTTGCCTTGTGTATGTGCATGTGTTCATGTCTTTGTCTGACGTTTGTCTGATTGTTGGTCAGCTATGTTTCTATTGTACATTTTAGCTTAATAGTACTTTTTACCAAATGTATTGTAATTGTTATGTAAATATGTAATTTTACTTCTTTTAGGGTAACTTTTACCATCTGTCTAGGGACTGCAGATGAAAAATAGCCTTTATTATAGCCGTTATTATAGACTCTGGCATATTGACAGAAATGTTCATTAATATGCACTGTCCTTGTAAGGCACACACACACACACACACACACACACACACACACACACACACACACACACACACACACACACACACACAGGACTAATTCACTGATTTTTTTCTCCCTTCCCCATTGATTGATTAATTGTTATTTACTATTTAATAGTAATAGTGAGAAATGGCGTTATAATTACCCAGAGCCCAAAGACAAGAAATGTTTGTTCTGTCCAACCAACTTCTTCCAAACCTGTGAAAACCAGTGAAACTTGAGAGGCCACTGATAGGAATCAGTACTTTACATCGATCAAATCAATCAGCACTTGCTTGAAATGTTTAACATATGATAAGGTGCACAGCGAGTGTGGTATGCAGATTCACAAACATGCTTTGTTTTGGCATTTGCAGTAAGGAGAGTATGTTTCCCATAAAATGTAGCACCTTCTTGTCTCCCCTGTCTATCTTATAACTGGTCTTGCTTTGCCAGACCTTGCCTCCCCAGCGAGGAGGGTCTGGCTAGTCCACACAGCATTCTGGGATGGCAGAAAACCGCACTCTGGTTTATTGGCATTTCTTTAAACCAATCACAATCGTATTGAATCTTCACATTGGACACTTTTTTGCTTTAGTGACAAATCCTTGTTGTCAGTTAATTTTCCGTTTCCCAATTAATGGACTAAAAGTTCCAGATCTAAAAGCAATTTCACTATTTTTGATTACTTATCTTGAACTTGAGGACGGATACATAAATGTATCTAATTAAACGTAGTCATTTCTTTTCATAGCACTTATCACTTTGAACTCTGGGTAATTGTGATGCCATTTCTCACTATTTTTACAAACCAAAGGATCGATCAATTAATGTAGAAAATAATCAGCATAATGAAAAGAAATATTAGTTAATAGTTTAAAATGAACTCCAGATCAACCAACTCCAACATTAAAGTTCTGCTTTTACATCAGTGCATGAGTAATAATGATCTAACAAAATAATATAACAGTATCAGTACTTTTCCTTAAGTAGAGGTTAGGAATACTTCCTTCACTATGGCCTGTAGGGCATTAATTGACAATATGTTTTGGACTTTTTTATTCATATAATTGATCCTCTAGTGTCAGAGAATGCACTAATGTATTGCAGTATACAAAGAGGAGTTTATTGAAGGTTAGATTCAGACGCTATGTAGGATTCATTGGACTCACAGACCGGCTTTTTTCAATGCTTGAGCCATTTAATTGTGTTACAGGCAAGAAAAAAACAGTTAAGTCTTCAGAATGAAATGCCAAACGGCTACGTTCTTTAAGCAATGCAAAAAGTCGGAAAAATAGTATGGATTACTAGATTCAAGGGGCTACAGATGATACACAGATACAATCGCAAAACTCCAACTCCTGTGGTTGTGATGGGTAATGCATGTTTCTCTGTTATCCAAATACATGTTATTGCTTTTTAGCACAGACGAACGGCATGTGGTAATGGCAAGGCTGATCGTCAAATTTCTTCTGATCTATAAAAAGACAGAAGGAGTTAGTTTGGGTTAACTTGTGTGCTTTGTTTCTTAAGCTAAAATGTTCCTTAAGCTATATATTTACATATATATATATATATATATATATATATATATATACCTCCAAAATTCATCAACAGACAGTCAGCATTCGCTACATTATCAGGCTGTCTTGGAGACCAGAAGTTGAGCTTAAAAGGTGTACCATCGCTCCAGAACCAGGAACCCTCCTAGAACATGATCACACAGACAGTATGGTTTAGGCACGCTTTTTTAGTTTGTTTCAGAATTGGTGTAATCAGTAAAATACCTGTTGTGCATCGGAGCCTCCAAGCCATGTGAGTGGATACATATGAGTGATCCGCTGTATCATACTCTGAATCACGTGATGCTCATCGAAGCTGTGCACTGAGGCGAGGTTTCCACCATGGTACTGGCAGTTTTTCTGCACGAGGACAGAGAGAGTGCAGTTGTGTGGAGCCACACAAATGGCACAGAGTACAAGTCAAGTCATAAGAAACTAAATTATAGAAGAAGAATATGCCGAACACAAAGTTTAACAGCAGAATGGTCGAAGTGTCGAAGAATTTTGCACTGAAGCCAGATCATCCGGATTACCTCAGCACCCGCCCAAGTCATGGGTGTTGGAACGTAAAGGAAACAGCGACCGTTGTAGCCAGTCCAACCGCTTGGACAAGATGCAGATCTCTTGTCCACGATGTGCCTTTTCCCTAAAAACAAATTTGGGAAAAAACTAAACACGAGAAAACAGTTGCAGCTGTAAATGGAGTTGACAAAAAGGAGCTGAAACCGTAAAGTTTCAGCTGTAAAAGGTGAATGACCCAAACACATTGCAGAGCTGATCATAAGATGTCTCACATTCCTTAAGGAGTCCCGTCTTCTCACGCGCCTCTGCTTCTGGAACAGCTGGAGGTTTGACACATAACTAAGTAAGTGAATGCTCCCTATTCTTTACAGCAATGTTTCCCAAACTTAGGGTCGGGACCCAAAATGGGTCGCAGACCCGTTTTATTGGGTCGCCAATTGGCAGAGTAAAATGAGAATCTGGCTTTTCAACTCTAGCGTACCTGAAAAACAAATACAGGAACAGACTAAATGCTCAGAATGACCCCAGAATGACCTCAGAATGACCTCAGAACGGCACTTTCAAAAACCGAACCTAGAGTAGATCAGCTGGTTGATATCTTCAACCAGACACATACATCTCATTAAATTCAAGTCAGCATTATTAAAAACATGTTGGTGTCGGTACTGAGGGACGATGGGAGGGGATGGAGACACAGAAAGGACAATAGAGACCTTTTCTGTTTTTGATTACTTTTATAATGGAATAAATACACTTCATATACATTTAAATTCATGGTTTGTTCCGTCTTTTGTCTACAGTTTAAAAATGTAGATGTTACAATGATTCATGGTGTATTTTTGTAAATTTGGGTCCTGGGGAGACAACAAGTTTCTCTTTTGGGTCTTGAGCTGAAAAAGATTGGGAACCACTGCTTTACAGTGAAGCAGGACAAGACAGATTACTTCCAGTCCTAAATTAATTCCTCTTATGATAGGACTTTAACCTATAAATACCAAATCTCTCCGATGTCCAGCCAGAATAGAAAAGGATCGGCACTTGCCTCTTTTTCAGGAAATATTGATTGTAATGATACATTTAAGAAACAGAACAGGAGGAACACTGCGTGGATGTCAGTAAATAACAGGACAAATTTAGAGAAGATGCATGTGGACAGTTTCTGGTCTTACAAACCACAGTTGATACTCACCAGCAGCTCTGGTCGGAGCCATCATGGCACAGACCAGTAGAGACCCAATGAGCATCTTCATGGTTGAGATGATGCAAATGGTAAAAATGATCTTCAACAAAGAGAAACAGATGTGTTAGTGATATTTCTGAAGAGAGCCCTTTCGAGTACAGGACCAGAGGAATTAGAGATGATTAAAGGAGACAACAAATAAACAAGGTAGTGAGAAAAGAGATGAAGCAAACCTTCTGCAGGATTATCTTCTTCCTTCTCAGTGTCAGCTATAGTGTTCCTGTGTGGAGGTGATGG
Source organism: Percina caprodes (assembly GCA_013375575.1). Lineage (NCBI taxonomy): Eukaryota > Metazoa > Chordata > Actinopteri > Perciformes > Percidae > Percina > Percina caprodes. Next base: position 158,689 of record JABXJD010000114.1, read on the forward strand.
ACAAGAGAAACACCACCTCTTATATACAGTGAAATATCTATCTAGGTTTGCTTTGAACAAATATCTCCACCCACTCCACCTCAATGAACAGCGGGCTATAAAAAATCTATTGCTTTTGATTGATCCTGTAGAACAGGATATTTCCTATGAAGAATGACTTGCCACCTGTAGACCTGAACAACTGAAGGACAAACTGTTTAGATAAAAGATGGCTGGAGAAGATTAAATAATGAATTATTATATTAAATAAGGGGGCCGAAGTGGGCAGAAAGTTGTGATCAATTTATGATGGGACTCAGATTCAAAGTATAACTACTACAACTTTATATAAAAAATAAACACATAACACATAGGTTACTATTCACTATTTAACCATTTAGTGGCATGAAGGACAGCCTATGGCACTGCACTGCATTTTCTCCACCAGCACTGTTTCACGTTTCATCTATTTAAAGGGCACCTGTCTCACAATGTAGATGTGCAGGGTATGTTTCTGTACGGTGTCGTAGTGGATAACACAGTTATATCATGGCTCAGAGGTGTGTTTTTGATTTCAGTCAGTTTAAACTCTACCATCTCTGGAGAGAGCTGGTTTGAGGTCCAAAGCAGTCAACAATAGACTCATCTAATAATAATAATAATAATAATAATCAGGTGGCTTCAGGTCCAAAGTGACAAATATTCAAAACCTGGGAAGTAAAACTTTCTCCAGACCACTAGTGTTGCATAGTGATATGTCTTTTTGCTGTGTGTGTGTGTGTGTGTGTGTGTGTTTGTGTGTTTGGTTTTGTTTAACTACATTCATGGGGTCAAAGAACCAGGAGTTCACTATACTTGTGGGGTCCCAACAGCTTTGTGGGGCCCAAATTTACAACTTTAAAGGGTGAGAGCTGTTTGAGGGGTAAGACTTGGTTTTAGGATTAGGGTTAAAATTAGGTTATGGTTAGGGTGAGGGTAAGGTTAGCCATTTAGTTGTGATGGTTAAGGTTAGTGTAAGGGGCTAGGGAATGCATTATGTCAATGACGGGTCTCCACAACCAAAATAGTGCCACAAACCTGTGTGTGTGTGTGTGTGTGTGTGTGTGTGTGTGTGTGTGTGTGTGTGCCCTCCATGCGTTTTCCAGGTTGGTGATTGCTGAGTAAGCACCCCTGTGCTCAGCTACGTGTCTAAAGGAGAGGAGACCCCACCACTAGGCTATGCTGTCCAGAGAATGTGTGAGTAGGTTTTACTCCTTTTGTCCTCAAAAGGACTTTGTTAATCATGTGCTTGTGTTTTGTTAGTTTATGAGGTTTTGGTTCTGTCATTTACTAACGCTGTTGTTCTGCTGACCGTGGCAAGCTCGCCTCTACTTGTTGCCGTTCTCCGCTGCTGTGTTACAAGAAACTCCCATCCTTCCTTCAGTCACTTATACATTAGTGGTTACTCTCTGATTTATCGGGTCATAACAACTACTGAAAAAAATTTTTTTGTAAGTTTGATGGATTGACCTTTAAGCCCCCAGGTCCCAAGTGGAGCTGCTGCCAGGTGCAAATATTGTAACTGTATTCATGTGAAGCAGGGCGTTGCCGTGGGCAAATACAGGTTGAAAACCAATTGCCAAGACTGATATTGTTATATTGAAGGACCTTGTCTGGGGATTGCATGGAAGTGGGGAACAGAGCCAAAACAATCAAGAGATACTTGTAAAAAAATAAATGTTGGAAATTCCAGGTACTTATTAACAGTCACACTTCACAGTGTTGAGGCACGGCCACCTTTACTGGTTGGGTAAAGGCATTTTACGAAGGATTTTAGTGAGAGTAATAATAGTATTAAGGCTTAGTTTTTACAATAATCATGGAGTAATTTCACTGTAATACAGTCAAGGAAAATCCAGGAAAACACAACTTATTATTGCTAAAAATAATGCTGAAATTCTTTCTTGGCCAAATGCTAATCTTAAAAACATTCAGTGTCTTTACCAAGACATAACCTTGCTATTCCATTAGTTACAATTATCATTATTTGTTCAAATAAAAACTGGTTATTATCCTTAAATTCACTTTCTGTGTGAATAGAGAGCCAAAGTCACACCTTTATGCATCCGGTCCATGGGACCTGTCTTTTAAAAAAAAATATGAACGGGAGTCAATGAGAGATAATAATTATTTTTTGGTCCGGTTCGAATTGTGCCATGCATTTCACAAATGATGTGTGTACATTTAAAAGATTGTTTTACATGTTGAGAGATAAACGATTTAACGTAAAGAAGATGAACAACATTTAGGTTTTGAGTGAGATCGCTTAGTGAAATACATCTCTCGTCTCGAACAATTTACGTCACCAGAGAAATAGCACAATATATTGTGGAGATATGTGACTTCTGAAGAATGGCTCCCATATTTACTTTGTTCATAATCTGTGTTCACGTACACTTCTCCCATTAGAATCAATACACTCACGACCTGCTGTAGGTCTTCTAAAGAGGCGTGGTGGTGGAGCCTACATCACACATACACAGGAAACTACTCTGAGTTGGAGTCTCTCGGTTCTAAACTGTCTCTGCCCAAGGCACTTAATATGCAACCCTAAGTACTACTGACTTATTGTGTACTTATTGTGTACTTATTGTGTACTCCAGAGGAAAAAAACATTGTACTACTACATTTACCTGCAGAGGAATGTTACTGGTTAAGTTGCAGATTCACATTTTACTCACAAAATGAACAATTCTGCACACACACACACACACACACACACACACACACACACACACACACACACACACACACACACACACACACACACACACACATCCTTGACTTATAGTTAGACGATGCCTCTGTCATTACACAAAGTTCGCCCAGACTGTGGCACTATTAAGCAAAACAAAAAGGATCCTGACACACTGTTGCAAACAGGAAGGTCAATGTGGTGGTTGATGCATCATTAACAGCATATCTTTGTGATAGAAATGTCCACTTATTACTTACAAAAGTGTGCACAATGCAATGGTGTCAGAGTTCTTTGAGATGTAATAAGTTTTAAAACCTTTTTAACACAGACTCACAGACCAGCTGGTTTAGATGCTTGAGCGTTTTAATTTTGCATACTGAAAGGCAAGAAAGACCAGATCACTCTCCAGACAGGATACAGTAGTACTACAAGTATTATTTTCATAACTCGTTCAGTCTGCTCTTAGGAGACAGTCCAGCTCCTGTATGTCACTTGTCTCTTCAATCCTTTGGTAGCGTTACAGCGATAGAAAATATAAAGACATGAAATGAGATATAGAGCCTTTAGGTTATGCTGTATACATGAGACTGAGGACACAAAAACAGTATTTGTGCTCTGGACAGGTACTTGATGCCTCTGTTGATGCCCAGGAATCATCAGATTTTCTTGCTGCAGACAAAATGGGCGAAGGACAGAACAACTGACGTCATCCCAGCATTTTCCTTTTTTTTTTAAATAAAAAGGTGTGCCTCTTCTTGTTCTAAATACAAACTCCCCTGTCTATGTTTAAACTAACACAAAAAAGGAAGTCATAGCCTAAACTTTTTCCCAAAAAATTGGAATCAGGGTCAGGATGTCGCCCAACAATACATGCAAAAAACTGTTCAGAATGGTAAACTTTGGTAAACCAACGTTGGTATTGATAGTGACGACCTGGCTGTCTGTGTCTGTGTAAGTGCCGCTGCTTTCAAGTGCCACTCCTGTCACAGTGATTTGTGATTTGATGCTGTAGGCCTACTGTTACATGATTAGTAAGCTGTATAATTTGTAAAAAGGCTGTAAAAAACACTGTTGACACAACAAACCATATAAAAATGATGTCCTGGGTTTTAACTTAAAATTCAAAAATCACAAAATCATTTATTAAGGTCATACAAATTCCTTCAGATTTAGCAATCTGATGATGCATCCACCTTAAATATTTAAATTATTTAAAGTATCGGTATTGTATCGGTTTTGTTGACACTGGCCCTGTATTTACTTGGTATCGGATCAATACCAAATTTTGGAGTATCGCACGCCACTAATTTAAAGTCATGATGTTACACGCACCAGTACAGTAGGGAGCGGCATGCACCTAAACGTTGGTTTGTAGCCCACGTATAAAACTAAAGAAGAAGAAGAAAAAAGAAAATAAAAGAAACTCGCTGATTGGGCGAGCGCGCTGTCCATCAAAGCCGTGACTCAGATCCCCGTCAGGCATTATGGATCCTATGAGTACACGATTCGTTATGCATGTGACCGTGCATCCTACCGACACATCCCATGTAACTTCTAGGCAAGTCCCGCCCTGCGAAGCAGATCGATTGGTTGGGGTTAGGCATTGTGGTTAAGGTTAGGATAGCCGATTGGTCAGGGGATAGGACCTGAACAAATCATAGACAGTTAAAGAAACAAATCAAGCTACGTTACATTGCGTAAGCATGGACACCTGGCCAATAGTAGTGTGTGAATGCTATTAAAGGGCGGGACTTACGTAGACGTTGCGTGGATTCCATAATAACGCCCCAATCAGATGTTTATGTTTTTTCGCTTCCGCCTTCAGTTTTCTCGCCGTGTCATGTGGATGTCAAAAACTCAAAGTAACTGACAGGCTTTGGGTTTGAAATCTCTAGTACCGGGGGTCTCAGGATTTTCCCCGTCGCAGCACACACGCTCTTCTTGAGGGTGTTTCCGAAAAGGATCCGTTGGGAGCGATGGCGGACGGGGAACGGTCGCCGCTACTGTCCGAGCAGTACGACGGGACTAACGGCAGCTTACATGGATATCTGTCAAAACCACCGAGTATGTCAACAGTTACAGACATATTTATAGGTTTCGTAACAGCAACTTTATTGTATTTTGTCTTTAAGATGGAGACTGTCGTCAACTTGTAAATAATTGTAAGCTAGCGTTAGTTTTAGATGGCAGTTTAGCTGACGTTAGCTGTGAATAATGAAGTTACAGTTACAGACACAGAGCTTTAGCTCTAGCTAGCTAGCTAGCTAACTCACGGAAATTCCCTTTATGTGTTGTTAATAAAGTTTAGCAACGGGTTTTTTCCACAATGTAGCTAGTAATACTTCTCATCAAATACACAATATCAGTGGTAGAAGTAGTATTCAGATCCTTTACTATAATAGTAAAATAACTAATATTAGCTAAGTGCTGGGAATCGGTTACAAGTGTTTGATTCCGATTCCTGAACGATACTTTCTCAATACTATTTTTTAAAATCAATTTCAACAAAAATAAATTACTGTATTTAATATATTATTGTTATATTGACTATATTATATTGTCTGTATTGACTATTGACTGTAGTTCACAGCCTTATCAAGTATATAATGAGCCTGTTATCTGGGTCACATAAAAGGGATATATAAAAGACGTATATGGACTTCATTAAAAACTTTTTTTATTTTTTTTTAAAGTCATAAATACATAAATATGTTTAATTTGACTGAAAAAGACAATTATATAGTTAATTACAATTAGGGCTGGGCGATATAGAGAAAATCAGATATCACAATATTTTTGACCAAATACATCAATGTCGATATTGCGACAATATAATAATATATATATATATATATATATATATATATATATATATATATATATATATATAATATAATTGTAGGGTTGACAGTTGGTGCTTTCACGAAATATTTTTTACAATTAGATTTCAGATGAATAATCATCAATAATGTGGTAAACAGTTTCAAGTGAAATTATAGAGAAAAAATTAAATACCTTTTTTCTGTAGATGATGATTGGACATCATCATCAGAGATGAGCCCAAGCTATATGCTGACTATGTTTACATGAAGGCACAAAACAGTGTGATGTTACAACAAATCTGCAATTCTTCAAATGATATTCCCTCAAAATGTTTCACAACAGATTTTCTGAGAAAATTGAGTTAGTATGTGCTTGTTATTATCATTTTAGACAATGTAATTGTACATCACGATATCTTGTACATGATTTTCATCATGATGATTCTATTGAATGATGATAAATTATCATACTTAGTTATTGCCCAGCCCTAGTCGCAATTATTTCTGAGATAGTGAATTGTACAGCAATATTTGGAATTGTTACAGCTCTTCCGAAACTCCGATGTCACACTGACCGTAGTCTCGCTTTTGCCAGACCTTCCTCCACAGCGCTGCGCAAAAAGTTGTTTTACCCCCAATTTTCAACCGATGCTTAATGGCTGCGGATCCGCTCCAGAACGGCGGCGGAGTCATTAGGTTTCCATTAAAGTCAATGTGTGTATTTCCACTGACTGCGGAGCGGCTGCGTCCTGACTGCGGAGCGGCTGCGTCCTGACTGCGGAGCGGCTGCGTCCTGACTGCGGAGCGGCTGCGTCCTGACTGCGGAGCGGCTGCGTCCTGACTCCGTCCCAGCTCTGGGGACTCGCAGCCCTCCGGAGCAGATACGCAGAGCTTCTATTTTTGCCGGATGCCGGAGAGCTCCGCAGCATTTCAGCACACGGCAGATAGTGTGGGACAGGAACTCAAGCCCAGAAACAAAAATAAAACATCCGATTAATTCCGGACAGCAGCGCAAAGAGCTGTCGTGCAGCGGAGCCGATCTGCAACCGGTGGAAATTGGGGTTTAGTTGTGCAACAGAAAACTTAGAATGGACAGATAGTCTAGCCTGGATTTACCCCGCAGAGATCTGAGGACAGTTACCCATAGTCCAGTGTTTCCCATGCATTGATATATTTGTGGATTAATGAATGCCATTGATTATTCTCCACACTCCAATGCAGTAATGTAGGTGGCGGTATGAGCCTTAAACTTGGTTTGCAATCTGCTAATTAACACACAGAAGAAATAATCGACCGACCTGGAGTTTAATGGTTAATATTAGTATTATGAAGTTAGCAAAAACACGCTAGCTAGACGCAAAGCTCTCTCTCCACCTGCTATCGGTCTGCGCGGTGGGCCACGCTGCCGTCTTTCAGTATTATATTGAGACAGTTTCATAACCTGTAAAAATAAAAATGTCTCTTATATCGCGTTGATGATAGTCAAAGTTTTCAGTACTTTAGCGGCATTGACCTGATTCCTTTAAATATGCGGAGACGTCATCTCGCTCCGCCTCTCTGCTGTGGCCCGTTCACGTAACAGCATCAGTTAAACTGTGTTTCACACTATGATGGTTACATTTGCAACAATCTGCGGTTCACGTGCATGCCAAACTGTAGGGGCAATCTGTTACTCTACATCCAAATTTATTTATCAATATTTCAAAATATAAAGCATTACACTTCATATTGTTTTGTATTCATAACACTCTTGTATTATTGTACAAATTAGCTCCCACAGTAATAGCAGTTACCTTATGTAAGTCACTCCTACATTTTTCAATTGAGGAGCAAAACGTGCTCCTTGGGATCAAAAATACGGTTCTTCATACTAATCAGATGAACTGGACTTTGTTGTCAGACGCAAAACCCAGAAAAGTCAGACATTTTAAAATTGTTACTTGCAGAATTTTGTATAAAAAATATTTGCAGTTAGGGCTGGGCAATATGTTGATATCATATTGATAGATGAGGCTAGATATCGTCTTACATTTTGGATATCGTAATATCCTTTTATGACACGTGTTGTCTTTTCCTGGTTTTAAAGGTTGCATTACCGTAGAGTGATGGAATTTTCTGAAAGCACCAGATTGTTCTAGCTGTTCCATTAATAGCCTTTATCCACATAGTTATACATTATATTAACATAACTGATGATTATTTATCAAAAATCTCATTTTTTGCATATTTTGTCAACTCTACAATATTGCCACAATATCGACATTGAGGTATTTGGTCAAAAAATATCGGGATATTTGATTTTCTCCACATCGCTCCACATCTCTATTTGCAGTTAATATAAGAAGTTTGCACCTCTTTCCGTGTGCACACCCCCCTCCCCCGGTCAGCTCCCACCACCTATAGAATCTAATTCTGTGTGAAACACTGTAGTCCTCAGAAATCCAGGAGTTTAGAGTTCTAACAGAAAAGATGCATGAGGTAACGAAAATAAGCACATACGGTGGAATTTCTGGCAGCAACGGGGCAATCCCGGAAGTGAAAGGTCGAGGATATAAACTACACTGACAGTAAACTGTAACTAAACTGTTGCTTCCTGGTTGTCCCTGTCTCCAGGTTTTGCGCCGTTCCCCAGCTCGGTGGCAACAGGTGAGGCTCCGCCCCCCTACTCGCCGCAGGGCAGCCCGGACAGCAGCAGCGCTCCGGTCATCAGCTGCCGCGTCTGTCAGAGCGCCATATCTGTGGAGGGCAAGGCGCACCAGCACGTGGTGAAGTGCAGCATCTGCAACGAAGCTACGGTGAGTCATACAGCGTTGGATTCAGACACAGTAGATAAGTCTTCTTAGGTCGTGTCACAGGACTTTGGACCTGTGATTTGGCCGCTCTAACCCCTAAAAACAACAACTGCTCTGGCTTCCAGCGCTCTGACAGGATCCCCTGATGTTAGAATATTCTCATTATCAAGAATAGACAGGAACCACTGAAGTTATATCGAAGTCAGGTTTATTTGTACTTACAGCATCAGTCCAGAAAATGACTGCCAAAAAGCTTTCTACAGCAGCTCTTGTAATACAATGTAGAATGAGGTAAATCTCTATAGTCACAATAAGCGTCAATGTTGTCAGTTTCTCACAGTCCAGGGCGCCTGGTCTCTTCCGAGCATCACACCGTTCTCCAGACAAGGACAGAACAGTGGCTCCCAGATACCAGATGGCAACAGTAGTAACAGTGTTTTGCCTTGTCTTAAAGCAAGCACTGATCAGTGGGGGGGGAGGGGGAATCGATAAAGCATAGTATCGAGATATTTTCAGTGGTAATACTGTATTGATACACAGGCGCCAAGTATGGATCTTTTATTATATATGTGTTGGTCAGTTTGTTTTCTGGACAATCTCATTTTGCAGCAATAAAACTGAAGTGAGATGAACAAACGGAGAAATGGATCTTCTTAGATGAAACCGATGTTGACAAAGTTTCCTTTTCTGGACGTCATTTGAAATTGGGAAAAATTATAAGTTGGGAAAAAGGGTATAAATGGCAATATATCGCAGAATATTGCAATATGTTTAAAATTGCAATAATATTGTATTGTGAAATAAGTATCGTGATGATATTGTATCAGGAGGCGTCTGGTGATTCCCACCCCTGCTGATCAGAGAAAAAGCATATATGTAAAAAGTATATATGTAACATAATCTTTCTAACACCTAATCATACATAAACATGGTGGAACCAAGATTGTTGTCTCACTTGTCTAACATATTTCCAGGAGCTGTTTAAAATAAAATAAATTAAAAAGCAGGCTCTGTTTATTTAAAAATTATATATATATATATATATATATATATATATATATATATATATATATATATATATATATTTTTTTTTTTTAACCATTTAACCAGTGTTTGTGCTTTGATTCCTGTATTTCTGAGCATCCTACTGGAGCGTTGAATGTGTCTATTTATTGTCGCAAAAAATCTTATATCATTTTTTTGTTTTTCATTTAAAAAAAAAAATTCAATGAGAATCATGGTACAAAAATGATCATTCCCTCCAATATCGTGAATCATATTGCAATATCAGGCAAAATAATAGCAATTAGATATTTTCCTAATATTGTACGGCCCTATGTTTTATACATCTGTGAAACGCTGTTATTTGCTGCCTCACATTAGTTTTTGCTGCTGCAGCAGTTCAGATTTTAGCAATATTTAATGTTCATATCTAATGCCAGAAGCCGAATTATGGAGTGAAATCACAAAAATGTAATAACAGAATGGAGAGTGTTTAGCTTTTTACCATGTTTTCACAGATCTGGAAGCGTCTGAAGGTTTAGAACGACTGCAGCCACAAAGCGTAGCGAGTGTCACGCTTCACCAACAAGACACTGGCAGTGTCTCCAATTTCCTGTTTGAGACACTGCCGTGTCAGGAAGTCTTTCCATGGTCTCATCTGAGAAAATGTGCAGAATTTCCGCAGATGAACCACTGAGAACTATTTTAGATCCCCAAAATGTGGAAAATCTTGACACTGAAACAAACAAAAATATTTCATATATATATATATATATATATATATATATATATATATATATATATATATATATATATATTTTTGCCTCTGCTTTGTATCTCTGTAGCCGATAAAGAACGCTCCTGTTGGAAAGAAGTACGTCCGCTGTCCATGTAACTGTCTCCTGATCTGCAAAGTCACGTCGCAGAGGATCGCCTGTCCAAGACCATACTGGTGAGACACAGAAACACAGCGTTTTATTTTCACTAGTTTTGGACATCTGTGCAGAAGAAGCCATTCATCCAACAGCCATTCATCAAGTTCACCATCATCCCCAACCTGTATCTAGTTCTCGGAGGGACAGTTGAGAGCAAGCCCTCATTTTCAATCCAGTCATGGGAAGAGAGTTTTTATCTGCTGCTGTTGTTTTGAAGTCATTTTACTTGTGCAGCTAACCTGATACATTCTTTTGATAGTTTTAATAGATTTAAAATCTTTATTATTTGAGCTGCGCCAGTTTTTAGCTAAAATGAAGACAGACTAAATCTCATTGGAGCAACAACAAAGCTGTCATCCACACATTGACATATTATCATATATCCACCAATCTTGTGGATGTCCGGGTAGCAAGCCCCAAATAGGCTTCCTGCATGATTTGGACGTGGTCAATTGTGACATTCAAGTGTAAGCAAGGTCCGCTTAAAAATTATTGTCATCCCTTTTTTTTTTTTTTATCTGCCAGTAAACGTGTCATCAACCTTGGACCAGTTCACATCGGCAGGGAGAGTCCTGAACCGCAGCGTCAGCCCGTTGGCATCCGGATCATCTGTGGACACTGCTCTAATACATTCCTGGTAGGACACACACACACACACACACACACACACACACACACAGTCACGCACACACACACACACACAGTCACACACACGCATGAATGACAGCTTGCGGTGCAAATTTCACTTCTTTATTATTTAGTTTTACTGATGTTTCACTTCCTGTTTCTCTTCCAGTGGACAGAGTTTTCAGACCGGACCTTGGCCCGATGTCCGCACTGCCGAAAAGTGTAAGTGCCTCAACGGTTCCCTCAAAATGGCCCCACAAACATTTTGTTTTTCCTTTTTAACTATTAAATGTGTTTCCGGATTTTTTATTTCCAGCTCTTCTATTGGTCGGCGGTACCCCAGGAGGAGGAGCCTACTGTGCTTCCTGCTGTTCGTCATCCTCGTCGCCTCCTCTGCAGGACTTGTGGTGTGTGGGTGTGGGTGTGGGTGTGAGGGTGTGTGTGGGTGGGTGTGAGGGTGTGTGTGGGTGTATAGGTAGAATACATAGGTCTCTGCTTTGACATACAACTGTTCTTTAGATAAATGCTTTTAACCTTTTTGTCTTGTTGACTCCTTTTTAAATGGTGCTGTGTCCGCTTTTGACCCCTAACCCCATGATCATATTGTTGCATTTGATTTAAGTTTTCGAGGCCTAAAGAGGTGAACATATTTCACAGGATAACATCTGTTAAAAAAAGAGGTTGAAGTCACAATATCAAAATATTTTGTGTATAATAAAACAAATCTGTCTCTGTGTTCAGGTTGGTACATGGAAGCGCGCCCAGGACTCTAAAGGGATCTATGTTTCGTGGGTGCTGCTGATCCTGCTCGCTCTGTTCACAATGGCAAGAACCGTCTACTGGAGGTGTCTGAAAATCAGCGACCCCATATCCAATGTCGCGTAGAGAGAGAGAGAGGGAGAGGGAGAGCGAGAAAGGGGGGAGAAAGGAAAAAAAGAAGGTGAGAGGGCAAGTGGATAAAGGGAAGAATGGAAGGAGTAAAGCAGGGGAGTCTCATTTCTAAAATCACAGAGCAAAAGAGAGGAAGGAAACAAAAGATAAGAGACAACGAGAGATAGAAGAAGAAGAAGAAAAAAAAGATTCAAAAAAAATCTCACTCCACATTCATGTCAGATTAGATTTACCCCAAAGATGAGCTGTCAATAGTCACAAAACAAATGTCAGAACGGGATGAAGATTTCTTTCTATTCACCCTCACAAACTGGGGATGGTTGGAGACTAAAAGAGGGTATTTTCCGATAAAGACGACATGAAAGAAATGGGTTTAAATGATTTGGTTTTGGCCCAGTAGTTTTCTTCTATGTTGTCCAGAAACATTCGATTCAGGTAAATCAAGTTATCAGTGGAACTGTGATTCGAATGGACAGGTTGAGGGAGGACTGCAGCAAAGGGGGCGTTTTAGTTAAATTATATAACCATATCAATCAATAATTAATCCTAATCAAACTAAGCACATTGGAGTGAAGGATTAAGAAGTGTGTATTTTTTTGTTGTCCTTTTGCTATTCTCTCTACTAGAAAAGAACTAGAAAATTAAATAAATGAGGCTCGCCTTTTTAGTGGACTATTTTGACGTTTTGGGGACACATATTTTTCTTTTTTGGCAACCGTTAGATTGAGAAAGATCAGAGAAGGTAGATGGCACTCTCACATCTGTACGGTTAGCTTAGCATAAAAACTAGAGACGGCAAACTAATTAGAAGAACACTGTATAGCTCATTTGTTTGACACTGAAGTGTCATCCCACGGGATTATTTCTTGCCCAAGAGTTTTTTCATAAACCTTTTTATAAAGAGCTAAGATAGCAGTTTCCAGGCTTTATGCTAAGCTACACCAACCAGCTTGTGGCTGTCGCTTCATATTTAATACACAGATATGAGATTTATCGTTATTATCATCTTACTCTCAAAAGAGAGCGAATAAGTGTATTTTACAAAACGCTGAGATAGTCTTTCCAACTAAAGTCACAGTGCACATATCATTTAACTACAATTTATCCAAGAAACCACGTTTGCATTTTGATTTGGGGGTATTCATAACAACAAGATAACATGCATAACACGATGAGGGAAATGTAATTAATAGAGGATGTATATGGGGAAATGTATAAATCAATAAGCAGGCATTAAATCAAAGCAAGTGGCATTCATTTTCTTTTAAGTTCTAGTAAGCACGTCAGCGTTAAGATCATCTCACACATTTGATTAAATTCCCTAAGGTTTTGTTTAGGTTTATAAATGATTCATATCTAAGAGACGTACACAGTGATCATGTGTCCTGAGCAGTTATCCCAAATATCCCAACATGTAAGATTCAGAAGTAAAGTTGTCATATTCTGCTGAAAAAGTGTTTTTTTTCTTCAACTAAAGCTACAAAAGTGCAGTTCTACTTGGTTGAGTCACTGAGAGAAATCCCTTGAAGCACACACAGGGAATGATTTATTTATTTATCTTCTCATTAATTCCCATCTGTATGGAAGCCCTGAGAGTAAAAAAACTAATTCTGCTGATCTAGTTTCTAAGTCCTGTGTCATTTTTTTTTCCTTTAAAAGATTTTAAATTAATTAAACGTTAAGAAAACGGGGTAGTGGTGCACTTTAGCCTATAGTGGCCGAAATTCATATTACAACAACAAACCCTTTTATTAAAAAAAAAAAAAAAATCCTGACAAAACATTTACCTTCACTTGTTCATAAATCATAACAAAACAGGAGAGAAACTATTTAGACAAAGTTATAAAATGGATCCCCCAAATTTCTTTTTCTTTTTTTACCTCTAAGGGCTTCCGTACCTCCGTCTTATTTGAATTCAACTGACTTCAGCTGACACTAGATACACCTGTCAGCGACTCTGTTTAAGTGTAAATATAATATATTCAGTAGGATGTTGATTATTTTTTTGTTGGATTGTACAGAATAATCAGAGCTGTTGCTTCCCCCTTGTGACTGATTAATGTGAGTACCCGCTGACTGTGAAACATGTTGCACTACAATGTACTGATGTACTACTGGATGTTTTTGTCAATATTATTCCGGTGGATGGATTATCCTTTTTTGTATATTGTAAAACAAAGTAATACTTTTAAAAAGGTCATCTGACTCAAATGTGTATTCTTTTTAACAAAATTATATTCAGTGGAAATTGTATTCAGTGATGACCACTAGAGGTCAGTCAGGCAGTGAAGAAGTTCAAGTCAACTTTATTGTCAATTCTGCAATATGTGGCAGACATACAGTGGTGCTCAAAAGTTTACATACACATGCTTAAGTTGACTAAAAAGAGGAATAAAAAAATCATGTTTTGGAAATTTATTTTAATACCTAAATTAAAAAATGAGGTAAAATCCAACCTTTAAGGACACCAATTTTCTTTGTGAATGAATAACGTATTGTAAATAAATAAATGTTCTTATTTAAAATACAGGGGTCATAAGTATACATACCCCTATGTTAAATTCCCATAGAGGCAGGCAGATTTTTATTATTAAAGGCCAGTTATTTCCTGGATTCAGGATATTATGCATCCTGATAAAGTTCCCTTGGCCTTTAGAATTAAAATAGCCCCACATCATCACATACTCTTCACCATGCTTAGAGATAGGCATGGTTTTATTTCAGTTAGACTAATACCTGGTTTGATTTGCATTGAGAGATGATTTTATAGAAAGTATCCCATGCCTATCTCTAAGCATGGTGATGATATCCTGAATCCAGGAAATAACTGGCCTTTAATAATAAAAATCTGCCTGCCTCTATGGGAATTTAACATAGGGGTATGTATACTTATGACCCCTGTATTTTAAATAAGAACATTTATTTATTTACAATACGTTATTCATTCACAAAGAAAATTGGTGTCCTTAAAGGTTGGATTTTACCTCATTTTTTAATTTAGGTATTAAAATAAATTTCCAAAACATGATTCTTTTATTCCTCTTTTTAGTCAACTTAAGCATGTGTATGTAAACTTTTGAGCACCACTGTACAGAGAAATTGAAAATCGGTTTCTCTCCCTCCGACCCTCGGTGCAATAAGGACACGTACAATATAAAAGATAAGAAATATATATACAAATAAAGATAAAATGATAAGTAATAATCAAAGTCCAGAGTTCATTTGGTGCAGAGAGGAGGGGGAGGACACCAATTACAGTGACATAGTACACGATCGACTTTGATTCCCCAAAAGACTTTAGAATCAACAAAGTTTTTTGCTATTGCATATTATAAAGTTTAAGATTGTCTGTCCATAGATGGCGCACATTTTTCTCCTATATTGAATAATAAATATATTGTAACTATTTTCTGCTCAGTTGTTCCTTTTTGCCCCCTTTTGTTGCTCTAAAGATGGTGATATTGGTCACCTGGTCAGTCTGTTGGGCATCACTTTTATTCAGGAAAATTGTTTTTGTGCAGTTTATCAATCCTAAGGACTTTAACATGCCGTGTTTATGTGCACCATTGTGGGTCGATGCCATCACCAGCATACACCACGGTCCTCGTTCCCACCTTCAAAACACATCCAGATTAGATTCAGCTCGACAACAGAATGCAGGATGCGTCCAACCAGAAGTGCAAAAAAAGAGCAGAAAAATGCATTGTGATATACAAGTATAGACAGGACGAAGAAATATAATGCAATGTAGACAGAAGTGTACAGTTGGTTGATGGTTTAGAGTAATATGAATTAAATATAAATATGTACAGTGTATTAGCAGTTACCTATAAGAACAGAATAAATATGCCTATGTAATAGGAACAATGTATGAACAGCATGTACAGATATGTGCATTGTACTAGCGGTAGCATAATAGTGACAATAATATAGATATATGCAGTGGGTTATTATGAGAAAAACAGAATAAATAGGGATATTCAGTATGAACCATATAGACAGATATGTACAGCTATGTGCAGTGTGGTAACAGTACCAATGTAGTGCAGAATAAGTAACATAAGAGTAGTAAGAATCAGTAAATGTGCAGGATGAATAGTATGAAGAGCAGTAGAATATATGGCTATAAGTGTATTTACAGTATGTAGATTTGTAAGTAAGTAGAACACTATGGGGGGGGTTAGGGGCTTAGTTGGTTAGCACCATTACACAGTCATTCTATCGCATTTGCTTCCTGGATCTATACAGCTACATACTTTGATCACTTCTTTTGTCTGTACGGTGTGTCTGCCATGTGCTACAGGCATCAAATAACAACATGGTACAAAATGGGCCTATTTGTAGTCATATCAGTTTTTCATCTGTTTTGGACAAAGATGATGGCTGTGGCCATGAAATATGAAACATCTGACTGAAAGGGAAACACCTTGCTGAGAAACCCCTTTAAAGGTCTCCTTAATGTGTCATATAAGGAGGATATTAGGACCCGGGAGACAAACATGCACCCCTTTCATTCCAATCAAACTGCCACTAATAACTTGCTGGCACGTTAATTTTAGAAAAATCACATTAGTTAAACTTAGGAGTAAGGGATATTTTGTGACCCTCCATTTATAAGTACAACCTATTAGACACCCTGTCTCTCTCTCTTGCCCTCAAGACTCTCTCACTTGCTCTCTCTCTCTCTCTCTCTCTCTCTCTCTCTCTCTCTCTCTCAGCTGCTTGCTCAGAGGGACTGTGTGTAGTGCTGAGCAGCGTTACTCCTGTTTCACCCTTCAGTCTCTCGCTGCTCAAATCCCCCTGAGTCACTCAAATGGCTCTAAGTCTTCAGACACGCGAAACGCTTGAGTTCAGGAACACCTGGGTTGTCTGAATTCTTGGAATACTGAATGATGGACGATTTTGCTGACTTAGTTTTGCATTTCTTTATTTGCTTTAACTTTGCCGATTAATGATCTACGATGATCTATTGTCTTAATTTCCCAGAACTGTGAGAGAATTGGGAATTGTTTCCTCTGGAATTACTTTTGTTTTTTTTGTTTTTTTTGTTGTAAACATGGAAATAGTTCAAACTAAATATTAAGAGAAAGACGCCACTTTTTCACTTTTTCTTAACTTGGAGGATTTATCTTTGGCTTTTGGAAGTGTAACATGCTTCTCGACGAAGGAAATCAAACTCACTCAAAAACAGATGTACACGTGTGTGATTAAAGACTTTAAGAAAGAGCGTTTTGTTTATATGTTTGTGTGTGTGTTTGCGTGTATTTGTGTGTGTATTTTTGGCCATGCTGGAGGAAAAGAAGGCCCGGGAACAGGGCTCAGCGGATGCAGGCCACCCAAAAGCGTCAAGGATCAACAGCAGCACCCGTAACTTGGCTGAGGGTAAAACCAACCGCATCTCAAACAGCAGCAAACGCCGGTGAGGACAAGAATTTTTTATTATTTTTTTTAACTACCTTGAATGTTAAAAGTGTTACCTCAACCTACTAAAACAATAACACCAAAGCAATGTAATGGATTTGATTTTTTTGCTTAAAAGGTATAGTAAGTGATGTTAATCCAGTACAGCCCTGGCTGTGTAAATGGAAAACTAACAGAAAGGAGTGCAATAGACACAAAACACTGTTCCAACCAATCGGCAGCAGCGGCAACAGTTGGGGGGGGGCAGGCAGCAATTTGACTTCAAAGATCAACAATCTATGCGCAGAATCACTTACTGCACCTTTAATTTGCCAAAACAATGCCATTAACAGGAAACATCTATGCCAGCCATTTACATTTTTAATAAATGTTGCTAATGGTGTCTTCTACCCACAGTGAGTTTTAAGTAACCACATTCTTGTGTGGTCATGTGTGCTTATGGAGCAATTAGGAAGTGTGAAATAGTCATGTGGTATTAACCCTGGCTAGCCGTACTGACCCTACAGCTAAAACAAGAACTGTGTCTGTGAGCGTTATGTATGTATGTACGTATGTGTCCGTGCCTCGTATGTCTAAATCCAAGGCTTTCAACAGTTTTCCTCAGCAATGCATTTCACACATACTGTCCAGACCCAAAGTATCAC
This sequence comes from Percina caprodes, assembly GCA_013375575.1. NCBI lineage: Eukaryota > Metazoa > Chordata > Actinopteri > Perciformes > Percidae > Percina > Percina caprodes. The sequence goes on from JABXJD010000114.1 coordinate 176,539, forward strand.
CACACGTTACCCAATTTTGGCTGACAGATTATGACTGGAACGATTTATTCAAGTGGTTTAAGCTTTAGATTGAATTGAGTCCAGGAGAGAGTTGGGACATATAAACCAGTGTTACACCATAAAGAAATAATTGCCAATACCTGTGGCGGTAAGCAGTAATTGCAAGTGTGTTTTTGGATTTTACTTTCACTTGTTGTTCATTTCATCTTCTGTAGTCACCTCTCTTTTCTTTGTTTGTCCATTTGGCCATAATAACCTCTTACACGCAAATCTAGCTAGAGACTGAAAAAAAGGTACGCCGCTTCACATACGTTAGCTCCGCCTACCCTCTCTGGCGGACCAATCACTGCTGGCTGATGGAAAACGTGTCACTGACTGTGCGCCGCTTGTGATTTGTTCCGGTAATGTCTTCACAGCCCCCACAGTAGGTAAAGCCACCTACACATGATCCCCAGTTTAATATTTATTATTATTATTTATTTTAATTAAATTAAATTAAATGTAATTAAATGTAATTAAATGTAATTAAAATTGGTCCGGTAATGTCACCACATCCCCCACAGTAGGTAAAGCCACCTACACATGATCCCCAGTGAAACCGCTCTGCGCTGGCTGGGCCGTTGCTTTCCTCTGGGAAGAGCATAGTTCAAGTTCAAGTTTATTTCAACTTTGACCTCGTTGACACTGACCCTTCAAGGCACAACCATGAAAGAAGTAGCCAGGAGGAATGATGACGTATATCTGCACTGTCACTATGCTCTGAGACCTACCTCGTCGTTTTCCCTCTGATCACGTGTAGACGGCTTAATACTGCCAACAGCTAGTGATTTAACAGACATTTCTCTACATGAAAATCGCCTAGATTATTACTGCCAATACTTTTGTACTTGTACCTAAGTGACTTTTTGAATACGGGACCTTTAATCGTAACAGACTATTTGTACACTGTGGAATTACTACTTTAATTAAAGTAAAAGATCTTAGAGCTTAGACTTATTACACATCGGATAACATATTTTTTTTTCATTTCTCCAAAACACATTCAGTGGTTCGCCATCAATCAGAGAGCACAGCGGTCTCATTTTTCAGGCAGTCCTGACTTTGGAATAACGGTCTTTAAATGTGAGGTTATGCAGGGATCCCAGATTTCAAACAGCACTATAATTTGTATGACTCTACTGTCCCGTTACTTTGAAAGAAAAGGATTCCTGTTTCTTAAACTCTTATAAAATAAAAATGGAGATTATTTAAGTCTTGAACCGTTGATTAAAAAAAAGATTTTGGTTTGCTATGAATAGTCGAGACGCTGAAGAGGCGAATTATTACTGTGTGTGTGTGTGTGTGTGTGTGTGTGTGTGTGTGTGTGTGTGTGTGTGTGTGTGTGTGTGTGTGTGTGTGTGTGTGTCTGTGTGTGTAAGTGTGTGTGTGTGTGTTACCTTCCCATGCCTTGAGGCCATTAGGGACCTTGGCTGGGTTCTGATGGGATGATTGTATAAAGGAAAGTAAACACCAGAAGAGTCCCTACTGTGTGTGAACGCACTAAAGTGGAAAAAAGAGAAGAAAAGTGAGAGAGAGAGAGAGAGAGATGGGACAAGACTTAAGCAATAAACTGAGAAAGATGGATAGAAGCAAGGCTTTGATCTGAGCTCTCTGGTGCTTTGGATTTTTGCGGCTGGATTTAGGGGTGTTTATATGTGTGAGAGAGTAAATCTGATTTACTTCCTTGTCCTCCTTGTCTCTATTTTCAGGTTTTATCACAGCTCTGTCATCCGATGCTTGTAGCACACTTCATAAAAAGCCTGATTTACAGCCACATGCAGGTTTTTTATTCCCCGGACGTTTCTATTCCTCATATTTTGCTCTGTTATATTCATGTGACTGCCTGTCTTCCATATTTGAGCTTTACATTTATGTCTCTGGCCATCACTCTTCAACATGTCTGTCTCTCTGACACACACGCTTTCCACTTAGCCGGAACTCCTGCCCTCGTTCGGCGTTTCCGCTTTAGCGCACACCGCCGTCAATGTCCCTTTACCTGTTGTTAAAAAGAGATAGCTGTAGCTCCAAGATGGCTGACACTCGACTCACTTCGGCTCGCTTTGGGTCCAACCCCCAATGGGCGGGTTGAAAACAATGTGGAACTAGCTCCTTGTAGTTCGCTAGCTCTGGGCAAAAAAATGCCTCCGATGACGCAAAACAACGATTTTTGCATCATCAGAGGGTTTTTTTTCCAGACACACAATACAGCTAACTCTCGTCTCAGGGGGACATGAGGGAGGGAAGCACGGCCATTCGAACATATATTACCGGGTTTCTACTGATACAAAGCTTAATGCTAATTGGTGAAGTATCCCTTTAAGTAAAGTACTGAAGTAATTGTACTTAGTTACATTCCACCACTGGTTAAAGATCCAGCAGGTAATGGCATTAATTTGGAGGAAACGTGGAAACTAAAAGCTCCATATGTTTAAAAACACACTAACCTTGTACTGCGACCTCTGCAGCAACGTCACACACACACACACACATTTAGCCTACAGTACACACTCCCCAGATGACCAAACAGCTCGTAAATTTTTCAGATGGTCTCGGTTTGTACATTTGTGTGTGTGTGTGTGTGTGTGTGTGTGAGAAAGAGAAACCAGGTGGATTTAAAAATGCTGCTGCTGCTTTTCCTCCATTTATTCCTATTGCTGATCATTTATTAATCACTCTTTGTTTTTTAGGCACACATACTGCTGCCTTGTTTTTTAAGTGTCCCATCCCCCGTCCCCCCCCCGTCCCCCCGTCCCCACCGTCGTCCGTGTTCTCCCACCTGTTGACCGTTAACACTTTAACACGACGTTCCACGCAATCCTCCTCCGGCCTCGCTGGTTTTTACTGCTACCACTGCTTCAACTTTAGAATCACAGGCGATCCAGAGGAATGTTCTTGTCAAATATGTCTTTGTACTAGGAGAAAAACGTCACGGGTTTTCATGATAAGCTTCTCAAAACATTTAATAACGTGATGTCGGGGTAATAGGCCTTCAGTCATTAGGCTTTTGGACAGGTTTTTCTTTTATGATTAACACACATAACTCTCCACTTTCCCGAGACATGAATATGATTATCCTTACAGTTAATTAACCATTGTGTTGTCAACCATTAGCTTATTGTCCTTCGGGATCATAATTGAAAATGAACTTTTTTTGGGCACTTTTCCCGACTTATTGGGACTTTAGCTTATTTACCGTATCCCCCAGAGTTATCCCCTTCTCATCTCTGTGTGTGTCGTAACTCACCACAGATCGTGGAGGTAACCGGCTCCAACTAGCCTACTGCTCCCAATAAGTGTCAAAAATAACACCAACATTTTCCTATTTTTATGTTGTGATTTGTATAGTCACAGCGTGTACTGATAGCAAGGTCACATGACACACAGCCATCTTCTAACCGTATACATACTGGGAACTATTCTCCACGGAAGCCGAAGCACTGCTACTTGGCCGGAGTGATTAACACCTGAAAAGCGCCGTTGTTACTCTCTGCTCCTCACCAGAAGTAGCAATGCTTCGCCTAATTGTTAGCCTGCAGACTGTTTTAAAACCATTTTTTTTTCAAATGCCGTATAATTTGAATAAAACATCCCAAATTAAAAGAAATGAAAGTCATTACTAATTTTACCTGTGAAGAATGTTATAGGTATAGGATGTATAGGTCTCATACAACGTACATCCATGCATTCATGTTAATTTTGGGCAATTTGGTTGAAAAAAAAAACACAATTCTGATATAAAAAAACTTTGAAAACGGGTCAAATATAACCCGAGGACAACACAAGGGTTAAATACAATTAAAAACATTGTGCAGTATGCAGGCGCCTTTAAAGGAAAATCCACTTTAACAATGTTTGAATGTTGATACTATAATCTCAGATATTTTAAGAGTTTGAGAGAAGAAACTATAACATCCACGGCATCATCTCACATGTGGTGTTTTGGAAATAAAGTCACTTCAGTAGAGATTTGTGCTATAAATCACACACTTGTGAACCGTTTGCCTTGTGTGTTAGAGCCGAGCGAGCTCCTGATGATCGGGTCACTTTGTGTTGGACTCCATTAGCTCATCCAGTTGTGAAAAGAGTTTCTGGGTCGAGCAGCCAGTCCAGCCTCCGAATCAGGTTACTAAGGGTGATGACTGTGGACAGGATGTCCTCGTACCAAGCTGCAAGTCAGTGACATGACTTTTTAATTGCGTGTGTGAGGAAAAAAAGGAAGAAGGGAAGCCAAGACAAGACAAAAAATGAATCTTAACCCTCATGTTGTTCTCGGGTCAAATTGACCCGTTTTCCTATATAAATTTTCTTTTTAACTACCCAATTGTAATTCCCCAAAATAACATGACTGATTCCACACAACGCTCTTTGGCAAGTACAAATCTCTACTTTCATTAATTTTCGGGTGTTTTATTAAATTTTATAGCATTTGAAAAAACAATTTAAGTGTTTTTGAAATAGTATTGAGTAAAAGTTGACATATTCCAGTCTGGGATTATCATCAACATCCATTCCTTTAATTTTAGTCTAAATAATGCCTGGGTCTGCCTAGTCCACACAGCATTTCAGGATGGGAGAAACACGTGCTCTGGTTTATTGGCATTTCTTTAAACCAATCACAATTGTCTTGGGCGGCCCCAAGCACCGGACAGAGCCACGGTGCCGCTGCAAAATACCCTCGGGAAGTGTGTGTATGTTCAAAAGTTGTTTAAAAAAAACTCCAATTGGACAGATAGTCTAGCTAGCTGTCTGGATTTACCCTGCAGAGATCAGAGGAGCAGGTAACCATAGTCCTAAAATTCCAAATAAAGAAATCAAAAGGTAATAGACATCCGGCTGAAAAGAGTGAAATCTGGCGGTATTTCCAGAAGTGGAAGGTCGTGGATACAGACTAACCTTCAGTTTGAAGAAGAGCTTTGCTACATGTTCATTTCAGCTTGTTTTAGGCTGCATTATTGTGCCCTAAAGAGGAACCCGTTCCTATTTGAATCTGCACACATTATGATGCTAGGCTTCCAGTTTTCTTTCACCAATGACTGCTGAATTCTTCTTTTCTTATTCAACTGTTGCTCAGAGGGATTTTTGTCTCTTTCACTTGTCAGTCTGGTTGAAGCATTGCGCAGCGTTTTGGTCTCCATGTACACTACAAAACAAAAGAACTATTTGTAAGGAGGTCTTTCTACTTAAAAGCCTCAAAAAGCATAAAACATATAGAGTACTCCTCTCAGACACCTGACTGGTCAGTGACAGGAGATTCCAAACTTTTCAGCAGGAGTGTTGATATTTTTAGTCTCCTAAAATAGTCAATGTCTTGAAGCTAGCTCCACATATCAGCTGATACGGTGTCAAGTATATTGTGTGTCTGAGACAGAATGACACATACCCTCAATGGTGATGAAAGCTCTCCTCTGCTGTAAATGAAGCCGAGGTGTGATGATGTAATTGGAACTAGACCCACACACACACACATATTCACGCCACGCTACATGATGCAGTTCTGTCATTTTCAGCTGTCCGTCTCATTCGAGCTCCCTGCGAGGTCAGAGAGAAAATATTTGAGAGGATTGGTCTGGCGATCACGTGTTCCTACTTGTGTGACGTGCAGTGTTTCCATCATTGCCCAAGTGGCTTTTTTTGGGCCTTTTCCTTTTATTCGACAGTGGATAGACAGGTCGGATTCAAACCTGGGCCGCCGCAAAGGACTCCCCTTGTCGAGCTTTCACAACGTTTAAAAACTTTTTTAAGTAAAAAGAAATTTAACCTAAAAACAGTGCAATGTATTTTTCACATCACATGCACCTTCTGGAGGGCACTACATAAACATGGGCTGCATAAAATGATGACATGTCGATGTCACCACTATAAATCTATAAATATCTCACAGAGTCCTTTACACACACACACACACACACACACACACACACACACACACACACACACACACACACACACACACACACACACACAGATGTCCAAGCTTTGTAGTGCTGAGTGACTGCAGCTTTATTTGAGCTGGCGGTGATTTATTTTCATCAGTTTCATCAGCGCTTATTAGACCCTCTGATAACTGCTCCTCAGAGGATGGCAACAACTCTCAGTATCCACACACACACACACACACACACACACACACACACACACACACACACACATACACATACACGTTTTCCTGCTGTAGATGATTAAGGTTGTGTTCATGTTAACTCTTTCATATACTGTTGGGTCTACAGCCACGCATCATATTCTATAAGATCATCATATGTTTGTAGTGTCTCTGTCCTGTGAGAACCACGTATGTCTAAAGAGAGTTAAAAGTTTTCCTGTTGTCAGCTTTGTGACAATGTATTTTCCAGCTGATCAAAGAAGCTTTTTAAAATTAACTTTTTAAAACACATTAAGGAACGCTTCATCCTTCAATTTATCACAGCATTCAATATCGACACATCTGGAGATACATCGTTTTCACTGGACAGGAAGGGGATGAAAAAAACTGTCGGACAAACCTCTGACATGTAGTGGAGTACAAAAAAATATAAATTTTCATCCAAGGAAAATACTCAAGTAAAGTACAAGTAAGAATGTGTACTTAAGTACAGTACTTGAATAAATGCACTTACATTACACCATTCATATTTGAGTTATGCTTTTTTTAATTAACATTGAATAACACAATATAATATGCAGGGAGATGCTTCTATATTACCTCTACCTAAATAAAGAAAAACAATAATCATGAATATTATGTCAGAAAAACAAACATAAAACCAAGATTTAAATATTCTGTAGAACTTGAACCAGATAAAGCCCTCGCCGTCCTCCCTCCCCTCTCCTTGTCTTCCCCTTCAAATCATCCGTCAAAAATATCAAAGTGCATTAAAGCGCCAACGCTGCGGAGAGATTTATGACCCTAACATGTGCAGCAGCAGGGTTTCTCCGGTGTGTGTTACCGTGTGAAATCCCTGTCCCTGCTGAGTGATGGTATAAACCCATCTGTCTGTCGCTGGGGCGTGTCGCTGACGTAACCACACAACCTGGAAGCCGGAAGGGAGGGCATGTTTGGGTGAGGGTGGCCGGCTTAAAGCGGGCGATAATTAGGGTTTTAACTGTCCCATAGCACATAATAAAATATACAGTGTCTATAAATAGATATGCTTAATCATCAACAAAGGGAAAGCACGCTTGGTCACTCAAGCACGGGAAAAACTAATTAAATAGATAGATAGATAGATAGATAGATAGATAAAAATGTTATTGTCCACTGAATTTACATACACTGGAAATTCATCTTCAGCACTCTAGCAACATAAAACACAGCACACAGACAATATTAGTGTATCTGAAATCTCTTTTATATAGACCTTAGTGGTCCCCTAATACTGTATCTGAAGGCTCTTTTATATAGACCTTAGTGGTCCCCTAATACTGTATCTGAAGTCTCTTTTATATAGACCTTAGTGGTCCCCTAATACTGTATCTGAAGTCTCTTTTATATAGACCTTAGTGGTCCCCTAATACTGTATCTGAAGTCTCTTTTATATAGACCTTAGTGGTCCCCTAATACTGTATCTGAAGTCTCTTTTATATAGACCTTAGTGGTCCCCTAATACTGTATCTGAAGTCTCTTTTATATAGACCTTAGAGGTCCCCTAATACTGTATCTGAAGTCTCTTTTATATAGACCTTAGTGGTCCCCTAATACTGTATCTGAAGTCTCTTTTATATAGACCTTAGTGGTCCCCTAATACTGTATCTGAAGTCTCTTTTATATAGACCTTAGTGGTCCCCTAATACTGTATCTGAAGTCTCTTTCCCAAAATTCAGCCTTGGTGCAGAATTACAGCCACTAGAGCCAGTCCCACAATGAGTTTTCCTTAGTAGCCATTTCTGAGTCTGTAGCTTTTAAGGAGGAGAGAGGGGGGTCAAGGTGGAGGATGGGGGTGTGGCCTTGACCAACTGCCACTTTGGTCGTTTGAAAGCCATGTTGTCTTTTTCTCATGGGTGGGCCAAATTCTCTTGGCGGAATAATAGCTGGAATAGCTAGGTGAAGATGGGACCCAGTTGAGTGGCACACTCTTTCGGTACCCTTCACTTGAGGCTATCTGGTCCAGGGGCCTTGCAGGGGTTAACACGCTGGAGGACTGAAGTCCCATTCCTTTCCATCAGTGTCACAGCTCTCATCTCCTCACAGGCAATATCACATTTGTTACTGAAGACATTTTTTAACAAACCTAGAATTAAAGCCATTCAGATCATTTGAGAGACTGGACAGGTCTTCACACTGAGGTGCTACTCTATGATTCCTTCCCATCATAGTGTTAAGTCCTCTCCTGACATCTGTTCCAATTCCTTAATTTCCCCTTACCTTTGTCTTTATAGTCCAGTTTTGCCTTTTTGGTTAAACTCCTTAGTTATTTCTGTAGTTCTTTCACTTTGGCTGATCTCCCCTTGATAAGGCATTTCTTTCTGATTTAAGTTGTGTTTTAGTCCTGTGCTAACCATGGTCTATTATTGGGATATATTCTGACCTTTTTAGTTTTTATGACAGCATCCTCACACTATTGAATATAACTGGTGATTGTGTCTATTAATAGTTCATAATCATTGCAGACTACCTTCTCACCAAAGAACATGTGCCAGTTGGTTAGATCAAAACAGCTCCTCAGCTGTTCAATTGCTTAATTTGTCCAGACCTGAATATAGAAAAAGAAAGCCAGACAGGTTGAGCCACATGGGAAAGTCAAACTCACATTGTGTTGCTCAGTAGCATGCCGAGCTCTTTTGAAAGAAGATACAACATATATTTCCTCCCACGAGTGAAAATGTCAATTCATGATAAACAAAAAACACCTTTGCTTAAGTCTGTACATTCAGTGGTGACGACAGTGGTGAAATGTGACTACCTGAACTCAAGTAATGTACACATTTGAGGTACTTTGAGTAAGATACAAGGTAATCACTTTAAATCAGCTCCAGCTCTACTTTTGCCAGGTACAAAAGTGATGCTTAATAATATACATTTTTCAGTCATGGGCAATTCTGCACCAAGGCTGAATTTTGGGAAGGAGACTTCAGATACAGTATTAGGGGACCACTAAGGTTTATATAAAAGAGACTTCAGATACAGTATTAGGGGACCACTAAGGTCTATATAAAAGAGACTTCAGATACAGTATTAGGGGACCACTAAGGTCTATATAAAAGAGACTTCAGATACAGTATTAGGGGACCACTAAGGTCTATATAAAAGAGACTTCAGATACAGTATTAGGGGACCACTAAGGTCTATATAAAAGAGACTTCAGATACAGTGTTAGGGGACCACTAAGGTCTATATAAAAGAGACTTCAGATACAGTATTAGGGGACCACTAAGGTCTATATAAAAGCATCCAAAAGCACCATGTCATGGGACCATAGACTGTGTATTATTATTATTATTATTATTATTATTATTATAATAATTAATATTAACAGTCTATGCATGGAACCTTTAAATATTCCTTCAGGAAGACAGGAACTTCAGAGAGTTAGGTAAATGCTCTACCAGGTGAGCTACCCAGGCGCACAGTAAAATAGGTTTAATATCACAGAATGCATAATGCAAATATCCCATGCCGTTCATAAATTTCACGTCTGTCTATGTTTTGCAAAGCATCTTCAAATTAGCATTTTGAATGATACAGATTCTCTGTCAAACAAAGTGTGTTAAATGCTTTGATCTGCTCAGTACAACCGGTGTGGTGATGCTCAGCATATTCGGGAATCTTCCCTGCCCAGATTTTCAGTTTTGCTAAGCTGAGGAAATTGGAGCCATGTTTTTTTTATGGAAAGATCCCGCCGTTGAAGACATATGTTAAATATGAGATTTCACATTCTCCGTCAGTCTTGGCAGCAGACGCTGTCCGTCGTCACTGATCCGGGGTCAGGTTACCTCTAGTCAGAGTTGTTGAGATCATCAGAGTGGATCGGACCTTGTGTTATTGGGTGGGGGAGGTAGATGCTGCACATTCATGTGGGTACACAGATGAATGCATGCAAATGTGTGTGTGTGTGTGTGTGTGTGTGTGTGTGTGTGTGTGTGTGTGTGTGTGTGTGTGTGTGTGTGTGTGTGTGTGTGTGTGAGACATACATAGATAAACAACGTCCGTCATTAGCATCAGAGCTAAACATCCCGGGTATCTGCTACGATGTGAGATTAAAAAACAAAAATAAAAATGTCAGCACCTAACTGAAGTTAAATGCAGGTTGCCCTGATCAAAATATGTAAACCGAGGAAGTTATTTTCAAATTGTCTTGCTAGGATCGTAATAGCTTAGCATTTTCAGCGAAGGAATCTAACTAAGAACGGAGATGAAGAGCTGCCAGTCAGCTGTTGTGTCGTGGTCAGGTGTTAAGCCCTGTGGTCCTGGGGAGGGGATAAAGGGGATATATTATTAATTTGCTGCAATCCCCACTAGAGAATGATCCTTTAATGAAATATTCATCATCACCTTTTGATAAACTGTTGATTCAACAGTCTGTAAAGTCAATAGCTGTTTATTATCAAGGACTTAAGGCTCATACTATGTGCTGGCTTTAAATATGGGACGTGTCTGGTTGTGTGTGTGTTGCTTTTTAAATAAATAAATATATTTTTTTAAGGAGAAATATGCTCATTTTCAGGTTCATATTTTTATTTTGGGTTTCTACTAGAACATGTTTAAATGCTTTAATGTTAAAAAAAACAAAAAACTATTCTTCTTATACTGTCAGTTTACATATACCTGTATGTATTCACCCTTCGTCTGAAATGCCTCATTTTAGCGCCAGTCTCTTTAATTAAGCCCCCCTCCCAGAAAGCCCAGTCTGCTCTGATTGGCTTGTGAGAAAAATATGGCGCACCTTAGGTATTTCTTAAGCCGTGGGTGGAAATACTCATAGTTTGAGGGGTTAGTAGGCAATCCATATACTCCCATTTATGTGCACAAGCACTGAAAAAGTGAGTTTATTATGATATCTTTCCTGTAAGGCTTATGTAACTCTATCTAGTCCGTCGTGTCAATATCAATCTTTTTCTCAATAAGTTCTTTAAAAGTGTAAATTCTACTTAAAACTTTGGAATGTGCCTCACAATAAACTTTAATTTATACAGTTTTAAAATCTTTTTTTAATAGCAACTTCCTTCAACTTTCCTCCCCTTACTTTATAAGTTTCTTGCATCTGTTCTTAAGTAGATCTAATGTGGGTAGAAAGTGAAGTGATAATGTGTCAATATGTTTTGTGAATATTCAGAGATGTTTATGATGAAAAAAGGTAAAAGAAACATAATCACCACTTATACAATATTTTGAATATCATTAGGGGCCTAAATTATAATTTAACATAATTTTTGTGACAATAGCGCCACTTTGTGGCAGAATAATGATAAGATACAACAACATATTACAGTGAAAGTGTGTAGGCTACTGAAGGAAACATTAACTAATTAAATTGCTCTATTTCTAGGACCTATATTTCCAAATATTATTATATTATTATATTTTATATATTAAAATTAGCCTTTTACATAACACGGTTTTTGTAACCCAACTATGTGGACAAGAAGACAACAATGATGAGGTTAAGGGTTAAAAACATGACTGTTAAGACAAATAAACTCGTAAATACAAACCTAAATCATATAAACTTTCACAGGAATAACCAATTCCATTCCTTTTCTTCAAAATAAAAATGCACAACATTAAAATACCAGACTAGAAATAGATCAGATTTGGTGTATGAATTCCATTGTCATACAATAGAAATATATATATCAGGAACGCCTATTCATTTTTACTAAAGGATCAAGAAACAGGTGCTGCAGGAGCAGCTATTGTTGTCCAGAGGTGGCAGGACCAAGCTTGTAACAGAACCTCAAATTTCTTAAGTGTGTTCACAGTGGAATTATATGCAATATGTAGTGACTCTGTGTCAGCTATCAATAGTATTGGGAAAGGGACATCAAAGAGTCGACAAGACCTTGCATATGATATTCTTCTGGCAATTAGAGATGGGAAAAGGAGAGGGGTAGAAATATCATTTGTATGGGTCCCAGCTCATGTAGGTATTGCAATAAATGAAAAGGTTGATATGTTGGCCAAGGAAGCTGCTCCAAAGGAAACCATAGATGTCAACATAAATCTATCCCAGGCGGAGGAAAAGTATCTTGTGGCGAGGAACAATTTTAAAATGGCAACAGCTCTGGGAGCAAGAACACAAAGGGAGGCACCTGTTCTCTATATCTAGTAAGATAACTGACTCAGTTAATGTCTGTAAAAGAGGGGAAGTTAGATGTAAGGAAGTTGTTATTATTTCTAGAATGAAGATTGGTCACACGTTTCTGAACAGGACTTTATTTTAGGAAAACACCAGAGTGGCTTGTGTTCATTTCAGGAACCTAAAACAGTGCAACATGTTTTGATTTCTTGTAGAAATTATGACCGCCAAAGACAAGAGTCAATCAGAGAATTGCGAGAAATTGGTTTGGAAGAATTATCTCTGAAAAGTATTTTAAAAATAGGGTTAAGTTGCTTTTTCAACTTTTTAAAAGGCACTGGACCGTATAACAGGATACATGCACTAAGGGGATAGTTCCATAGATGGCAGCAATGCAATGATTTGAATGCCGGCTGCTGTAAAACAGAAGAAGAAGAAGAAGAAGAAGAAGAAGAAGAAGAAGAAGACGCTCATCTAAGATTTCTTCTTTCTTTCACTATCTGTGAAGATTCCCTGCCTATTTACGACGACTTTGAGCACATCAAAGATGAGAGAGAAATACAAATAACGTAAGGTATGAATCAACAACGTTGTTATAGAAACTCGCAGCGAATCACTGCGTACTTATAGTCGCTGTACGGTGTTTACTGTTTTTTTTTATAACCGGGCCTCGTTAGCGCTTGCTAGCAAGAGCATACGAGGCTGGTTTAGCGCTGTTAGCGCTCTGTGGTCTGCTAACTGTTCGTGTAACAGCTCGTTTTTAATGCTCAAAACTAAACACTGCCGTTTGACGACACTTTGAAGGTATTGTACTCGTTGTTTATTTTATAATTTGTTTCTAGCCAACCGTAACGGTTACAACGGTTGGGCTCTGGCCCGTAGTCAGTACAGGACGCTAACGTACACAAATATCGAAGCTAACTAGCTAATATCCGAATGGTTATAGCTAGCTACGTGTTGGTGTTGATGTGAGGCAGATGGAAAAATAAAGTTAGGACTTAACACCTGACATTATTTTTTTCTCTCTCCGTGTAATGGGTACATTTAATGAAAATAATAAATAGTTTTTTGTATGTCTGTTGGAGCATCAGCATGGTGGCACACCACCGTCAATCCCCGGTGTTCCGGTTAAACGAGGGACCGTGTTAACTGGCGACCGTCAGCCAAAAGCGTCTGTTGTTGTCGTAGTGACGACAGCTGTTGAAAACGGGAAGAGAATACGCAGCTGCCTGCGTGAATGCCTTTTTGTTAAGTTGTCATTACAATGTTAAACATAACGATGCGTACGTTACCTCTCTGATTTGTCTTTGGAGTCTAGTCTGAGGAAACTTGTCAGTCGCGTTTGAAACGTGGCTTTCTGTTAAGGAAAACAGGAACACAGCGTTTCTCTTCCTGTTAATGTATAGAATACCTTTTATTGAATACACGTAATCGTCTTCAGAGCCTGTTTAAGTAAACACATGTCACGTAGAGTATTTAGCCCTTTTAAAAGTAGAAAAAAAATGAAAGTAAGAACTTGGATTCGAACTCGTAGCTGCCTTTTGTGATAAAATATGAGTCTCAGTAGTCTAACGCAGCCATAACATCGTATCATGAGCTGCTGGGCATCGCTTGATATCAACTCAAACGTCACACAGTCTCTTAAAATGAAGAGGCAGCCAGATCAATTAGTGACCACACAACACTGCATGCAAATAACTCACAAATTGCTTTTGCTCAGAAATTGTCTTTATTTTTTTGATTCCCACAAAATGCACGCCTTGTATGTTTGTGAACGGTAAGCACATTCAAATCAACCTGAAACTCAAATGTCCATCTCTGACAAAACAAATATATTAAGTCTCAGCTATCTTATACATCATATCATTAAAACACCGGTTAAATTGAGTGAAAATGTTAGTTGCGCATGCGTCACTTTGCGACAAGTACCATACAAGATGCTAACGAGAGACTTCTGTAATGTCAATACAGTAAAAATGGAGCTACTTGATGAAGTTAATTCACTGCTGGATACAAGCTAGCAATCAAACACAACATAGGTTGTCAGTTGAATGGCGTTTTGAGCCAACGGTAGCAATCAAACAATCATAGATAGCTAAAACGTTTTTGAAATAATTTCCATTTTCTGTTTGTAATGAAAAAGGTTTATTTTTAACTCAAAGCTGCACTCGACTCACATCGGGGAGTGACAACCACCCTAGCCGAGCAGGCACACTGTGCTTGTTTAAAATACTTGAGCAAGTAGGCCTGGTAAACTGGATCCTTTTAAGGATCCAGGATATTCTGAGTCACTCACTAAACTGAACCGGGTTGTGCGAGTCACTTGAATCACTTGAGTCAGTATTGTTAAGATTGACTGTGTCCTCGACCTAATTGCATTTCAACATATTACATTCATACACCAAACCTACAGTCGGCCTAGCTAGGCTACGTGCAGAACACTGTATGTTATTTCAGAAGTGAAAGAATGGCTGTTGTTGATTCGCTTTACTCGCTTGTCTGTTCAGCACTTTGGTCAACTGTTGTTGTTTTTAAATGTGCTATAGAAATAACATTGACATTGTCTGCTACAGATCTACTCATAGCTGGCTGAGTTGCGCGATTGACTGACTCATGCGAGAGCTCGCAAGTCATTGAGAAGTTGTGAGTTGTCTGCGAGGCAAACTAGAGCCACGAGCTGAGTGGAGCTTGCAATGTTTCAGACTTCCTGCTTGACCTAATTTTTTTTTTTAAGATGATTTTTTTTTTTGGGGGATTTTCCGCCTGCAGACATGCAGGAAATCGTCACAGGTTGGATTCAAACCCAAGGCATAAACCTCGAAGTACATGTGAGCCTGCTCTACCACTGAGCCACCCTGGTCACCCTAATTACATTTTAACATACTACATTGATACACACACACACTAGTAGGCCTAGCTAGGCTACATGCAGAACATTTTGTTATTTCAGAAGTGAAATAATGGCTTTTGTTGTGGATTTGCTTCACTCTGAGCTTGAGGAAAGACTTCACTCGCTCGTCTGAATCAGATCCACTCATTACAACGTAGCCGGCTGATTTGCACGAGTCGTCAAGGGCTTGTGAGTTCTCGAGGGAATTCCATGGTCCGCGACCTTCCGGCTCTGAGTGTGCGGGTCGGACTGTCTCTCTGCTCCCTCAGTTGCTTGAGTTGACTTGTGGAGTTGTTGCTCACGAAATTGTAAGTTATTAAGCTTTTTGCAGCTAATATGGCTAGGAATAGTAGGAGCTAATGTTGCAAGAGGTTTGTGTGTGGTGCTGTTATCATTTTGAATTGTAGTAGGACTCAACTGATCCGGGTTAATGATACTAGAGACTCTGGCTGTGTGAATCAATATAAAGACTTGGGTTAAAGATTCAAGTGAAGAGACAGCGGACAGAGCAGCAGAGCAGAGACATTTCACTTTGTTTGTGCCCTTCCTTAACACACAAACAGAGAATTTGGCTCTGAAAACAAGTCTTTCTAAAAACTCCGGCCACTGTGGATATTTTTGAAATTTTCATTTGCATGTAAACTAGCGGAGGTTTAATTAGTTAAAGTTGTGAGGTTTACAACTTTTTTCTGCAGTTGAAGGATGACATTGCAGATTTTTTTGTTCTAAATTACTGTTGATCAATTTTAAGCAAACATTATGTAAATTGTGTGAATCCTGATGGTGATTCAATCTGTATAATTTTATTTTGTTACGCTACCTTACCTCGAACCCAATAAATTGTGATTCAGAGTCATACAGGAAGTTCAGTCTTATTTACACTGTCATTCACTACCATCGTTAGTCGTTAAATGTTTCCAGTCTCATCTGAATCTCTCAGTATGATCTAATGTGACGTTCTGAAATGGGAATTGCAGTTTTGAGATGTTGCATTTTGCTATGCTTTTTTTCTGTCTGCGGGTGCTATTGTCAACTATTTCCACCAGGGATGAGCATGGAAAGTAAATAAATGAGTTTGTGTCTGTTCGGAATATTTCCTGTTAACTTCAGTGACTTAGTTTACTGTCTTTGTCTATGCTTTGTTGCTTTTGCCTCATCTTTTCTTTCTTGCTAGTGAAGACCTGGATGTGAAGTAGATGACCTGAGTGTTCGACAGGAAACAGTGGACAGCTCAAGACAAGACCTTCAAGATGATTGATTTTACCCATCAAAGAAGCTGAAGTCCAGTTCCTTTCAATAACCCCTTTTGTTTGTTTTTTTTACTTTTCAGCTTTACATTGCTATCGGAGCGTTGTGTGCCTTCTCCTCAAGGGGCCCTAACGAGCCCCCTACTTGGAGGGCTCTCAGGGAGCTCACTCCTACTTGGCCAGCAGGCTGCATCCTTGCGGCTGGCTCAACTGAAAGCTCAGCTAGCACTGACACAGATAACCAATGCTCTTGCTGTTGGCAGCAGAGCCCCAACATTGACAGCAAACTCCAACACAACTACTCCCTACATACCCACAACACTCACCTCCCCAACTGCTGCAGCCATCAATCTCCTTAACCTTCTCAAGATTGCAAACACCATGTCCCATCCCCTGTATAACCCCTATGCTCCTGGGAACCAAAGTTCCACCCAGGGACAGTATGGACTCTCCAGTATGCCGACAGAGAGGGACCCTCGGATGGCATCTTCTCGCCTTGGACCTGGGTCCAGCTTCGACTCTCCAGGAGCTTCTTCTGGGACTCCTGGCATCTCTGGGGGAATGCTCCCGTCAATGAACTACAGGCCTGAACAGAGTAGGGCCATAATAGACGAGAACATAGAGAGGTCTATAGACATGCATATTAGCAGAGCCAGAGAGGAAGTAAGGCTTCTCGGCAAACCGATGCATCAGCCCATAGACCAGGGCAATCGCTTTACCAGCACTCAAAGGAATGAGTTTCTCTCGTCAGGTCCCGGGATGGTCTCCTACCCAATGTCCTCATCCTCTGTCTCTCTAGGACATAAACAATCTGGTGTTGAAAGAGGAAATAGCTCCTTGGACTGGTCATCAAACTACAACAGGCCCACTGCTGATGACCCCTCAAAATTGTATTCATCTGCTTCGTCTAACTATGCAAGCTGTGGTGAAGGTAGGTTTAGTGCCTCCAGTGAAAGAGAACGTGGTATGCAGTCAATTCCGGGGTTAGGTGATTTTGACTATCAAGTGCCAGAAAAAAAACCTGTGGCCCCCACAGAGCCCAATCGACCAAAGTACACTTCTGAATCAGCTTCTAACATCCTTCAGCAATTTGGGCTTGAAAAAGAGGACTTGGAACATCTCATCTCCTACCCTGAAGACCAGATCACCCCTGCTAACCTGCCGTTCATTTTGCGGCAAATCTGCATTGAGAAGAACAAGAGAACTTCAACTGTACTTCAGTCAAAACCCTGTCCCAAACCCCCACCCACCAGAAGTGTAAGTGGAATGGACAGTCATAGTTTGAGCAGTTCTGGAGGGGCATCGACGCGCCAAAAGGAAATGTCATCAGCTGCTTTCCAGCAGAGTAAAGTGATTGACTATGGACATACTGGCAAATATACTGGATCGGTTGGGGATGATATTGTAAGGACCAGTAGCAGTAAAGCTAACAGTGGTGGGAGTGGAAGTATGTTGCAGATGGACACTTACGATAGTAGCCGACACATTCGAGAACCACTGCAAAAAAATACAACAGAGGTGAAAAGCAGTGCCTTGGGTTCTTCACGTGACCAGGCAAGTTCTGTTTCCAGCCTCAGCTCCTGGTATAGTCCAATAATGAGCTCTGTGGCTTCCCCGAGCAATGATCAGACCAAGCAACTGCACACCCAACCAAAACAGACTTCCCAAACAGTCGTCAGCTCTTTCTCTCTGCCAAAGAAAGACACCGACATCAGATTTCTCAAGTCCGAAGCCCCCAAACCTGTTCCTTTGAAAGAACCAGAGGTAGACCGCCAGTCAACGTCGAAAACCCAACCGTTCCCCACTCTGTACCGTGGTGTGCATCCCAGCCGACCTGGCCTTGTGGTCATTGGCAGTAATGAAGCCAGTGGCACTAAAGGTACAAGTAAAACTCAAGGACAAGGTTCAACAGTTGCTGATCAGATGAAAAAGGAGCAGCAGAAGCAGCCGATGCAGAAACAGCAGCAGCAGAAGCAGCCAATGCAGCAGAAACAGCAGCAGATGCAGAAGCAACCGATTCAGAAGCAGCCAGTACAGCAAACAGAGAAGCAGCCAGTATTGCAGCCAGGTCAAGCGATGTGGCCTCCAGTTTTTTCCGCTGCGACATCAGTTCCCCCTGCTTCTCAAATCTCCAGCATCACTAACGCCATGAAACATCCACTGTTTGTCCTTGGTGGTCCTCACCCCAATGCTATTCCTCCAGCTCTGCCTCAGCCAATCCCGGGCCTGATGAATCTTACTCATCTGTCGCCGCCACCTTCCAAGGGTCTACCAACGGCAGCCATGATGCATGACTATGCGGCGGCCACGCCGAGAATCTTTCCACATACCTGTACTCTGTGTAACAAAGAATGTACTCGTATGAAGGTGAGTGGAAGTTTGCACTCTGTTCTCTGTCTGGAAGATGTTTTTGAAATGGTTCTTTTAAAAAATATGTATACAAATTGAAATGGTTTATTTTTATTTCCTGGGGAAGTACTGTGGGGTTTCAATATTGTTTAAAAAAAAAAAAGTAAGTAAGTACAATGAAATGCTAGTAGGAAGTCGGACACTACACAAAAGATATGTTGCATTTTGCAAAAACAAGTTTTTTGTTGTTTTTTTTAATGTTATTCACTGATTTTACTGTGCTCCAAAATATGTTGTTCACAGCTAACTGTTTTCTGTAAATCAAGGTGACAATGTCTGATTTTCATTTGATTGGACAGTCCTAAACTTTTGGAACATGATTGTCTAGTCTAAACAGATGAAGATCAAAGGCATTGGTGTATTATTTCCATATAAAATCCTGTGATGCGACCCACTTTAAAGACTGTAGTTGGAAATGGAACCAAGGGCTTAGAAGACGTGACAAGGAAGAATATGCAAATTGGAAGAACTATTGCTGCAGATGATGACTGCAAGTTGACTTTTTCCGTTTTGTCTGTTATTTTGACTATTGGCTATATCTGTTTATTCAGTTTGACTTTTTTTAAATCTCTCTGTATAATTTGTACATATTAATCCCACTATTGGAACTATCAGTAAAATGTTATGTTACTTAATTTAATTTGGTATCTAACAGTACTTATTCTCTTTTTGTAATACTGGCTATTATGGAGCCAAGTTCCCTTTGTTTATGTCTGCGGATACCATAAACCTGAAGTCACCAGCATCGTACTTCATGGACCACAAATTACCAGCCTCCTACTCTACCCAGTTTACACGTCTTCCCGCCTACTCCAGATGTCTCAGCTCTTGCATTGTCCTGATCCGTACCTGGTAATGGCCTCTGCTGAGATGACTAAGAAACCTTGGGAAACTTTCTGATGCTACTCAAGAACCAGACATCGCTCTATCAAGAACCCAAGAAGACATTTTTATTTTAGTTGTTTGTTGGAACTTCTTTGTTATGTTCCATGATAAAGAATTGCCCTTGAACTCACGTTGACAAAAGGCAGCTGTAACTGTAAACAAGAGTCGCCAATGAATAATTTTGTCTATATGCTACTGTTTTCACTTTAATATTTCACTGCTCTTTGCTTTATAACAAAAACATAATTTAAACACTTTTGGACTGTTTGCTAATGGTGGACTCAAGGTTGCTCCTGTTATTCAGATGAATGCTTTTGGCTGAAGATTCAAAGAAACTACTTTTTTTTTTTTCTTTTTTTTTTCTTTTTTTTTTAGACTTGCTATTTTAATATCAGCACAAATTGTGAAGTTTTTATACCCAAGAACAAAGAAATGGAATTGGACACTTGGACTTGAGAGACTCAACAAACCATCAAAGAAGGGCAAACAGAAGAGCCAAGGAACAGTTTCTTAAGGCTGCTGTAATGTTGAATAAAATATATCTGTTGTCAGATATGACGACGATGATGATAATGAAGAGGATAAGTTGTGATGATAATGGGACCTGTCTAAATGGTGTGTGTTTGTTCTGAATACTAGGATTGGATTTCTCATCAGAATACCAGCCTTCACCTTGAGAGCTGCAAACTCCTCCGAAAACGGTCAGTCTTTATTTTTTATTGTTCCTTTTTGAAATCTTGTTGATTTTAAGTTATTTTTTGATTATCCTTGCCTTTTTGTGAACATTATTGCTGAATTCCCACTATGGAACTGCCAAAATACGGTATAGGAAACCCTAGGTTGAAAAAGAGGTTGTAATACTATAGCCTCTTCCTGAACATTGTATTTCCTTGATAAACTTGTAGGCTAACGTCTAGCATGGCATGCATAACTCATTATGTCCTCCTTGCGGTTTTTAATAGGTGTTTTAAATTGTGATTTTTTTTTTATTTTTTATTTTCCAGATACCCAGAGTGGGATGGAGAAATAGCACTAAGACCCAGGTAAATTTAAATAGCTTGGCAGACACTGTGTGATTTCATTGATCTTGTACATTGCGTCAACTTACGGCACAAGTTGTATTTAATCGTTCACGGCCACAGTGTAGAATGGCTAGGGACCACCAGGTTTTGGCCAAGCAATTACAATGAAGTTGATTGTGTTCTCGGTGTTACCAAAGAAGGAGGACAGTGTCAATTTGTATAGTTCTGTTCAGAAGTTCAGTTTAATAGTTTCATAGAGGTCTAAAGGCTTTTGACCGCAGCCACGTGAGGAATCAGACCGTGGAGTTAATCAAACTAAGTTGGCAGAGATGCATCCAAAAACCCAAATCCATTTGGTTGTCATTGATCATTCAGGTGATAAGTCGGGCATCATGACCCCTCTTAAATTGCATTACAAACGTCAACTGATTATTCAGACATTTTGCCCCAATTGACCAATTCAGGGGTCAAATCTGTTGGAATCCAGCGGTACAGTGTCTGCCAGGCTTAAGTGTTAAAACACTTTTCAACCACACTGTTGTGAACAAAATGGTAACATTTCCTTACTTTCATTATGCTTTTCTTGTCTGTCGCTCTCTTCAGTGCTGCAGGTAAAGATGCCAAGCCTTCGCCCGCAACATCTTCACAGACTTCCCAGCATCGTCAACAGAAAGTCAAGCATGGAAGCCGCTCTCGTTCTCACTCGTCTAGCCCACGTCGCCGCCATGGCTCAGAGGGTAGACGGGAGAAACGCAGTAGCCGATCACGTTCGCCACAGAGATCCAGATACAATCGCAGGTCTGTGACATGAATTCTGGTATGAGCAGTAACATGATTGAACAGCACATGAATAACAAATGACCAAATGTTTTCCTGCAGAACACTTGCAATGTCTGCATCAGCATTTTAGCATATGATTGGTCACCCATCTAGAATTGGACTGGCTGTTAAATGTTTGCTCTTTTGTTAGATTATCATTGTCATTTCACCTGAACTTTCATCAGGTCCCGGTCTCGTTCTCGTTCCCCATGGTATGAACGCCCTACCTCCTCCCGTTATCGGTCACGTTCGAGGAGCCCCGAGAGACGTTCGTCACCGAGGAGGAGAGACGAGAAACGGTCCTCACCACGGAGGAGAGACAATAGACGATCATCTCCAAGGAGGAGCCGTGAGAGACAGTCTTCGCCAAGCAGGAGCCGTGAAAGACAGTCTTCGCCAAGCAGGAGCCGTGAGAGACAGTCTTCGCCAAGCAGGAGCCGTGAGAGACAGTCATTGCCAAGGCGGAGCCGTGAGAGACAGTCATCACCAAGGAGGAGCCGTGAGAGACAGTCATCACCAAGGAGGAGCCGTGAGAGACAGTCATCGCCATGGAGGAGTGACGAGAAGCGATTGGGATCAAGAAGGAGTAATGAGAGAAGATCACCACCAAGGAGAAGTGATCAGAGTCGATCCCCTCAACGAAAGAACTCAAGCAACGCTGAGATCCTAACTAGGAAACTACTAAAATCATCAGGTTTGAGAAATTGTGAATATTTTAAGGATACTGTTTATTCTGTGACCAAAATTATTTGTTATATACAACTATATGCAGTCTATACAAACTGTTCAAGGAACACTTCGCCATTTAGGGACATGCACTGAAAAGCTGTCTTGCTTTCGAGAGTTAAATGAGTAAAACGTTACCTCTCAAATCTTCCTACCACCATCTCTACAGTAGTGAAATGCTGAATGCATGTCACCAGAGACCTTTTCAGGAATGGCTGAAGTGTTATTTTTGCTTGCCTATGCTTAGGAAAAAGTGCTTCTTAGGTATAGAAATGTATTATGTGTAATTTGTACCGCGCTTTCCAGAGGTTCACATGCCAATGTTGACTTGTAAGCAAAGTAGAAAACATTTCCCAGAGAAAATCTAGTAACAGCATATGACGTAACAAGCAAGAAAGCTGTTAACTTTATGATAATATGATCATTAACTCTTTCTTCATCTGACAATAGAGACTCACTGTTGGGCTTTACAACCAACACACCGCTGCCGTTTTGTTTTGACACACTTTTTGTCTTCGTCCCTCTAGCTGTCCAATCCCTGTCAAAACATTCTGATCTGGAGGCCGTGGTTAAAACTCTAGCTCCTGCCTTACTGGCCGAGCTAGCCAAGATGAAACCTTCCTCATCTTCTACATCTTCCTCTTCTACAGCAAAGAAGGAGTTACCTAAAAAGCCATGTAAAGCAAAGCTTAGCCTGCAGAAGAGCAAGGCAAGTTCCTTCACCATGACCAAGGTGTGTGTGTGGGTGGGTGGGTTTGGGTGTGTGAGTTGTCTACATACTCTTTGTTTAAAGACATAAACAGAAAATGATACTTTATTGTGACATACGATGCAAAAATTCATGCTGCCTGAAATGATGGGTTCCATAAAGTTTAGATTGGACACTTTAAACACTGATGCATTTTTTTGCATCTTTCTAACAATTTTAAAAGACTAGTTTCAGTAGTCTTTTCATGATGACCAACACTTTAGTCCGTCTAAGTTTGTGTTTCTCTCTGTTTGTTCAGTCTGGTAAATCTTCACCTCCAACCATGGTAAAACTACAAGGAATTCGTAGTTCTATCTCTCACAATGATGTGTTGGCTGCAGCAGCGCACTTTGGAAAAACCAAGTCAGTTGTACTGTTTCGGTCCAAACTGGAGGTACGTATACAGAGAGTGATGTCTTTTTGCTACCTGGCTGAATAAGAAAACATTGGGAACATTTAATTCCAGCCTTAATTTTAGTAAAAAGCTTTGGGTGTTGAGTCTGTAGTTAGTGATCACGGAGTAGTTGGCGTGCTGCTACGTCTGCCGAAGCTGATGATGGTATATAAACGGTAACGTAACAGGATGCCGTGTGTGAACTCCCTCTGCAGATAATATGGACAGGAGACTTGCATCTAACACTTTGATATCTGGATTGCAGATACTTTCTTTAATAATAATGTGCCACAACTGAGAGTTCCCCTTTTTTTCTTTGTACCGCTCCTTCCGAGTTTCTCTTTCCAACCGTACCACCTCAAAGCTGGTGACGGTCCCGTTCTTGTCCCAAATGTCTGTGCAGCCATGTCTCCGAGAAGCAAATACTGCTGCATTTGTAAGCTGTGACATGGAAGCTGCAACTGCGACTGAAGACCCTGGGCTTTTTTGTGTCGGTCTCAGTTTCAGAAGCGTTGCATTCCTCCTTTTATAATAAGGGCACTATAACAACAGAACTAAGAAAACATACAATTAACTTATCCT
This sequence comes from Percina caprodes, assembly GCA_013375575.1. NCBI lineage: Eukaryota > Metazoa > Chordata > Actinopteri > Perciformes > Percidae > Percina > Percina caprodes. The sequence goes on from JABXJD010000114.1 coordinate 200,530, forward strand.
GTGTGGGGTTTTTTAAGTTTATTGTAAACTTTATCTTGAGAAATACCGGCCTTGTCCCAGAGTTTAGACGTCTGGCTATATGAAAAGCTAATCAAAGCAAAGTTTTAATAAATGTACATGAAGCAACTAATGTCAACATGGACAAAGTCATGAATGTACAGTACTAATTCACTTTTCTGATGATGACCTGGCCAAAGTAACAACACCTAGGAAGTTTTGTTTTCAAGTTTTTCAAAAGTTTTTTTTATTGCAATGTCAAAATCTACATTGACTTAATTTAACAATATGGTTAGAAGAAGTAAAAATTATCCAAAAATGTTTACTTCTTAAAATGACTTTTATTATTGTATAATTTTACAAGGACTTTAACTGTTTTGCCAGTCAAATTAACTTGAGTGCATAGTGAAACATTACACTGTGGACCCCCCCCCAACGAAAAATGTTTCAGGTTCAGGAATTTTTTTCACTTTAAGCCCTACATGTAGTGGTGAGCTGTCAATGTTTATTATGTAAATGTAGTGAGTAGATGGTCCTGACGGCTGTAGTAATGCAAAGATGTGTGCGTTTGTGTGTGCACATGTAGGCAATCGTGTGTTTCGAGAAAGAGGAAGACGCAAAGAAATTGAAGAGTGTGAACAGCCTCGATGTTAAAGGAATGCTAATCACTGTTGCCAGAGAACAGGTATTACACACTTTGTCTTTCTTTCTCTCCCTCGGAGTGTCAATTATCAGATGAATCTAAAAAAACAAATCTCAATTTGTTTGTTTACAGGAGACTGTTTCTAAAGAGCAAAAGAAGCCTCCTCAGAAGTAAGATGTGTTTCACACAGACTTCTCTTTACCAGCGATAATCTTGTTTTTGTCAATATTTTACTATAAATACTCAGTTTCTGCCTAAATAGAGTGGGGGGAGGAGAAATTTGTGACTTTTAGGGAATTTTCTAATGTCAAATATTTCAGCAAACGTTTGTGTGTGCACTGGTGAATGGAATAATAAGCATTCCAGGAATTCAACCTGTGAAGGACTTTCTATTTCTCTCTCCTTTCTAACCTATGTAACTCTTTATTTCACAGAAGACCTGCCACATCCAGTGTTTCCACATCGCAAACCACTACCAAAACAAAAACTCTTCTCCCTACACCTAAAGGGCCCAAAACGCCTTTATCTTTACCTTCTGGAGTCAAAAAAGCTATAACAGGCAAACATACAAATCAGAAAAGTGCAGCTAAAGGCTCAGTTAAAGGCCCAACGACTGTCACTAAAGCAAAAGTCTTGATTTCCAAGGCAAAAAACGTCTCAACCAAGCCGATAACAAAAACGGTAACCAAACCTGCGAAAATGTTAAAAACAGGAAAGTTACCTGCAAAGAAATCTGTTAAAAAGGCCATGGTGATGCAAAAAAAGTCCACAACTCCAGAAAATCAGCTTGACGTAGAAAATTCCAAGCCTAAAGAATCAGAAACCAATGTTCAGGATGTGCTGAAAGAGACAGCTGATGTTGAAAAAGCAAATGTCCTGGTTTTTGAACCCAAGCATCAGGCAGAACTTGGCAAAGCCAATGCCGCTGAAGATGCTGAACCAATGGAGATTGGGGAAAACGTAGTGTCAGAACCCATGGAAGTAGCAAGTTGTGCTAACGACCAAGGAGAAAAAATGACAACTACAGAGGCTGTACCGGCAACTTCAGAGGCGGCACCTGAAAATGTACCTGGCAGTTCCAGTGAGAATCAACCACCAAACAGTACAGTTGAGACCCTGCCGACAGAAACAGTTTTACCACATGTTCAACAAAGCACCTTGTCAGAACCAGAGTCCACTGCACAAGGACCGGAGACAAAGACTGAGGCTTCACACCTTCAACAGCAGGCTGCAGGAAGCCTGACAGAAGTCACTGAGGAGGCAAAGCTGTCAGATGAAAGGGTGGAGACAAAAACAATGCAAAAAGGTATGTACATTGGTTTCTAGTAGTTCATAATTATATACTCAGATTTTTTTTCCTGACCGATGGTCCGCCCGTGTTAACCGCTTATTAACAGACAATCAGCTGACTTAAGTCTAAGTCCACCTGTCTAAGACCGCTCGCAGCCACAATGTAGCGCGCATTGTTGTTGACCCAAAAAACTTTCCCAGTCCCTGAGTTTCCACCACATCAATTTGTTTAGCTGCATGGTTGTCAGCTGGGGGTTGGCCTGACATACTCTGTTAGTAGGAAGTCTGATTTAACCCACCAGTCCTCATCAATACTGTGGCATGTAACTGACCTGTAGCTCTCTGCGTGAGCGCCATCCAGCAGTCAGTCGTGAGAGCCGTGAACTAAGCATGCAGAAAAGTTTTTCTTAAAACAAGCATTAGCAAGTCACGAGATGGTCCCACACAGTCAATTTTGTCTTGTTGGCTTCATTTTGCCTGTAAAAACATAATAATAAAACATATTAAATCACCCGAACTGACCTGTTGAAGTGCCAACTTTATGCAGTAGCACATTTGTGAGGACAAGGACAGAGCGCGCCACAGTGTTCTCAAAGGTGTGTTTCAGTCTGCTGAATTTCCCATGAAAGGGTTGCTTGTGTCGCCCGCGTGAATTGTATTTAAGAAATAGATTGTAGATTTGAAATGGGTGGAAAATTAGGCTGTGGGTCAAAATAGGTTACTATTTGGTGTTGACCTGAATTCAACATAAATATGTATGTAAATGAGGACGAGAAGGTGATTATGATCTTTCAAAATACTGATATTAATTTGAATTATCCATTTGATCTTGTGAAGGTCCTGTGACAGAAGAAAACAACTTTCTGACTATTGAGGAGAGGGTTAAAAAGTACATGCATCCATCCAGAGTAGGTAAGAAATCCAAAAAGAAGAGACTGTCGGTCACAAATGTCTGCATATGATCATAATTTTACGGTCTTTGACTTTTTTTCTGTTACATTTTCTTTTTCACAGGGTGCCTGAAAATGAACGCAAGAGGGCACTCGCCAAAGGTAGGTTTCCTTACATGACTTTACAAATGTAATTTCTGATAAATTTAATTGTGTGTGTGTGTGTGTGTGTGTGTGTGTGTGTGTTTTTGTTTTTGTAATCAGTTTATTTGCCACAAACCACCACACAAACACATTTCTTTTCTTGTAATAATGAATCCGGCCTTTGTTGATTCTAAAATGTCCAAACAAGATTCCAGTTAATTCTTTATCTCATATAACGTCAACCTCCACTGGAAAAATGTTAAGTGTGCTTGTCTTAATCTTTTATTCATTAAAAAACTAACCTAAACCATTGTTGCTCCTAATTGTTTACCTCTCTTTGCTTTTTGCAGTTGAGGTACCTTACAAATACGCAGTTGCTCATAACCAACCTGCCGGAGTATTGCGATGGCTGCTACACGGAAAGGGATCTTGCCAATCTGCTCATACCCTTTGGATTTCGATATGCAGATGACAACATCATGGTTGTTCCTCAGACGTGCATGGTAGATACCGGTTTATACATCTCCATGCTTTGGTTTATTAATCACATGTTTCTGCTGTTGCTTATTAGTACTTAACCAGATTCTGAGACAAATATTTTTCATTTTTTACATTGCACAATTGTAGTGCCTTTTTAATTTGTGAAATCACAAATTGCAGCTAAACATCGTTTGGATAATTTATCATTTTTGTCTATGTATTGTTATGTAATAGACATTGTTGCTCCTATCAAAACTCATGACACTGATTCAAACCACATTGAAAAAAAGTTCTTAGAACAAGTAAATGAAAGTAGTAATACATTTTTATATCTGTTTTTTCCTCTCAGGCTTTTGTCGTGATGCCAAATAAGAATGCTTTTTACAAGATATTGAAAGCCTCCGCAAACAAGGGCTTGTTCCTCAGAAATGTTAAACTTGGTATCCATGCAATAGCCAATCACAATGGCATCAGCTTGACACCGGTAAGCATTTTGGCAAATTTCAACCTATTCAGCATGTCTCATATCAGCAATGGGACCTTGCGGGGGCTTCTAGCTGATAGCTTTGATTCCCATAGCCTTCTTCTGATCGTAACAGTACTCACAGGTAACTTTAAGTCTTCTTTGATGTTCCTGGGGCTGATCATTGTTTGAGCCTTTGCCATTTTGGCTATTCTTCCATCCATTCCATTGGTAGTTGACCGTTTTCTCCCACGTCGTTCAGGCTTTAGATGGCATTTCAAGGCATGTTAAATCTTTTTCGCTGAGCAGCCGATAATTTCCTGCACTTCGTTATGTTTTCCTTTCTCAAATCAACTTCATAATCAAAGTCCGCTGTTCCTCAGATCAATGTGTGGAACAACCCATTTTGCTGAGTAATTCATTGTGAAATGCATTATAACCAGCATGCACAACATTTTCTTCCTTCCTTAAATATGGTGATATGATGTATGAGGTTAGTGATGTTGGACTGCTATTATTTTGAACACAACTGTATACACTCAGAGTATGGAGTCTATTGGCATTAGATAAGTTTGGTGTGTTGAATATCTTTGCATTTAACCATTGCCTACTCTGTTTCTTTTTAAGCTTCGGTTTTATCGATTGCTGATGAAGCGTATGTATCATGTAAGTAACATCCACACTTCTCATTAATTCATAAACTGTTTTTAATGTTGTATGTAAAGTGACCATCTCTATTTTTCATGTTACACGTGGAATTTAAGGCTTGACATTAAGACTTGTCCACTTGTCCAGGACAAGTGGATTTTTCGTAGGGCAAGTGAAGAGAAATTTACTTGCCCCACTGGACAAGTGAAAACTAAAAAAAATAAATTGTCATGTTACTCATTAGGTCTATGTTACCAATTTGAATCAAAATCTTTTTTTTCCACTAACTGACCGCTAACGTTAGACCCTGCGGCAGTGAGTCAGCGGACAGCTAACGTTAGATCCTGCGGCAGTGAGTCAGCGGATCGCTAACGTTGGACCCTGCGGCAGTGGGTCAGCGGACCGCTAACAGGGTCAAGCCTTGGACTTACACATGGACTTATAAATATAAAGTTAGAAATAAACTTGTGCTTTTAGATGTTCCAATTTAATTTAAGGGGCATCCTAATAATTAATCTTAATTCCTGTGTTTGTCTTACCAAAATATATATTAATAGATGAAAACTGTCAACAGTGACGTAAAACAGTAAGGGGGGGGGGGTACAGTAAATGCCAATTAACATAGTCCTTGTCTTTTATTGCAAGATGTATTTATGCAACAATGCAGAGTGGTTGCATGTGTCCTGTTCTTAACTTTATGGTTTTGATGTTCACTTCCTGTTCTTGATTCAGAAAGAGTTTGATGATGGATTGAAAACGATCTTCATCAACAACATTTCATGGAGTGAGACCAACCAGCTCAGAAAAGATTTGGAAAAAATCAATTCTGTTCAGCATTTCCTGCCTCTCCTCAACAAGGTATGAACAAACACGTACAATTTAAATCCGTTTTAAGTGGCTTTAAACAAAAAAGACTTCCTGTGGGTCTTACCTGTAACGTATTTACTGTATGTGCATGTGTGTTTCAGGTATTTATAGAATTTGAGTTCCCTCACGATGCTGATCGGCTTGGAGTTTGGTTGAGTCTCCTGAAACAACCACCTGGCTGTGAAGTCCACAGGCTAAGAATACCATACACCAGCTGTACATCACAACGTAAGTCTCTGTTTTAAGAAATTAAAGTCCTGTTTGGGATATTTTACCTGGATTCTGATTGATTGATTGATTCTTTTCTACATGTTAATTTCTTCAAGAAACTACTTGCTTAACGCTGTCTTCACTCTGAACAATCTTCCCTGGCTTTACTGGCATTAGAAACTTGAAACATTTCATTTTATGTGAGGCGGTTGGCATAAACAACAACTTTCACTTGGGGGTTTCCATGCTCTCCATCTCCACCACTGGCTTTTGAGGGACTGATATTTTCCAAGTTTGCGCTTGTGTGCCTCCTCAATCCTTTCCTCCCAAGGGATAGTTAGCTCCAGGAGGACCACCTGTTTTGTTAGCAGGAATGTAGTCTCGCTTTGCCAGACCTTCCTCCACAGCGCTGCTAAGGAGGGTCTTAGCTAGTCCACACTGCATTCCGGGATGGGAGAAAAATGTGCTCTGGTGTATTGGTATTTAAACAAATCCCAATTATCAAGGGTGGCACCAAGCATCGGGCAAAACCACGTTGCCAAACCATTTTGCAGTTAGTCCTCATTAATCCACCAGAGTTTAAAATTCCAGCACAAACAAAACGGAAGGTAACAGACATCCGGATGAAGAGTGAAATCTGGTGGCACTCTTTTTTTAAATTTTTTTTTATTTCTTTGTACAGCACCAAGACATCCTGAGAAAGCTGTACCAGACAGCAATCGCGCTGTTGATGGGGCAACTATCCTGCCAGTAAGATGTAGTGTTCCAGCTGGCAGCATTGGACTATTTTGGGTCACCTTGAGAACTAGTCCTTTCCTGTTCCCCACCATGTCTCCTTGGTTCATCATCCCAGGTAAGAGACACTTTCTCACATTATCATGTGACATTGTGACGTAATATTTTGATAGTGCCAAATTTACCATGGTAACTGAATAATTTCATTATCAAGAATAGACAGGAATAGAGGCCGACCGATATATTGGTGGGCCAATATTATCTGCTGATATTAGGCATTTCCTGAACTCGGTATCAGCATTTATAATGGCAGATAAAAAAATAAATAAATTATATATATATAATATAAAAAATTTAATAAAAACGGACGGTCAACCATGTTATGAGTGTTGGCGTTGCGTAGTTTATCCACCAGAGGGCGCTCTTCAACGTCCCTGTTGGCAACAGTTTTTGTTGTTTTTGTTCAAAGGACTTTAAGTTTAATATCTTAAGTTTGTATTTTTATTTATCAGAACTTTAATATATTGATTTTCCTCCGTTCTGTTGTGAAAATAAAATAAATCATTATTTTTTTAAATAATATATTGGGATATTGGATTTTTAAATAACCAAATATTTTTATCGGTGTTGGCCTTAAAAATCCTTTATCGGTCAGGCTCTAGACCCCTAACTGAAGTTATGTCAACGTTAAATCATTTTTACTTGAACACGAGACAGTTTCCACATTACAGAATAGTACAGAAAATGCCCAACTGGAAGCTCTCTACAGCTGCTTATAAAAAGTGGACGTTGATGCAAAGTCATAACAAAGTTGATGTTGTCAGTTTATCTCATTTGGTCTGGGAATCTCCTCGACCTGCTCTGCCCCCCAAAACACCCTGGGCCTTTCACAAGGACAGACGATGGCTCCATGTTATCTTGTTTAGAGTTATCAAACAGTTTTAATAATAGAGGAAAAGTATGTATCATAATTTTTCTAACGGTAACGTATTCAGTTAAGTAACTGCGTTTGCCTTTGTTCACTTTTTACTCCAAGATTACCTGACAGTCAGAGGAGAGGAAGACATCGAGGTAAGCCTATTTTCAGTCCAACTTTCCTGTCCTATACAGGATATCAAATCAGTGCGTATCAACTTTATAGTTTTGACCCATGACCTTCAGGGTTGGGTTCAAGTAGTTTGTGAAAAGTTTTATTTTATCAACATTTAGGTAAAAATATCAGAGCAGACTTGGTATTGGCAGATCTTAAGGGAGTCGGATCAGGATCATGGCCAAAGAAATCTTGATTTTTGACATCCGTAACTTAAGTTAGACAAGACACTGAACTATTCTGGCTTTACAGGACAAACTGGAGGCATACTGGCACCAGAAGCAGAGCCGCTCTGATCTGTACTGTAATCAAAATGCACCATGAAGTTGAATCGGTGTCAACACGTGAACTAAACTTTGGTCTTTGAACTTTGGGTTTTCTAGAAGGCCAGTGGTCATGGTTCCATGATTCCCACAATCATGTTGACCGGTTTACCAGAAAAAGGCTACAAGCACGAGGACGTGGCAAAGCTAGTCTGGCGTTATTTCCCCAAACAGAACCTTCACTCCCTGTACTACAACGTGATGGTCTTGATGCTGCAGAGGAGGGTAAGGAGTAGACTGTTACAGGGGCAAAATGTTTGCAATTTTACAAGTTAAATGGAGCTGTTTTTGGTTTTGTTTATTGAATTGTTGTTCTTTCTTCTCTTTATCTCAAGGCCTTTGTGTATTTTCCTGATTGGACAACATGCTGCGACTTTGTCCGAGATCACATTACAAATCCAGTTTCTGTCAAAGGCTGCACGCTTTCAGTTCACCTTGTCTTGGAACACATGCATCCCGAATCCAGTGAGGTATGGACACTAGGAAAAACACTAAAGGGGCCCTCAACTTTCAGAAGTAGACAGGAGTCAAGAGGAATTTATGAAGTAGAGTGCTTGATTAAGCAACCTACAAAAATGTATTCAAATAATCTATGCTAGGCATTTCACATACTGGTGACAAAAGCCCACTTTTTCTTATAAACAAAAAAAAGTAATCTCAACTTAATCAGTACCATTCATTAATTAACCGTGAATTTGATCAGATGTACATTACTGTTTCTACCCCGGGACAACCCCCAATACTCATCATGTTTCAGGTAATGGCTTCACTGTACTTTGTTATAGTAGGTAGGTAGCAAGACCGGCAATGTAGCCTTCATTTCCGCCAACTGCAGTTTCAAACACAATAACAAATACCGGCACGCTAGACATTATCAGACACATGTCACAGTGTTGGATTTGCTCGTCCCCGACTCTGGCTGCTTAAAGTAGAGATAGTGAGCTAATTGTGTATGAGGAGATTTTCATGGAGCAGCGGCTCTAATCATTTAGTTAAACAGAGAAGGAAATATTACTTATGTTCTTGTGTTGTAACAAGCACAGACATACAATCATGTATGCACACAGTTTGGGCCATTTGGAGAAGATTTGTGCGTAGTACAACATTTTTAATATGCAGATAATATTTAAATTGTGTTTTGACATCTGTGACTTATGTTTTTACAGGAGATGATGTACACAACTCTGATGAAGTGGAGCAACGCTGTAAGTCATTGATTGCTCATGAAAATCTTTTGTCAAATGAAAACAGCTGTTTGGATCTCTGGTCCTTAACACTATTTCTGGCTCTTCAGGGAGTTCCAGACCCAACGTCTCTGGAGGATCGGTTGCTGTGTGTGGAGGTTTCTGAGGCGTGTGTGAACGTCGTCAGGACGGTCATAGAAGACGTGGCGCGCATTGCGACCTTTGTCAGCTTTTTGTCGCTCGCCAACCGGGTACAGGAACACAAACATCTGCACTTTTCAATCAATTAAATTATTTTAAATTATAAGGTAAAATGTAATCCCATCAGCTCGTTTAACCAGTACACGATTTATCATGTGGGGAGGATGGGCAGTCTTACCCCGGAATTCCACCAGGCATGGATGCGCCATGCTCTGCCATGGTTTTGTGCTGTTGTCCGCCATGCATCATACGACACAGTTTTTCCGGCTCAAATTGCAGATTGTGTTGTTTTAGTAATTCTTTCTGAATATTTGAGTAAGTAGTTGGCATAGTTAAATGGTTTCTTCCATCCAGTCCAATTATGAACGACACAGTTAAAGGATTTGTGGCTGTGTATTAGTTATTGAAATAGTGTAGTAATGTGATATACAATTGTAATTGTATTGTTGTGATATACAATTGTAATTGTATTGTTGTGATATACAATTGCAAAAATATCCTTAAAACCAAAAAGAATTCCTGAAACGGCATTAGAAGTCTTAAATTTAATTTACAAATGTCTTAAATATGTTTTCTTTCACAGTAATTAGTCATTACTTTTTATGCATATGGTTGTTGGGAGATGTTTATTTCTATATCTTTAAACTGAAAGTGGGACTTATTATTGGTTAGTTTCAGTCAATACCATCAGCCTTGAAGGAAATACTGTTGCTGCTGCTAGCTGCAAAGGCTAGGAAGCTCATTAATTCATAAGCTGTGTCTAGACATTTTCATATTGTTTGAGTTTATTTGACCTTTAAGTACAACCAATATTGCTTAAATTAAAAGAAACTTTACATTTAATGGATTTGTTTGTTGCTGATCTCTCTCTATTGCTTTTGTCTCGTCACTTCCTTCATCTCTCTTTCCTCTCCGTCTTTTCTCTCTCTCTTTGACCATGACTGTCGTTCTACCTCAGATATGCATTGAGATGGCCGACGCCAGCGGTGTAACCAAGGTGGTGGAGAAATACAACACTTGGTATGCATATGTCCTTTTTAAAAAAATTAGGTGTATAAAGGGGGGGTTAAATTAGTTGTATAATTAAGTCTACCGTTCCCCAAGCAGTCTTTGTAAAAGCAAGTTGCAGCTGTGTGTGTTAATGTATTGTTATATTTTAATTCACCATTCTCACCTAAACTTAAACTGACCAACTCCTTATTTTCCTCTCCCCAGGAGCAAAGTTCAACGTGTTGAATGGTGAGTGTATCACTTTGTAATTGATTCATGCCCGGTTAATTTGACATTTTATAGACCAACCCTTTATTATTGTATTGAGAAAATGGTCTGCAGAATAATCAATAATGGAACTAATTGTTAGTTGCAACACTAAAGGTTTGACAGTAAGAGGAAAAAAAAGTTAGATTTCTTTTTTTTTTTTAACTCACTCGCTGACATTTTTGGCATACTGCAGGAGAAAATTTAATTCAGGTACACTGGATGACAACTTAGAAATTGTATTACTTATGTTTTTCTTTAGCCATTTTGTGGGAACAACCCTTTTTTCATTTTGTGACTGACGATCCTTTTGTTTGTTATTTTAGTTCAAAGAGCCTAAAACAGCGTATACAAGACGTCACTGACATCACACTAAACTTTGAACTGGACACCATCAACGTCAAAGCCGAGCCTGCAGCTGTGAAATGTCAAACCCAGCCTCCTCCTTCTGAACTATTGGATAATGGGTCCCAACCCGCTCTGCAAACCAGTGACCCTGCTGGATCCACCATTTCTGAGCCCACCACAGCAGGACCAAGTGCTAATGCCACAAGTGACATAGCAATGAAGGAGGACTGTGAGAAACTAGGAACTGAGATCACCATGGACTCCATTGTTGATCATGAGGCAATTGAAGATGTAGAGAAGGCAGAAGTAAAGGGACAAGAGCGTTCATTAACAACCTCGATCTCTACTGCTGATGTGACTCCTACCTCTGCCGTTAGTGTAAACACAGTCCCAGCTGATTCCAGTCCTGGTCCTTCCAGTCCTGGCACCACAGTGCTCATGCCTGAAGAAAACCTTGCAGAACTTCCCCAGATTAGTACGGACATTTTCCAGGCCGTCGTGGCAGCAGTTCGCAACCACAGAATTACCCGGGACAGCAAGTCCCAGAGGGAGGAGAAGAAGGTGAGGCTTGGCTTTAAATCTTTATACTCAACAATTACATTTATTAAAGATTCTTTAAGTTGGTATACAAATCTTTGTTAATTCACAGAATCAGTGACACACAATGAAACCAAACAGGAAAACAGAAAAATATTTAATATTAAAAAACCGATTATTTCCATCAAATGAAATTTGCTATGCAATTTTGAAACAAGGGTTGTTATAATTGAACATATCCATACTAGTACTTCTAATCACTGGCTAATAAATCTAATTTCATATGTCACTAATGCAAAAAAAAATTTTTTGCTTTAGAGCTCCGCCAAAAGCAACACAAGCTCATTAACTGCAAAGGCTGAAGACGCACCAAAAAAGGTAAATAGAGGTGTATTCCCACAAAACCTTCATGTCCTTCTTTGTGCCTTACTTTAACGTTCCTCAAACAGTTGGAAGTGTGTAAAGTAAAAGGTAAACAATAAGTACAGCACATGATATGTTTCTGTTTAATAGTTTATTTGAACATGTAACATTAAAAAAAAATATGCATACATACATATATTTAATTAAAATGACAAATATGTGTGTTTTTGCAATAAATGTTTCAACAATTTATTTCATTGCATTTATTTGTAGGAGTTTGATTCATTGTTTTAATTGATTCTTGTTTTCCATCCAGTGTGAAGATGACTTTACAAATGACAGCCCTCCTTTAGACAGCTATCTTTTTGACGAGCAAGATTTCAACATGGATGACTTTGTTACTGTTGACGAAGTTGGTGATGAAGTGGGAGACACAAGCCCCAAGCCTCATAGCTCCTCCTCATCTAGGCACTCCCCCAGAGAGAACAGAGAGAGGCAAAGCTCAGGTGTGTCTTCTGTTGGCAAACGGACATCGACAAGGTATTCAAAAGACTCCAAGAGCTCAGATTCTTCTTCATTCTCCTCACCCAAGTCGACTAAAGGCTCAAGCTCTTCTAGCTATGTGTCACCCAAAAAGTCCAAGGGCTCATCTGAACCCACCAAATCCCCTACCAAACCCTCCACCTTTGCCAGTGTGAGTAAGGCCTCTTCCCCTGGTCAGAAAACACAACATAGCCAGACAAAATCTCCAGCCAAAACATCAAATACTGCATCCTCCGGGTGTAGAACCCGCTCATCCTCCACCGTACAAGAAATGGAAAAGATGCCATCAGTTGCTACAGTCGAGGCTTCAGTGGAGACTCATTCTGAGCCTCTGAGAGAAGAAGCTAAAGACACAAAAAGCACACTGGCAATATCTGACCACATGGTGTCAGCAGAGGGCTTTGCTGCAAAAACTGTTGAGTCAGAGACAAAAATAGAAACCTCATCAGAGATACATCCACCTCTACAGGGACATGGATTAGAGTTGAGCCAATCCCAGAGTCTGGAGGTTGATGTTCATGTCAACACACTCAAAGGCCAGAAGAAAACCAAAGAGGATGGGAAAGAAGACAATGTTGAGAATCATACAGAGATGGAGGGGGACAACGACAAATACAAAATCCTTGGTTCACTTGATGAACAAACAGATGAACAGATGAATGATGCGGACCAAGACGCCAGCTCTGAAGTCCAGCCAACTGTACCCGAGGGAGGCCAGACTTTGCACAAGGAAAGCTTTCGGGTCTCGGACAATGTCGGCGATAAAGGCAAAGCCCGCCCACAGGAGTACAGTGAAATAGAAATTGACAATTCTTTCCAAATGGTGGACTGTGCTACCCAAGACCAAGCAGATACAGGTCAAGTGGACAGTCACCAGGTCCAAGATGATGGGTCCACAGTTAAGCATGTGTCTGAGGAAGCAACAATTCCTGCAGGCGACACATCTGATAAAGATTCAGTAGAAAAAGATCAGGAGACAAATAATGTAGATCAAGTGTTAGATACAGATAGTAAACAAGCTCCAAGGGACAACGGAGATGGGAAGACAGGAGAAGAGGATGAAGTCAAAGGCAAAATGTGTTCAGCAGAGTCCTGCAAAGACTTCAAAGATGTGTTGAATCCTGATGGCCGAATCCCAAATGAAGACCAGCTGCTTCAGGACACAGACAACAAAGATACTTTAGAAACTTTTGAGATACTGGATTCAATTGATGATCAGAGTGCAACCGAAGATGACAGCCACAACCTTGGAACTCCCAGTGACCAGATTTCTAAGGAAGACATTCAGCCCATGGAGGTAGAGGAAGACGCATATCAGGTGATTGATTCGGTGGAAGATCAACCACCAACTACAGAGACCGAGTTGGAGACTGACAACACAGGAAAAAGAAAGCGAGGGGAGGCGGCTGCTAGAAAAGATGATAGACCATCAAGGAGGAGTGGGCACACAACCACAGCATCCAGAAGTGAAGAGAAGGAGAAATCGCCAAAAAAACAGGACAGCAGAGTTAAAAGATATGAGACACGGACGAAGATGGACACCTCTGCAGGACTTTCTAAAAAGGACAAAGAGGTCAACGAGGAGATGGTGTATGAGATAGTAGATTCTTTTGAAGACAAACGGATTCAAGATGTTGCCACCACCAAAATGTCTGGTAGACGAAGGAGTGCAAGAGGTAAGAAAGAGGATAAAATTACATCAAATCTCGCAGGTGCATCTGAAAAACCCGAGGAGGCTACATATGAGATTTTAGACTCCGTGGAGGATGAAACTGCCAATGATGAACCACTCATAACGACGAGATCTACCAGAGGAAAAAGGGAAAGAGCCACTAGGAAAGATACTTCAGATGAGAAAATGACAAAAGAGGACACGGCAATGAAAATGAGGCACACTTCTGCCAGAGAATCACAGGAACAATACAAGGAAAGAACATCAACGAAAGAGGAGAAAGCCCTTCTTAAAGGTAGTACACCATCAAAGAAGAGTGACAATGATGTAAAAGAGGAAATTGACTTGGATGCTACCTATGAAGTATTCGACTCTGTGGAGGAAGAGGCGGTTAAGGGTGATCGGCCCGCTACAAGACGAAAAGGAAGAAGGGGAAGACCGAAGAAAGACATTAAAACAACTATAAAAGGCACATCAAAGGACGGTGAAAAAGTGGCTGATGAAGAAGAAGCGACATATCAGATTCTTGATTCTGTGGAGGACGATATGGTTAACGATCAGCCCCCCACAGAACAGTCAGACGAGAAAAATTCCAGCAACAATGACGAGCAAGCGAGGAAAAGTGAATCTCTCGTGGAAGCACCCAAAAATGAGGAGGAGGAAGAGCCTATGTATCAGATCATAGATTCCCTGGAAGACGATCATGGTCAAGAAGAGCTGACAGCTACAGAGAACAAGACAAAAGATAAAACCCCTACAAAAGAGGCGTCAGCTGAAGAAGACACACCAACATTTGGTACCACAGTTGTGGAAGCGTCCGAAAAAGTTGTCGTCACGGAGGAGACTCGGTGTCAGATAGTTGATTCAGAGGAGACAAATGACCGTCCATCTTCTGCAGAAGGGTCCGTCATGAGAAATAAGAAAGTGGACAAATCAACAACTGAAACCCAGAGTGATACTGCCATAGTTGAAAGTGGGAACAAACCAAAATTGCCTGAGAAAGACGACACAATGGGCAATCTGGTGAACCTGGACCAAGTCAGCGAGGAGGAGGATGATTACCCTGACGACACGGCTGAGGAGGAAGAACTGAGAAAGCGACAAGCCGCCACAAAAAAGAAGCTGTTCGCTAAGGAGCGGGAAACTAGGAGGACCAGGGAGAGGGAGGAGAGGAGGACCAGGGAGGGGGATGAGAGAAGGACCAGGGAGAAAGAGGAGAGGGAGCGAAAGAGCCGGAGCAACAGCAGCAGTAGAACAAGTGGGGGAGAGACGAGGAGGGCGAAGGAGAGGGGGAGGGAAATGGATAACTCTGCGGAGGTAGGTGCCGAAGAGCTGGTGACTCTGGATGAGGTGGGAGCAGATGAGCCTGAAGAGGAAAGAGCGCCAGAGAGCCAAGAGTTGGATGTGGAGATCACGGAGGGGGAGCTGCAAGCACTTGTTACCCTGGACGAGTTCATAGAAGAAGAAGAGGAGGAGGACGACAAAGAGGCCAAGCAAAGCACACTGGAGACCTGCCCACCCAGCCAGGAGGACGAATCAGAGGACTTCTTAAACTCAGAGGTAAAGGTCAAGATATTAACCTAAGGCACTTTAAAGGTGTCCTTACTTTGTGGTACTGTCTGACGTTCGACCGTGGACTCTAACATTGTTTTGTGAAAAAAATGACCTGGTTACCTTATTTCAAGCCATTCTAGCGTGGTATAGAAAGCCTAAAGGAAGACTCGGCTCAATTTGTGCCAGTTGTCATTAATATTCAATGAGCTAAGCTGCTTGACTCTTATTGGTCTAAAGTTTCTTGTGTCTGTTTCTAGACTTTGGTGACTTTAGATGAAGCTGGCGATGATGAGGACGAGAAGCCGGACGAAGAGCATACTGAAAAAACCTCATGTACCGTCCAACACAATGCTGATACAGGTAAGTGTTCTGTCAGTACATAGTAAAGTGTATTTGCGCGCGCGCACACACACACTATGAACTGGCTCTGCTATTGAACATAGGTTGAGTACACAGTAGAAAACAACAGTGAAAATGTTAAAGCAACACTATGTAACTTTTGCAGCTTCCAACCCCCTACACGTTGGAAGCAGAATTGTCCCATTATGTCTCATTGGAACTACAGAGCCACTACCCGATCTGGCAAACTCGCATAGTGCTGTTATAGCCGGTAGAGAGTCGCAAAGCGAATGCAGAAGTGCCGTTCACCCTGTCACGAGTTGATGAACCTCTAAAACCATTTTGAAACATTAAGTTACAAAAGGTTCTCTAGTCTTGCTTTAAGGTGGTTGCTTCCTTTTCATATCTGTTACTTATTCAGTCTCTCTTTTAGTGTTTTTTTTTTTATTTTTTATTTTAGCCAGTGGGAAAGCGATATGAGTCTCCCAGTAATTGTGGGTGAGTGACCTTGTTTAATGCCATGGCTTTTTTGTGTCCAGTTTTAGACGAAAGTCTGAACTTTGTGACGCTAGACGAGGTGGGAGCGGTGGAAGAGGAGGAGGAGGAGAAGGAAGCTGTAAAAACCAGGACAAGAGGACGCGGCAAGAAGAGAAGCAGACAGACCCCTGGTAACACACAAACACACATACATTCATACGTTCTAGGGGTGGGAATCACCACACGCCTCCCGATACAATATCATCACGATACTTGCGCCACAATATGATATTGCGATTTTAAACATATTGCAATATTCTGCGATATATTGCAATTTATAACCTTTTATCCAACTTCTAATGTTTCCCAATTTCAAATGATGTCCCCAAAAGGAAACTTTGTCAACATCTGTTTTATTCAAAAAGATCCATTTCTATGTTTGGTCATATCATTTCAATTTCATTGCTGCAAAATGGGATTGTCAAGCAGACAAACTGACCAACACATAATAGATCAATACTTGGCGTCTGTGTATCGATACAGTATTGCCACTGAAAATATCGCAATACTATACGACCAGCTCTACTTCCTAAGCCACAGCTGCCCACTTTCCAGCGATCAAGCTCTAAAACATGAAAGTTAGTAAATTTAGTGTGTTATTTTGCAGTTGGCTTTTCATTTGTTTGCTCAACCGATTCATTGTCTTTTACCACAGTGAGAAAATCTACCAGAGGGAAAACCGTGACTACAATAGACGAGAGAGAAGAAGAGTTGGAACCAGCGAGCACTGATGTCCTGCCTCCAACTCCACTGGATGCGTCCTCGTCACTGGACAAAGGTCCGTCTGTGTTGTCAAGTGACGGCCAGCCGGAGACCCAGAAGGCCAAGGTGGACGCAGCGAGCTCGGCTGACATCGAGGCAGCCTCTGCTGGGCGAGAGCTGCAGCCGGAGCACCCTGAGAACCAGACACTGGAGGGATGTGTGGAGGAAGGAGAGCAGGAAAAGAAGGAAGGATGGAGCAGGGCGGACATTAAAGGTACAGAGAGCTGAAAGAATAGACTAAGCTCACATTGAGCTGGTATTTTGGACCATTGAAAATTCTCTATTCTTGACCAAATACCTCAATGTCGACATTGCGGTGATATTGTATGGTTGACTAACAAAATGTTAATTTACACAATGAGATTTTCACACACAACTGTGTGAGTTGACTGACTTCAAAACGTTCGCCACTTTACTCAAACCAAAGTTCAAAACACCTGTTGATGTCTGTCTTCTGTAGTCTGTTGGCTATTTAGCTTTTTTTCCCCGAAACACGTCAAACACATTCTGCACTTACCGCGGTTTACTGATATATGACCATATGTGTACGCTACATTTTATGGACCAATGCTATTGTTGAATACATTGTGAATACTGTACATATTTCTAAAATTGTATGATGTTTTAAAATTATTATTACACACATACTTTTTCTGACCTTTTTGAATCTCCCGACAAATAACCCCATATTACAAAGACTAAAACTAATAAAAACTCAACTAAAACTGAGCATTTCAAAAAAATAAACTAAACTACCAGACCCGCTTTTAAAACCTAATTAAAACTAAACTGAATTTTTAAACACAGAGTCAAAACGAAATAAAATAAAAAGTAATGAAAAATGCAAAACTATAATTGCTAAACTAAAGAACTTGGTCCTTTTTGCTTGAAACAATGAAGCGCGTAACCAAATTTGAAGCAGAGAAAAACATTTTTTTTTTCAATATCTGTATGATTGTTGGGGCTTACATGATTCAAAGATTCTTCCTTCTCTTCTTTAGTTGTGAGTAAACTGAGGATGGAGTCCGTTGGACCTGAAGCTAAGCGATCTCGTTCTCAGTCTCCGTGTGTCACTACCGACGTCAAACTGCCGCCATTCAAACCCAACAACCCCCTCGGTGAGACCCACGAACACACTCCTCCTTAAAACGACACGAGATGCAGATGTTTTATTTTTATTTTTCACACTTTCCACCTGTTTCACTTTGACTGTCTCCCTCTTCAGGTCAGGAGTTTGTGGTCCCCAAATCAGGCTATTTCTGTAATCTCTGCTCCGTTTTCTACCTGAACGAGAGCACCGCCAAGGACCTCCACTGCAGCAGCCAGAGACACTACGACAACCTGCAGGTAAACACAAACACATACACAACAAATAAACAAAAACACACACTCACTTTGCCTCACACTGTTCTCCCTTCTCTTTTTATTTTATTTTTTTTTAGAAACATTACCAGAAATCATCAAGAAGTTCAAAACAAAGTTCTCAAGGCTCCATTTCTGATTGATCCCGACTTCAACTAATAACTTTTTTATTTTTATTCTTTTTGTCATAAATTTGAGAAAAATGTACAGCTGGGCCAGTGAAACGCCAGCAGCTTTACAAATCAATGTGTATAATAAGCCATGTTGGTCATAACTTATTGCTGTCTGGCGTCTTCATTCTTATAAATGTCTACAGTATATATCTACCATAATACTTAATAAACATTTGCAGCATGCATTGCCCCCCAATTTGGTTTCAAGCTCCCTCCAACTCTACAGTTTTGGTGCCTTGCTCTGCAGTCACAGACATTTGTGTTGTGGAAAAACCAGAAAGATGAGCAGAGTTTCATCATAAAGTTTGTAATGGTTACATAGTTGGATGTTTGAAACTTTGAAAGGTGCTACATGACCTCTTTAACTCACCCATAAATAATTCCTACAGTATTAAAAAAATATATATCTTTTGCTGATTTTCTTGAATTCTTGTTATTAAATAAATCTGAATGGAAACTTGACTACAGGAATCAATGGGACTGAGGAAGAATGTAGTTTAGTAACAGTGCTTAGTTTCTTTTGCGCGCTGTAGTAAAATAAATAATTCTCGGTTATTATTCGTGGTAATAATCGGTCAATGAGGGTCATCTATAAATCAGACAAAAAATCCAAATAAATTAGCATAATTAAACGTTATAATCCAGCATGTAGCACCTTTTAGAAGAACAAACTGCCTTTGAACCTATTAACTTGTTTTTAAAATTGTAAATTGTATGTATGAACCCTAGAATTAAATTTGGCACATGATGTATAAAGGTCATAAGTGTTACCTGCTTTGGCTTTATTAACCATGGAAGTGCAAGTTCCCGACTGTTAGATCAGATGTCTCAGCTTGAATTTGTGGGTTAAGCACCTTTTATTAACTATAAACAAACATTAGCAAGGTTACACGTAATGAGTTTTCTTTTGTTTCTCTATGAAAACAGTTTCCTATTTTTTTCTCCTTTTGAATAGATTTTTTTTGTGACTATACTTTCAAACTATCAAAGTAAGAAAAAAAGTGTAGGGTATTTTATGGGATGCATTTGTTTTTCTCATTTTGAAAAGGTATCTGAAATGGCACGGCATGGTTTCTGCACATGCAGGTGTAACATGCCATTTGTATTCTGTGATTAAAATGTATATCTCTAGTATGTGTGTGTGTGTGTCATGTCATGTAGGAGTTAGCAAAATTCTGTGAAAGCTGGTTTGATTGACTTGATTCCTAAATTTGTATTCAACTCCCATAATTTACAACATTTGGGTGCCTTTTTTTTTATTTTTTATGAAATACGACACAACCAACACTGTCATTAATGTTGATTAGTTTGAACTCATGGAAACATTGAGATTTATTTTATTTCTATGGCCTGGTTTCCAGATATTACCTTCATGGAAAGTACTTGAGGGTGTCTTCAATGATAAGAATAAGTGTTAAAACACGACTGTTGAGCCCAATATAGTCTCATAAATACAAACCTACATCAGCCCTTGTTTACACAGAATAATTTCACTTCCAGTTGATAGTACACCACCCCAGGATCGCACTGTTAAAATCAGACCATTCTGATGTAGGATCTCAAAATAAAAGCACTTTAAAATCTCCAATTACGGCTTTTATTAAGAGATCCTAATGTACATCAGAATGGTCTGATATTAACTATTGTGAGTGCTATTCTGGGTGGTGGTGTGTCCTTACCAGATCACCCTGAGTCAGAGTTAAAACATAGCCTTAATTAGACATTTTCGAGGACTTAATTTGAGATCCTACATCAGAATGGTCTAATGTTAACTGAGTGACAGTCTGGCGTGGTGTACTATCAATCTATAGTGAAATGAGTGCGTAAACGGCAGGTTTTCTTTTCAGATCGGCCTGAATAAGAGTTAAAAAATACCCTTTTATTAGACATTTTACTGATATTACAGTGTGACAGTCTGGGGTATTGAACTATCAGTCAGAAGTAAAAAAAAATTAGTATATAAATCTCACCCTGAATGAATTAAAATATAGCAGTAATTGAGTATCTTCAATGCCTTTTTATTTTTGAGATACTACATCAGAGTTGTGTGATATTGACTTCATTCCTTTTTATATCAGCCTGAATACGAGTTAAAATATAATAATTGGACGGCAAGTCAGTTGGTCTTCAAACGTTGGTGCTTTTACTCTGAAGGCCATTTTACGGGAAGTCTGTACGAAGTTGATTCTTTTCCTGCTGGTCACCAGAGACAGTTGTCACTGCCCGATGTAAGCAGAGACAGTTAAAGAAATGTAAAGAAAGATGTGAGTCGAGTGCAGATTTGAGTCGCGCATGCTCAGATTTAAACTGTTTATTTTAACTATGGTCATACCCGATGAGAGTCGAGTCAGACCGGCTTTGGTCGAGTGCAGATGTTAGTTGCGCATGCTCAGATTTAAATGGTTTATAGCATAACATGTCATCCTGAAATTTGAAATCCATGAAATAAACTTCTCATTACAAACCGTAACAGAAGATGGAAATAATTTCAAAAACGTTTTAGCTATCTATTATTGTTTGATTGCTAACGTTAGCTCAAAACGCTATTCAACTGACAGCCTTTGTTGTGTTTGATTGCTAGCTTGTAGCTAAGCTAGCAGTCATTTCAAAAACGTTTTTGATTGTTAACGTTTCTCAAACCCCATTCAACGGATAACCTTTCTTGTGTTTGATTGCTACCATGTAGCCAGCAGTGAACAAACTTGGTTAAGTAGGTCCATTTTTACTGATTGACGTTACAGAAGTCTCTCGTAGACTAAGCATCTTGTAGGCTACTCGTCGCAAAGTGACGCATGCGCAACTCACATCTTCACTCGTTGCAAAGTGACGCATGCGCGACTCAAATCTGCACTCGACTTACATCGGCACACGAAGACGCATCGAAGATGAGAGATATAGCTACATAAATAACGGAAGGTATGCGACAAAAACATTTATTTGAACACGAAGTGAAATACTTTGCACTGGCAGTTGCTGCACTTGTTGTTTATAACCCTTCCCTCAAACTACTGTCACTTGTAGTGTAGTCTGGACCGTTGGTGCTTGCTAGCAGGAGTTCGTTGACCCGCTAGCTAGTTTTGTGTTAAACGCAAGAACTCAACGGACCTTGGACAACGTTGTGAGAGTGTTGGGTACAAAGGTAACGGTCACCTTTCTATCCATGCCTCGAGGGCAGAGATGGCAAAAGTACTCACTTCCCGTACTCTGGTAGAAGTACTGATTTAACTTCTTGACTCAAGTAAAAGTAACAAACTACAAACTTGGAAATTGAGTTAAAGTATAAAAGTAAAAGTAGCCCTGCGAATGAAAACCATTTTTAAGAGTGCAAGCTGAGAAACGTCAGTGGACATGAAAAAAGGTTCTTTATATGCCATTGCCTACATTGTAAATGGATGTCTGCCAATAGGCCTAAATTCAATTCCAATTAAATAGCATTTATAGTGTCAATTCATAACAAGAGTTATCTTGAGACACTTTACAGACCACATAATTTACAAGGACCCAACAGTTCTAGTAGTTCCCTCCAGAGCAGGCAACAGTGCGACAGTGGTGAGAAAAAACTCCCTTTTAGGAAGAAACCACGTACAGAACCAGGCCTAAAACATCAGATATATGATTCCAACTTCACCCCAGGTGATTCTGTTAAAACACGGACGGAGACAACTTCTCTGTTTTGATGCTGATGCTTTATTAGAATCAAGCAACCGTACAAATATGGGCATGGGTAGCTCTGTTATGGCTGTGTGTGTGGTTCTGCAAAGAAAAAACACTGTAAAGGCTACCATGCACAATGCATAGGAATATATCTGCTAGCAAATAACATTAAACCCACTATGCAGGTGCAACCTAGCTAACAGGTGAAGAACATAAACAAAACATTTGCTAACTTTTACATTTGCAAGAACTATAGACCAATACAACAACAGGCTTGTATGAACTGACAACATGATATGACTTACAGTTCTCAAGGACTCACACACACAATCTCAACTAATTATCCTCCGGACAGCTAGTCTCTTTTTGTTTTTTCACTTTTTTCTGTGAGGTGTGTGTCCGCGCTATTCTCTGACATGCACTCACAATCACACCTGATAGACAACCTCTTGTACAAAACTAAAGTAACGAGCCCAATTTTGTAAAATGTAAGGAGGAAGTAGAACATACCGATATTCTCTTTAAAAATGAAAAGGAAACTTGTTTTGGGGAGAATAAACTACTCTAGGCTGAGTTTTCCTAGTAACCAGGATCAGGATGCTGCAAATGTTGGTATAATATGAAAATGGCTGGTGGATTTAAATAATTTATTGAATGAATCAAGTATTAACATGTCTGTCAGTGGCTTGTTGATCTTTACATTGTTAGTTGATTTCCTTTCTTGGACTGGGACACATTCATACGGTTTGATAAAGGACTTATTGGACTTTAACTCATCATATCACTTACAATAAAGAGCGTAGTTGTCCTCAATTTAGGTCATCCTGTACGTCTCATCTCTTGTTTTTCCTGCATCCACCGTGTGTGTTTGTGTGTATGTGCACACATTTTAAGGTAAGGATCAAGAAGCGAATTGCCTGTATGTGTGAAAACATATCTTTGAACTTTATCTTTTGATTTACTTATAGATAGATAGATAGATAGTAACACGCATCCCAGTGCTGCAGCGTTGAATAAGGAGGCGATGACTGGCTTCCAACTTCTGTGCATTTTTTAAGGAACCCAGCTTAACACCCCCATATATATATATATATATATATATATATATATATAGAAATAGTTAAAACTATATCACAGCTTAAGTGTGTTAAAACCATGCTGTAACAGTGGAAAAGTACAAGAAGGTGGGGCTCACGGACTAGATTTCTCAGAAACTGATCCTGTCTTCTCAGAGAGATGTCTCACGTCGTCATAAGCAAATCCTGTATTACCATGTTTGGTTTTAATGTATAACGTTGCTGTGGCCTCCTCTGAGATTACGCACTGATTATGAAAATACCTTGATAAATATGCGCAGCCGGACAGCTTTCTCTCTCTCTGGCTCGCTCTCTCTCTGTCTTGCGCCTGTGTTATCTCTGATCTCTCTATCTCTGTTATCTCACCCAACTTCTATTTTAGTTTTTTTTCTATTATCTGATTTTTGTTACCTTTTGCTTTTGAGGCAAGAAGGGAAAAATACTATTACTGTTATTATTTTGTATTTGGTTTTGATTATTCACTAAAGAATAAAACCACCTGAGCTTGTTGTGAGCTCGGGGACCAAAGGATTTGTATTCCTTGATTTCATTCATTTAATTTCTCTCTCACCTCGGCCGTCCGAGGGTAGCTCTTTCCCTCCCTTGAGGGTAGTTAAGACTCCTCTTTAACCGCTTGGGGAAGGTGCTACCCGGCGGGGACCCACTTTGACAGTCAGACCTCCTGTTATCTCCTAGTGGGAGTGCATTTTCCCATCCGCTCTGCCGATCAGAGCCACCAACCACTTAGCCTCTCTCAGACCGGCGACCAGTAAAGGCCAGCGGGCGCCCTTAGGCAGTCGGGGACCTCCGGTTACTCTGGAAGGAACGGTTTTTGACCGTGAGTACTAAAGAAAAATCATTGGTTGTAAAGATCCCCTTGGGCAGTGCTTAAAATAGGCGGGGACAAAAGCCCGACAGTAGGGGACTTCTGGGGTAAAATCAGAAATGCCTCCTTCCTCGCCTACGGCCTCCCTGATCCGGGCAGGGGCCCTTTAATGTAGCAAGGGTGTGTTTGTCTCTAGTAAAAAGAAAGGAAACTTTAATTTTAAAATGTTAGCGAATCGCTGTGTGTGGATTGAGAATTGAATGTGTCAGTGTGTACAATCAAAAGTAACTCCTTTTAGTATAGACCAAACCATCCGCCCCGTTGACAGTAATTGGTGTTGCTATACGGCAGAAGAGGGCACAGTAGAATCGGGGGTTGCTAGGGGAAGATATAAAGGGAGTTAGCCCTCGACCAAAGGAGAGCGATACAATTCCTTGGTAACTGTCACACCGCTTGGCACTGCAAAATCAGGTGTTTTGGGCCACAACGATCTCAATAAAAGGCAGCAAAATCCTGGAGGGACTGGTTCTTTCTTGCTAGTATAGACATTGAAGTGAAACAGACAAACTGAATGTGTGTCCAACAGCACCAGAGTAGACTACTCTAGACCAGACCTTCCAGATTATAGATTTTACCCATCCAGGAAATTGAAATTCCAGTCCCATTAAATAATCCCTACTTTTGTTTTTAACTTTTTAGCCTTGTGCACCTTCACCTGCTCCAGGGGCCCAAGGAACTTGGTGCAGATTTACCAGGATGCTTCCACCTTGCTGCTGGCTCACCTGAAAGCCCAGCTAGCACTGACATGAATAAACAACACTTTTGCTGTTGGCAGCCATGCTGCAACATTGATGCCAACTCCAACACAACTGCTCTCTACCCAACCCATAACACCCACCTCCCCAACTGCTGCAGCCATCAATCTCCTTAACCTTCTTAAGTTTGCAAACACCATGTCCCATCCCCTGTATAACCCTTATGCTCCTGGGAACCAAAGTTCCACCCAGGGACAGTATGGACTCTCGAGTATACCGACAGAGAGGGACCCTCGGATGGCATCTTCTCGTCTTGGACCTGGGTCCAGCTTCGACTCTCCTGGAGCTTCTTCTGGGACTCCTGCCAACTCTGGGGGAATGCTCCCGTCAATGAACTACAGGCCTGAACAGAGTAGGGCCATAATAGACGAGAACATAGAGAGGTCTATAGACATGCATATTAGCAGAGCCAGAGAGGAAGTAAGGCTTCTCGGCAAACCGATGCATCAGCCCATAGACCAGGGCAATCACTTTACCAGCACTCAAAGGAATGAGTTTCTCTCGTCAGGTCCCGGGATGGTCTCCTACCCAATGTCCTCAACCTCTGTCTCTCTAGGACATAAACAATCTGGTGTTGAAAGTTGCAGAAACTCCTTGGACTGGTCATCAAACTACAACAGACCCACTGCTGATGACCCCTCAAAATTGTATTCATCATCTGCTTCATCTAACTATGCAAGCTGTGGTGAAGGTAGGTGTAATGCCTCTAGTGAAAGAGAACATGAGAAACAGACTATTCCAGACAAACCTGCGGCCACTACAGAGTCCAGTCAACCCATGTACACTTCTGAATCAGCTTCTAACATCCTTCAGCAATTTGGGCTTGAAAAAGAGGACTTGGAAGATCTCATCTCCTACCCTGAAGACCAGATCACCCCTGCTAACCTGCCGTTCATCTTGCAGAAAATCCGCATCAAGAAGACCAAGAGAGCTTCAACTGCAGTTCAGTCAAAATCCTGTCACGATCCCCAACCCACCAGAAGTGTAAGTGGAATGGACAGTCATAGTTTGAGCAGTTCTGGAGGGGCAGGGACGCGCCAAAAGGAAATGTCATCAGCTGTTTTCCAGCAGAGTAAAATCATTCACTATGAACATACTGTCAAATATACTGGATCGGTTGGGGATGATATTGTAAGGACCAGTAAAGCTAATAGTGGTGAGAGTGGAAGTATATTGCAGATGGACACTTACGATAGTAGCCGACACATTCAAGCACCACTGCAAAAAAATACAACAGAGGTGAAAAGTGACCAGGCGAGTTCTCTTTTCAGCCTCAGCTCTTGGTATAGTCCAATAATGACCTCTGTGGCTTCCCCGAGCAATGATCAGACCAAGCAACTGCACACCCAACCAAAACAGACTTCCCAAACAGTCCTCAGCTCTTTCTCTCTGCTAAAGAAAGATGTCAGAGTTCTCAAGTCCGAAGCCCCCAAACCCCTTCCTTTGAAAGAACCAGTGGCTGTTCAGCAGTCAGCGAAATCCCAACCACCCCCCACTCTGCACCCTGGTGTGCATCCCAGCCAACGTGGCCTTGTGCTCTTTGACAGTAATGATGCCATTGGCACCAAGGATCAGAGTAAAACTCAAGGACACAGGTCTACAGTTGCTGAGCAGATGAAAAAGCAGCAGACACAGAAGCAGCCAGTATCGCAGACAGAGCAAGCGATGTTGCCTTCAGGTTTTTCTGCTGCAACATCAGTTCCCCCTCTGTGTAACAAAGAATTTACTTGTATGAAGGTGAGTGGAAGTTTGCACTCTGTTTTTTCTCCCTTTAGGAAATTGTTGGTTATTTATTTCAACATCTAAAAAAAAATGTCTGCATTTTTTTTAACTAATTGGGGATCGGCATTCACCCCGTTTACTCCGATCAAGTACATCAGCTTGTAGTGATCACAACCTTTGATCACACATGCCCTGCGCCACAGACGCACTGCCAGATTGCCTGGATGCCAGCTTTCAAACCAAGATAATAATCAATTCTTGGATGTATCTTGACTCTCGCTAGAAGGATTCAATGCTCGATTCTGATAAGTTAATAATCGATTCTTTAAAAAAAAGTGTTGATTTTTTTTTTTATCTTAGAGTTTAGGCAAGAGTGCAGGAAAAAAAACACACAAAAAAATGGCCAAAAGGAGACAAAAAAATTTAAATTATATTGTATATATGCACATGATCTAATAAGACATAAAATCATTAGGCAAAACACATATAGGCTGTTGATCTACTTTATCACATTACATCTGACCACCTCATGTTTCATGTTCTAAGAAGCCACCGACTGAGCCTCTGACGTGGAGGATCACTGTGAGAGAAGGTGACTTTCACAAGCGTTGGTGCCCCGTTCTCTGTCAACATGCAGAGAGGACAGATACGCGTACAGCTCAGTGATGGGTATTTCTAATAATTACCCTGTGTTCGTTAACCAAATCTATCTTCAGTACTCAACAGAAGACAGGAGACCAAGTGAAATTATTCTTGCAGCAAGGGAAGCCTCTGTGTCACCTCTGACACCTCTGAGCAACTTTGAAAATCTTCCCCTGAAAACAGTCTCTTTATTGTATGAGTGAAGCAAGTTACAGTGACAGATTTACAACCGTGGGAGTGTTGCTGGTCTAATGTGTGTGCTCTACGTGAAGCTGATGGATACATTGAAAAATTCCTTTTATGCCTGAACACATACACATAGAAACTAAGACACACACAAACAGAAGTACACACAGAACCTTCTGCACAGGAACTCTGGCCTGAATTTCTGTGCTATCAAGGTTGTAACCATATATAGTAGAGAAACGGTTAAGATATGGTGTCAGACAGTGATTACTCAAATGAAAACATATTCAAACCATATGAGTTGTGCACCACACAAACTGACTGTTTCTAAGCATATCAGGCCCTCTACCATATTCAAAACCATGTATGAGTTCACATCACACATCTGGTATTATAAAACATAACAGGCTCTCTAACACTCAGGTACCCAAATTTGGCACGGTTTGATTTAACGTGAATAGGTTGGTACCCAAAAAAATACAGAGTTTGGTACCCATCCAAAGTCTCAGCGTTTCCGTTTATTGTTTCCGTTATGTCGGACGACTGCTGTTGGCTAAAGATTTAAAGAAACCAGCTCTTTTGTAAAGATTTATTTAGACTCTCTTGGATGTCCCTACAAATTGTGACTTATACACAAAGCAGATACTTGGACTTGAGAGGCTCGAGAACGAATTATTTCTTTAAAGCTGCTGTAATGTTGAATAAAATATATCTTTTGCCAAACAATCACAAAAATTAACAGTTAACGGTTGGGATGATAATGGGGCCTGTCTTATGGTGTGTGTTTGTTGTTCTGAAAACTAGGATCGGATCTCCCATCAGAATACTAGCCAGAATACGAGCTGCAAACTTCTCCAAAAACAGTCAGTATCTTTTCTATTAAACTTTTCCTGTTTTGTTAATTTGAGTTATTTTATTCATTATCATTGCCTTTTTTTTACCCCACAGATACCCAGAGGGGGATGGTGCGATTGAAACCAGGCCCAGGTAAATTTAATTAGCTGGGCAGACACAGTGTGATTTTTATTGATTGGTTGTGTTAAGGAAGAACTGAGGACCATGCACAGCTCTTTTTACATGTGTGAAGAAGGTTTGGGAGACTTTGTTGAATTACACAGAATCACACGTGTCAACTTACACCACGTTTAGATTTTTTTTTCTGCATGGGCACAACATGGAATTTTCAAGCCCGTTTCGACCAGTTCAGGCCTGAAATCCGTCCAAATCCATCCAAAGAATGTCTGCCAGGCTTTAGTAATCAAACACATTGCAACGACAGTAATAATATTGTAATATTTCTTTCAGTACCCTGCTGATTTTGGCAAAAAAAAATCCTTTGTTCATTATGCTTTATTTGTCCATTGCTCTCTTCAGTGCTGCAGGTAAAGATGCCAAACTCTCGCCTTCAACCTCTATACAGACTTACCAGCAGTGTCACCAGGAAGTCGGGCAAAGAAACTGTTCCCGTTTTCACTCGTCTAGCCCCCATCGCCGCCATGGCTCAGAGGGTAAAAGGGAGAAACGCAGTAGCAGATCGAGTTCGCCGCGAAGCTCCGGATACACTCGCAGGTCTGACACACATAAATTCTGAGATGTGCAATAACATTTCAACAGACCTGATTGTGAAATTACTAAATGTCTTCCTGCAGAACAAATAAAATAAGTGCATCAACATCAGCATTTTAGCCTCTTTAGGCACCCCCTGAGTTATCAAGACTGGATGTGAAATGTTTGCTGTTTTGTTAGATTATTATTGTCATTTCATCAGGTCTCGTTCTCGTTCCCCATGGGATGAACGCCCTTCCTCCTTCCGCTATCGGTCACGTTCAAGGAGCCCCAAGAGACGATCGTCACAGAGGAGGAGAGACGAGAAATGGTCCTCACCACGGAGAAGAGACGATAGACGATCAACTCCAAGGAGGAGCCGTGAGAGGCGATCATCGCCGAGAAGTAGCCATGAGAGACATTCATCTCCAAGGAGTAGCCGTAAGAGACGATCATCTTCAAGCAGTAGCCCTGAGAGACGATCTTCTCCAAGGAGACGATCATCTTCAAGCAGTAGCCCTGAGAGACGATCTTCTCCAAGGAGACGATCATCTTCAAGGAGAAGCCGTGAGAGACGATCATCTCCAAGCAGTTGCTCTGAGAGAGGATCATCTCCAAGGAGACAATCATCTTCAAGGAGAAGCCGTGAGAAACGATCATCTGCAAGCAGTTGCTCTGAGAGAGGATCATCTCCGAGGAGACGATCATCTCCAAGGAGAAGCCGTGAGAGACAATCATCTCCATGGAAGCGTCACAAGAGACGTTGGCCACCAACGAGTAGCGATCAGAGACGGTCCCCTCAACGGAAGGGCTTGATCAGTGCAGAGAGCCTGGCTGAGAAACTACTGGAATCAACAGGTTTGAAAAATTTAAGAGCATGTTTAAAGACTTATTTTGTGGCCGGAGACCTTATGAAGATTTACAGTAAAGACTATGTTTATAAAAAGATCAACATAATAAAGACCATGTCAATAATCTTTACCAAGATGTTTTTCCATGTTTAATATTGTATTTACTTTTTGCTTGCCTATTGGGGAGAAACCGTGCTTCTTAGGCAAATATGTGTTGTGTTTAATTTTTACTGTGCTTTCCAGTGCTTCAGATGCTAATTAGCTTGTAAACCGAGTAAAAAACATTTTCCAGAGAAAAGATGGTAACAGCGGTTAAGTACAAACTCAAGAGCAGCACAACTCATTTCCTATATGCAAAGAAGGTTTGGAAGACTTTGATGAATTACACAGAAGCATTTGATGGAATCTCAGTTGAGGAGAAAATGTAGGCAGCATGCTTGTCTTCTCTCTGAAGAGCCTGTCTTCTTGAAGGTGCATTGAAACCCATGCCGGAGGCGTCAAGTGTACCTAAACCTTCAGTGTAAAGAAAGATGTTACAGGCGCTGTCACTCCCCGATGTAAGTCGAGTGCAGATTTGAGTCGCGTATGCGTCACTTTTCGACAAGTAGCATACAAGATGCTAACGAGAGACTTCTGTAATGTCAATACAGTAAAAATTGACCTACTTAACCAAGTTGGTTCACTGCTGGCTACAAGTTAGCATCAAACACAACAAAGGCTGTCACTTGAATAGCGTTTTGCGCTAACGTTAGCAATCAAACAACAATAGATAGCTAAAGCATTTTTGAAATGATTCCCATCTTCTGTTATTGTTTGTAATGAGAAAAGTTGATTATTTCATGGATTTCACTAATTTCAGTATGACAAGTTATGCTGTAAACCCTTTAAATCTGAGCATGCGTGACTCAAATCTGCAGTCGACTAACATCTGGGAGTGACAGGTGCCTCCGTCTGGAAATGTTATGAGTTTAGGTTGGACACTGGCCTGATTGAGGCCTGGGTAGCAGCGCCTCAACTCACATAGCAAATTTCACCACAACAGCTAATGAAGTAACAATCAAAAAAGCTGTAATCACTTAATGATAAATATGATCATTAACTCTACATTTCACATGACAACAACCAAAATGCTGCAATTTTGTTGACACTCTTTTTGTCTTCATCCCTCTAGCTTTGCGGTCTCTGTCCAATCAGGCTGACCTGGAGGCCGTGGTTAAAATTCTGGCTCCTGCCGTACTGGCCAAGCTGGCCAAGAAGGAACCTTCCTCATCTTCTACTGTGTCTTCCTCATCTATCTCCTCTACAGCAAAGAAGAAAGAGTTACCTAAAAAGTTCTCTAAAACAAATCTCAGCCTGCAACAGGGAGAGGCAAGTTTGTCCATGTAACGCTTTGAAACACTGAGATGCGTAAAATTGTGCTTTATTACCGGTGTTGGGCAAGTTACTTCCAAAATGTAATACATTATATATTACTAGTTACTGTCATTTAAGAGTAAATACATTACACTATTACTGTGTCTATTACGGTATCAATTAAATCTCATGTTTATCCAATTTAATACATCATAATTTATTCATAATAGTTTAATTAATGTGAAAATGCAAAGTAACTAAAGCTATAAAATTAATAGGGAAGTAAAACGTACAGTAGGCCTACTTGACTTTAATTGTGGTGGAGTAGAAGTATCAAGTAGGAGAAAATGAAAATACTTAATTCAACCTTACAATTGTATTGAAGTCCCCAAGGTTTGGGAGCAGCTTTTTTGGAGACAAAGACTAAACATAGAAAAACATTAATCTAAACACAGAAACTTTGGAGTGATTTTTCCTTTTGTGCTCCATTCCTTAAGGTCCCCAATGGCAGTTTATCTCAGCTGCTAAGGGACAGGATGTGCCGTGAGCGAGAATTCACGTGCACCTTTATCGGTTCACGCAGAGGTCCAACAACTGGTCACTAGACTTTGAGGCTCCAACCTTCAAGTGTAAATTTAGTTAACCTTATTTTCTACATGTGGAGAAACGCACACAGGAATAAAATTAAGAATATATAAGAAATCACATTACAATATTCTTTTAATCTTTAATCGGAAAGTGGGACTTTTCTGTTGCGTTTCAGTGAGCACAATCACATATTATTACAGGTAAAAGCCAGTAAATTAGAATATTTTGAAAAACTTGATTTATTTCAGTAATTGCATTCAAAAGGTGTAACTTGTACATTATATTTATTCATTGCACACAGACTGATGCATTCAAATGTTTATTTCATTTAATTTTGATGATTTGAAGTGGCAACAAATGAAAATCCAAAATTCTGTGTGTCACAAAATTAGAATATTGTGTAAGGGTTACATTTTGAAGACACCTGGTGCCACAAAGTAATCAGCTGATTAACTCAAAACACCTGCAAAGGGCTTTAAATGGTCTCTCAGTCCAGTTCTGAAGCCTACACAAACATGGGGAAGACTTCAGATTTGACAGCTGTCCAAAAGGCGACCATCGACACATTGCACAAGGAGGGAAAGACACAAAGGTTATTGCTGAAGAGGCTGGCTGTTCTCAGAGCTCTGTGTCCAAACACATTAATAGAGAGGCAAAGGGAAGGAAAAACTGTGGTCAGAAAAAGTGTACAAGCGATAGGGATCACCGCGCCCTAGTCAAGATTGTGAAAAAAAAGATTCACAAGGAGTGGACAGCTGCTGGAGTCAGTGCTTCAAGATCCACCACCAAGAGACGCTTGAAAGACATGGGTTTCAACTGCCGCATACCTCGTGTCAAGCCACTGTTGACCAAGAAACAGCGAAGCGTCTCACCTGGGCTAAGGAAAAAAGAGCTGGACTGCTGCTGAGTGGTCCAAAGTCATGTTTTCTGACGAAAGCAAATTTTGCATTTCCTTTGGAAATCGAGGTCCCAGAGTCTGGAGGAAGACAGGAGAGGCACAGGATCCACGTTGCCTGAAGTTTAGTGTAAAGTTTCCACCATCAGTGATGGTTTGGGGTGCCATGTCATCTGCTGGTGTCGGTCCACTCTGTTTCCTGAGATCCAGGGTCAACGCAGCCGTCTACCAGCAAGTTTTAGAGCACTTCATGCTTCCTGCTGCTGACCTGCTCTATGGAGATGGAGATTTCAGGTTCCAACAGGACTTGGCGCCTGCACACAGCGCAAAATCTACCCGTGCCTGGTTTACGGACCATGGTATTTCTGTTCTAAATTGGCCAGCCAACTCCCTGACCTTAGCCCCATAGAAAATCTGTGGGGTATTGTGAAAAGGAAGATGCAGAATGCCAGACCCAAAACGCAGAAGAGTTGAAGGCCACTATCAGAGCAACCTGGGCTCTCATAACACCTGAGCAGTGCCAGAAACTCATCGACTCCATGCCACGCCGCATTAATGCAGTAATTGAGGCAAAAGGAGCTCCAACCAAGTATTGAGTATTGTACATGCTCATATTTTTCATTTTCTTACTTTTCAGTTGGCCAACATTTCTAAAAACTCCCTTTTTTGTATTAGCCTTAAGTAATATTCTAATTTTGTGACACACGGAATTTTGGATTTTCATTTGTTGCCACTTCAAATCATCAAAATTAAATGAAATAAACATTTGAATGCATCAGTCTGTGTGCAATGAATAAATATAATGTACAAGTTACACCTTTTGAATGCAATTACTGAAATAAATCAAGTTTTTCAAAATATTCTAATTTACTGGCTTTTACCTGTATGCATATGGTAAACTGTAACGTCACATATTTTGGATTCTTACGGTTGCTGTTCTCTCTTTGTTGCTTTTGTGTTAATACCTCCTTTATCTCTACTTCCTCTCCGTCTTTTCTCTCTCTCTTTGACCATGACTGTCGTTCTGCCTCAGATATGCATTGAGATGGCCAACTCCAGCGGTGTAACCAAGGTGGTGGAGAAATACAACACTTGCTCACCAGACTCTTTGAATAAAGCCGAAGCTTGGTACGTCCTTTTAAAATTAGGGGTATGAAATGGGGTTAAATTAGTTGTATAAGGGACTGTTCGTTTTTTATTTAAGGGGCTACCGGAGGAGTTTTGGGATCTTTAGTCAAAATAGACTTGACCCTCCCTTCGACACTGGATGAAAACTTGGAAACTGTATTACTTATTTCTTTTAACCATTTTGTGAGAATAGCCCCTTTTTTCACAAGTGTCAGATGGTACTTTTGTTTGTAATTTTAGTTTGAAGAGTCTAAAACAGCGTCTACAAGATTCCAGTGACATCACACTAAACTTTGAACCGGACACCATCAAAGCCAAGCCCATTGTCAGCGTTGAAGAAGTTGGTGATGAAGTGGGAGACACAAGCCCCAAGCCTCATAGTTCCTCCTCATCTAGGCACTCCCCCAGAGCGAAAAGAGAGAGGCAAAGCTCAGGTGTGTCTTCTGTTGGCAAACGGACATCAACAAGGTTTTCAAAAGACTCCAAGAGCTCAGATTCTTCTTCATTCTCCTCACCCAAGTCGACTAAAGGCTCAAGCTCTTCTAGCTATGTGTCACCAAAAAAATCCAAGGGCTCATCTGAACCCACCAAATCCCCAGAAGAGGCTAAAACTCTGGAGGATGAAACTGCCAATGATGAACCAGTCATAACCACAAGATCTACAAGAAGAAAAAGGGAAAGAGCCATTAGGAAAGATACTTCAGATGAGAAAACAATAAAAGAGGACACGCCAACAAAAATGAGGCACACTCCTGCCAGAGAATCACAGGAAC
Organism: Percina caprodes; assembly: GCA_013375575.1. Lineage (NCBI taxonomy): Eukaryota > Metazoa > Chordata > Actinopteri > Perciformes > Percidae > Percina > Percina caprodes. The sequence goes on from JABXJD010000114.1 coordinate 235,196, forward strand.
AAAACAAGGAAAGAATACCAAAGAAAGAGGATAGAGCCCCTCTAAAAGGTAGCACACCATCAAAGACGAGTGACGATGATTTAAAAGAGGAAATTGACTGGGATGCTATCTATGAAGTATTCAACTCTTTGGAGGACGAGCTTGTTAAAGGGGATCAGCCCGCTACAAGACGAAAAGGAAAAAGGGGAAGACCGAAGAAAGATGTTAAAACAACTATAAAAGACGCATCAAAGGAGGGTGAAACAGAGGCATCTGACAAAGTGGCTGATGAAGAAGAAGCAACATATCAGATTCTTCATTCTGTGGAGGACAATATGGTTAACGATCAGCCTTCCACAGAACAGTCAGACGTGAAAGATTCTACCAACAATGACGAGCAAACGAGGAAAAGTGAATCTCTCGTAGGAGCACCCAAAAAAGATGTGGCACCACCTGGAAAAGTAGACACAGCAACATGTGGTAGCACAGTTGTGGAGGTAGGTGCCGAAGTGCTGGTGACTCTGGATGAGGTGGGAGCAGATGAGGCTGGAGAGGAAAGAGCGCCAGAGAGCCAAGAGTTGGATGAGGAGATCACGGAGGGGGAGCTGCAAGCACTTGTTACTCTGGATAAGTTTATAGAAGAAGAAGAGAAGGAGGAGGAGGAGGATGGAGAGGCCAAGCAAAGCACACTGGAGACCCGCCCACCCAGCCAGGAGGACAAATCAGAGGACTTCTCAAACTCAGAGGTAAAGGTCAAGATATTAACCATAAAGCACCTTAAAGCCAAATGTAGAAAAACACAAAATTTCTACAAATAGAGATGCTAAAGTCTCTTGTGTCCGTTTCTAGACTTTGGTGACTTTAGAAGAAGCTGGCAATGATGAGGACAAGAAACCAGACAAAGAGCATGCTGAGAAAACCTCATGTACCCTCCAACACAATGCTGATACAGGCGAGTGTTGTTCTGTCAATACATAGTACAGTATACTTGCACAAGTATATTTGCATTATACCCACAAGAGAACTATTGATTGTCTCTTTTTGTTATCAATTGACTGATGTCAAACTAGTAGACCCATTTTACAGCAGACATGCAGGGGAAGCACAGGTGTAAATAATAACAGTATCAGTGCGTCCCAAGTGTCCCAGTAAGTCTTGTCAGTGAGGAGCATGTACAATGCCAGGGCCCTGAAACTGGCTTACTTAAATGGGTCAAAATTATCTCAAGCTTTTCCTGCTCTTAAAAATATAAAATGCAGCCGTAAAAAGGATCAAATGGTCGCACCAGTGATGATAAAGGTGCAAGTAAGCTTTTTTTTTATTTTTATTTGTGATTAATTAAAGATGTCTTTGTAAATATTTATCACTTTGACATTTTTGTTGATCAGTGTCAAAACATCCACAATCAAATCTGAGTTGATTTAAAATTGTTACACAATAAGTCATTGAAACTTCCAACGGGGGTGTGGTTAAACGTTTTTTTTGTGTCCAGTTTTAGAGGAAAGTCTGACCTTTGTGACGCTAGACGAGGTGGGAGCGGTGGAAGAGGAGGAAGAAAAGGAAGCTGTAAAAACCAGGAGAAGAGGACGCGGCAAGAAGAGAAGCAGACGGACCCCTGGTAACACACAAACACACATACATTCATATGTTTTATACAATCATTACCCAAAATCTTATCTCTGGGGTCTCAAACATACAATTTTGACCTAAACAGCAATCTTTGTCTTCACTGTTTTCAAATGATCAAGCTCTCAGACATGACCAGTTATTAAAGAGCATTATTTTGCAGTTGGCTTTTCATTTGTTTGCTCAACCGATTCATTGTCTTTTACCACAGTGAAAAAATCTACCAGAGGGAAAACAGTGACTGCAATAGATGAAAGAGAAGAGTTGGAACCAGCGAGCACTGATGTCCTGCCTCCAACTCCACTGGATACGTCCTCGTCACTGGACAAAGGTCCGTCTATGTTGTCAAGTGACGGCCAGCCGGAGACCCAGAAGGCCGAGGTGGACGCAGCGAGCTCGGCTGACATCGAGGCAGCCTCTGCTGGGCAAGAGCTGCAGCCGGAGCACCCTGAGAACCAGACACTGGAGGGATGTGTGGAGGAAGGAGAGCAGGAAAAGAAGGAAGGATGGAGCAGGGCGGACATTAAAGGTACAGAGAGCTGAAAGAATAGACTAAATGCATCATTCTGATAAAGTGGATGAAATACTTGTAAATGCTTGTACATACATTTAAGGTTGCAAGTAACATATATTCCCATCATTTCTTTGATCAATAGTGAAAAATACAACTGCAGCTTTTGTCAGTAAAACTGTCCTAATCTCCCTAAAATGTTATATTCCTACCATAGAATACAAAGAAAAGCAGCCAAATCTGACATTTGAACTGGAACTAGCACATTTGGGCATATTTGCTTGTCATATGACTTAAAACAATGAAGCGCTTGTCAAAATCTTTGCAGTGATTAATCGTTTATGGCTTTGACTAACATTGCAGTGCACATGCATGGGATGTTTTTTTGTCAAATAGCTTTGCATGATTGCTTTGCATGACAAAGATGTTTGTTTGTTCCTTCACTTCTTCAGTTTTGAGTAAAGTGAGGAGGGAGCCTGTTGGACGTGGAGCAAAGAGATCTCGTACTAAGTCTCCTTTTGTCACTACTGCCGTCAAACGGCCGTCATTCAAGGTGAGACCCACAAACACATAACATCTGGAAACTTATTTGAAGCTGTGCTTGCCTTTTCTTTGGGGGCTCAACTCCTTTGTGGACAATGTGACTCTGTCCAGGATAGGGCTGTGCAATTAATTGAATTTCAATTTCGGTTCCCAACGATCACCAAAATAGAATAATCGATTAAAAAAAAAGATTATTTTGCAATGTTTTGTTTCGCAAGACAACACTTCTATTTTGTCTTGTGTGCTGAATGACGTGCGAACACGCACATCTGCACAAGCACATCCGCCCCTCCCGAAGCTATAAACTCTCTCAGCCTATACAGTCAGGAAGGCAATTCTTGTGCCTATCATGTGGGAGGGAGGGCAGCCACAGCAGCGTTTGGGGAGCAAAAAGGCAACACCAACTCCGTTGTCTGGAAAAGTTAACGTTAGCTAACCCTGTGGTCCCTGTGGTCCCTACTTCACACATGTGAGACGTGGACGGTTCCAGCATCATTGGTTGGTACCCCCCACTCAAGAAAATATAGATTACTTCATTCAGAACTCCACTCATCTGAAGACTGTGAACTCTGACCTTCCTGCAAGCGACGGAATATGGATCTCTGTAAACAAACACTGGTATGTGTTTACTGAAACAGACAACATGTTCCTGATCCTTACGGACTGTAACCAGGTCCCCGTGGTAATCATCTTGGACCCAAATAAGATCTGAAACATTGAGAATTTTTGTGTTTTCAAAGGAGGATGTTGAGCGGAGGTTCAGTTGAAAACCCCAAAAACAGCTAAAGTAATTTAACAGCTTGAAAAGTATTATGAAACCCCAAAACAGCTAGTTAAATTACTGCTTAGAGACGCATGTATGTATCTACTGCATGTCAAAAACAGCTAAAGCTATATCACTGCTTAAAAGGGTATTAATATCTACTGCATAATGTAAAAGGGTCAAACATGCTGTGACTGTGTAGAAGAGTAGTGGAGAAGTACCGAGAGAAGAAGGGGCCCATGTTTCAGTAAGCATGGATGATTTCTGAGAAACAGATCCTGTCTTCTCTGAAGCAGATCTTCGGTCATCAGAGCACATCTTGTATGCTGAAGCAACTACCATGTTTGGTACTAATGTACAGCTTTCCTGTGGCCTCTTCTTCTTTTTGGAAATACCCTGTTGTCTCAACAAGGGGGGGTTTAGATTTGACTATAAATAAGTGCAGAAGAAGAGCAGCTGCTCCCTGCGCACTCGGCTCGCGCTTGCTCTGACTCTCTGCTTTTTGTTACCCTGTGCTTTTGAGGCACAAAGGGAATAGACTATTACTATTATTATTTTGTACTTTTGTGCTTTTTTATTTTTCACTAAAGAATAAAAAATACCTAGCTAGGGAACTCGTGTTTTTTGATTTTGCTCATTTTCTCTCTCTCTTACCTCTGCCATCAGAAGGCAGAGGCTTCCCTCCCTCGAGGTTAGTTAAGACTTTTCTTCAACCGCCCGGGGAAGGTGCTACCTGGCGGGGACCGACTTGGTGGTTGGCGTCTCCCTAAGGGGGAGAAGCTCAGTCATTCGAGAGGAGCTCAGAGTAGAGCTGCTACTCCTTTTGTGTTGAAAGGAACCAGTTAAGGTGGTTCGAGCATCTGGTAAGGATGCCTCCTGGGCGCCTCCCTAGGGAGGAGTTCCAGGCACGTCCAGCTGGGAGGATTATATCTAGGTGGAGGGATTATATCTCCAACCTGGCCTGGGAACGCCTCGGGATCCCCCAGTCGGAGCTGGTTAATGTGACTCAGGAAAGGGAAGTTTGGGGTCCCCTGCTGGAGCTGCTCCCCCCCGCGACGCCATACCGGATAAGCGGATGAAGATGGATGGATGGATGGATGGATGGAAAGATTGTTCTTTAGGTTAGCTAGCAAATAAGCCCACTGACGGCAAGATTGTTGTTTATTTTGGCACAATGTTTTGTAATGACAGTAGTAGCGGTCATAGTGAGTGAAAATGTGATATGAGATGCGCAGATGTGTTTTGTATCTGGAATTGTTCATTAGCTGTGTAACATTATGCGTGATATCTGTAAAGCTTAAAACTCACAGTAGTAAAACAGAAAGGACAGTAACGGATCATACCCTGGACCCGATCCATTATATCCAAAGGTTAATGAGTAATCATGTTAAATAATCGTGATTTCAGTATTGACCAAAATAATCAGAATTATTATTTTTTTCCATAATCAAGCAGCCGTAGTGCAGGACTTGTTAGCCTCTATGCAAAATGAACAATAAAACACAGTAACATGGCCTTACACTGTTAGTGTTCTCCTTTCTCTTTTTTTCAGAAACATTACCAGAAACCATCAAGAAGTTCCAAACAAGGTTCTCAAGACTCCATTCCTGATTGATCCCGACAAATGACTTCTTTCTTTTTTTGTCATAAATGTGAAAAAATTAAAGCTAGGCCAGTGAAAGGCCAGCAGCTTTACAAATCAATGTGTATAATAAGCCATGTTGGTCGTAACTTATTGCTGTCTGGCATATGTTTCATAGAAATGTGTGAATTATAGCTTGCTCTGTCGTCTGAGTTAAACAGTTACATTGCATCAGTTGTGTTGTTAAAAAAACATGAGCACAGTTTCTTTATGTCGTCTGTTTACGTATTTGGATGATTGGAACTTTAAAGCTGCTATCAGACCTCTCTTACTCAACCATAAATAAATTACTACAGTATTTATAGTCTATAACATGATTCTTCATTTTTTTCATTCAGATTACTCCAGAGTCTTTTGATCAGATGAAAAAGTTTCAACATACTCAAAATTTAATTTTTGAACAGTAGCAATTTAATCAGATCAGAAATTAAAATATAAGGATAAAATTGGACTAAAACCATTAGGTAATTCATTATCTTTTGAACTGTATATATGATATAAACTCTGTCTGCCTCTATCTCTGCCTCCATGTCTGAAACTTTCTCCATTAAGTTTACATAAAAGATTGTTAGCCTACAAATGTTTTCTAATCTCAGATTGCACCACAATGCCTATTTTTCATGTTGAAAACTTTATTTAGCACTGTCGTATGCATTTTAAGGCTAAAGGTATGTACGCTCCAAATTATGAAATCACATGCTGTCAACAAATCCAACCCAGTCTCATATAAACCCTGACTACGTTGGTCCAATGTGCAATAACGTAGAGGGGTTACAATAATGGGCCTTGAATTGTATGACTGTCACATTTTTCTGCCAATTCTTTTTCCATTGTTTCGCGTCCAAGTCACGTGACTTTCAAGATTCCGGCCGTGAGAACAAAAAACATGGCGGACATTTCTCTAATTTTTAGTGAAAAAGTTAGTTTCTGCATAAAAATGCGTTTTGATTACATTTCTGGCGAGAAATATATATTATTTTCATAATAGTAACTCGGTGAATGTACATAATAACTCGCTTGCTCGTTGTTGTGAAGATTTTTCAGATATTGCCAGAATAATGTGAAACTGACACGTTTTGGTTGCTATGGACGCTACCGTTTAGATTATATTTCTAGCGAGACATATATTTTATTTTCATAAAATTCACTCAGTGAATGTACATAATCACTAGCTTGCTCACTGCTTTGAATTGCTTTTTCCGATATCGCCAGAATAATGTGACACGTTGTGGTTGCTATGGACGCTGTTTCGCCTAGCATAGCCAGCTAGCGTTAGCTGTGACCCCCCCCACATAGGACTCCATTGCGATTTCGCTCCATCTGACGGATCAAACCCTCGACCACTACATGCGTTGTGTCTCAGGTGGATTTGCTGATCAACACATTATTCCGCGGCAGCGGGAGAAACTAATGTTGATATGACGAGTTACGATCGGGTGTTTGTCCGCTGTGTTTAATTTTGAAAATCAACCGGATCCTCTGTGTACTTAATTCAATTCAATTCAATTCAATTTTATTTATAGTATCAATTCATAACAAGAGTTATCTCAAGACACTTTACAGATAGAGCAGGTCTAGACCAGATAGAGTAGGTCTAGACTACACTCCAGAATTTACAAGGACCCAACAGTTCTAGTAGTTTCCTCCAGAGCAAGCAACAGTGCGACAGTGGCGAGGAAAAACTTCCTTTTAGGAAGAAACCTCGGACAGACTCAGACCCAGACCCAGACCCAGGCTCTTGGTGGGCGGTGTCTGACGACCGGTTGGGGTTAGAATGAAGAGTGGCAATAACAGCCACAGAAAAGATAACAGTTTGTAGTAGTTCTTTGTAGTAGTTCATGGCTTAGCAGGGAATTGTGCGGCATTACAAGGCACAGCAGGACGTAGCAGGATGAACACGGCATCACAGGACGTGCAGCGGGACCATGGCTACAGCTGCTACCATGATGATGGAGCCTTCCTGATCCGAAGGAACAGGGAACATGCTGGGGGGAAAAGAACATAAGGACTCCGGGGAATGACTCCCCAGAGCTAGGTTAGTAACAAGCATTTCTGGGACTTAACTTCCTGTGTGATGCGATCTCATTGATGGGTTTTGATGCGTCAATGGAAGAAGAAGTACCAGAACCAGAACCAGAACCACCTTTCCCCAGAAGATGCCATACTCTTGGTTGATGCGTTCCTGGATGAGTGCAAGGTAAATAACATTAACACATTAGAGCCAGTGAGAGTTTCATTCAATATTCTGCCATAAAGTTTCACCTGCTTTTCTATTTTGTAAATGTAGAAAGAGTTTTCTATCTCTGTCAATACAGGACCAATAGACAACCACTAGACACCATTACACAACCAATAGACTGAATTTGTACAATGTAATATTATAACATTGGTTTTATAATGAGATGTTTGTAGGTGGCGATAACTTTGGTGAGTAGTGGTTTATTCTGTGGCTCAATTGTTTATTTAGGTGGATCAGCATGAACACACTAAAGGAGGGTCCAAAAGTACCCCAAAGCTGTGTGTTTGGCTCGGTGAGGACAAAGATGGTCAACCTCTGCCAAAAAGATCTAGAGCTGGGGAGAAACGAAAGCGAGATTCAGCCACTGGTTGGTTTTTAGTTTTTTTTTTTTTTTTCCAATCAATCGTTGCATTCATTATTCATTGAGCAAGTTCTAAATGGATATTCATATTTTTGCAGTTTCTTCAGCAAGCGCAACACCCTCCTGTGCTCCGTCTACCAACACAACTGAAGACACTGTGACCATCGATTTATTTTTTATTTTTTTCCCTTAATACTAGTTTCCTCTTTTGTTATGTGATAATTACCCAGATTTACCATTGCCTTCTTCACTTTTCATTTTCAGACTCCCTCATTCAAGATGTCCGAGACCTCTTGGGAAGTGGTGCTGAACAACCTCTCCCTCACACTGGAGGAGCAGGCAAACTTCCTCTCTGGAGAATTGGAGCCCTTTTTTCATCATGACCATGGTCTGAAACCAACCTTCAAAACAGTTACTTACGGTTTTGTTTGTTTTTTTTTCACGTATGCTCTCAGAGTGGTAAGATATGTGGGGACACAATGCAGAGGTCCTTCCTCGAATGGGCCTATGCCAAATTTGAGGTTGACAAGCTGTCTCAGGTCCAGCACTTTCAGTGCCCTGCATGCACACCCTCCATGTTGGCAGTTGCAGTGGATGGGAACCGCAAATTATATCGTTTCAAAAGCCAACCAGGGTGTGTAACGTTCATGTACAATTAAATTCCACAAATTACTTTTATACAGTAAATGTAACCTGCATGTATATATTTCTTTCAAGACCTGATGGGTTTTTTGATGGAGTCTTTTTGGCCAGTGATCCTGAGGTGTCCTCATTTGTTGATTACATCCCTGGAACACCTGGACATGTAAGCACAATTTTATATGAATGCTTGCCTGTTTTTTTTTCTAAATTTAAACCTTATTTGGTTTTATTTAAGTAATAAAGTGGCATTACTGCATCAAATGCCACTATACCATGATTTACAGCTTATTTTGTCAAATGTAACTGTGTAAATGTCTGTTTTTCCCTCATCTGTTTAAGAATCCAGGGAAAGGGAGATGTGGTGCGGGTCAGTGGACGGCAGCACGAGAGTCCGCCAACAAGTCTGCAAGCAAACTAGACGAGGAAGGTGTTGAAGTTGCTGTCTGCCGTCATGGGGTTTTGCTGAAGGGACTGAATATGTTCCGTGGAGAAACATTTTCATACCTGTTATAGCTCCAGAAACCGCTAGTTTCACATACTGTCCAGTTTTTTTGCTCTGATGTAGTCTGCAAATATTGGCCATATCTGCAGAGAGTTGTGGACCACTGTCCAGAGTTGGAGGACTTGCTGAACATGCGCCCATTTCTCTCCATCATGCATGCAAAAGCGCATTCATGGATGTGTGAGGTAAAAATGACAATTAGATGTATTTCTTACCATTTGTACCACATATTATGATTGTCAGTCCTCTGCCCCTAGTTTTTGTTTTCCAGCTGATAACATTCATGTAAATATGTTACAGTTAAAATGGGGTGGACGCAATCAAGAAGGAGCTGGAACAACAATCGGGGAGGAGGTTGAACAGGTTAACAGCTTCCTCTCCCGAGCAGCCATATGTTCCAAGTACATGTCAAAAGCCGGTTAGTATTTTTCATGTATAGTTGTTTCCAAATTGAGAACACAAGCTAACATATTTTTTTGTTTGTTTTGAGTGTAGCGCTATTTTTTATTATAGTCTTTGGTCTTCAAGTGGTTCTGTCAGAGCGTTGAGGTGTGATTGGGCTCGTTATCATGCTACACTATGAATCCTTCTCCACATAGACCAAACCAGAAGGTGTAGCACCTCTTTACAATAGAGTGCTTCTTCGTGATCAGGTGGAGTCAAATCTCGTAGGTGTCCAACTCCCTAGAAGACTAACAGTACCAGGTGTTATAAATGTTAATATTTCCCATATTTCCACTATGTCTGGTCAGCACTTTTACACTGATCAGGTTGGAGTGGACTCTATTGAGGGTGAGGGAGAGGAGCAGGGTCTACTTACTAATAAGTTTAGTAAGTTAAGTAAATCTAAATTTAAAGTGTCCTTCCTGTACAATATACAGGAGCACAATGTTTTCAATTTGTTTTTATATGTGTACCCTTGTGTTTGAGCGATATAGTTGCAGTTGTTTGTCGTCGTTTAACTGCTATGTGGGTGAGGGTATGGAGGAGGGAGAGTTCTCTGAGGCCACACATGATATGGCAGCTCTGGAAAAGGATTATAAGAAGGTTGGAGCTGATGGTTTTGGAAATGATGATGGAGAGTAATATTAAACAGGCATTCATTCCCCTTTATTGGTCTCTGATCTGTTATTAATATAAAAAAATTAAGTTTGTGCACTATTTTCTGCTCTCTTTAAAACACCCTTTCCACAGGGAGATGCTCACACTCTACGGCTAAGCCACTGTTAAACATTTAACGTATCTACATAACATACTGTAGGTTGTATATTCTGCAGAAAGTAAAAGAACAAACATTTTCAAATTCTTTTTTTTTTTCTCAATAAATTGGGAACTCTGGTGGCATCATGCTGTACACCAAGAAGATGTGATGGAAAGGAAAACTAACAAATGTAATTCTGAATCCTTTCAACAGGACATCTATTATCATAGTATATTGTACAAAAATGTATCATTTCATTTGAAACTTTCATCTACTTGTTTCCCTTTCTAACAAGGGTTTTGTGTCACGCTTTTGACAGAATCAAGGCATGGAGGGCTAGGGGAAGAAGCGCTTTTCATGGAAAAGAATGGTTTAGCCAACACTGCCACCTAGTGACCACAACCAGGAACTCTCCAGAGTGAGCTACCTACCATTATGGAAATGTAGGCAGAGATATATTTTGCAGTGCATCTTTTAATTCTGCAGAAACTCAATGAGTAACCGATACACATCAGAATAATTCACATCATTGCTGGCATCTCTAAAGTTTAAGTGATAACAGATCACCTAGACTTGTGGTAGCCTGTGATGTAAGGAGCATTTAAAGTCCTTTGAACTTTGATCTGGTATTATAAATGAATCTGCTCTTTGCTTTATGTCAGCTGTGTGTGAGTCTTTATTTAGTCAGTCAGGATTACAGAGCAGACTGGCATGTAGGCCTACTGCATTTCAACATTGGCATTTCTGGTTTATTAATCAGAATCACAAAGGACTTTATTGCCACAGTATGTTGGATTTGCCTTGGTGTGCGTACATACACAAACAAACATATTAAACATGAATACGGAATAGAAAATAAATACAGAATAAAAATATATAGTATGTGCAATGTGCAGATGTATATTCCAGGATGGAGGTAAGTGTAAGTGTAATTACTAGGGATGTGGAGGGGTTAAGTCAGTGCTTTTATTAACGCCGCTTGAAATCTGTTAACAGCATTTGTTGTATTTTTCATTTAGTGAGTTGATCTTTTTAGACTATTTAGTACAATAATCAACATTAAAAATTGTGTTAATTCAAAACGTATTTCATAGGTATTGCACAAGACAAACTCATTGTATGGGTCAACTTTAAGCGGTAGTATTTACTAACCTGCATTTGTAGTAATTAAATCTCATTTCAGGCAACGTACCAATTCAGCTACACTGTATTCAAAGTGATGATAGCAACTTTTAAAATAAATTTAATTTAATAAGTCATTAACCGTTGAAATATGCTATTAAATGCTTCATTAAAACACATCACATCCAGAAAGGACCCATTAAAACCATATAATGTGTACAGTCTGTGGTTTAACATATTTTATGTATATTAACTAACTTTATAATCGGCATAGGCTTACTTTAAAAGTAGGCTATAAATACTGTATAAATACTCACCTATAGGATTATTAGGAGCACCGTACTAATACTGTGTTTGACCCCCTTTTGCCTTCAGAACTGCCTTAATTCTACGTGGCATTGATTCAACAAGGTGCTGAAAGCATTCTTTAGAAATGTTGGCCCATATTGATAGGATAGCATCTTGCAGTTGATGGAGATTTGTGGGATGCACATCCAGGACACGAAGATCCCGTTCCACCACATCCCAAAGATGCTCTATTGGGTTGAGATCTGGTGACTGTGGGGGCCATTTTAGTACAGTGAAGTTACACACAGGAAGCAGAAAGTAGAGAACAGGAAGTAGGGAATATCGGTATGTAGTTTTTGAAATCCCCCCCTCATCATGCATCTCTGTTTGCCAGAAATGCACCAGCACCAGCAGCAATGACTTTGATGCCATTGATGGTTCAGTGTACCAGATCATTTAATTCTTGCTCTGCATTTATTTGTTCATAGCATCTGTTGTATTGCTAGCAGGTTAGCGCTCTACATGATTCTGTACAATGCAGTACTTTTAGTATTCCTTTATATATCTGTATATAGTGTTACTCCTTTGCAATGTGATGCCAACATGAAAGACATTAACAAGCTCAGATTCTGACTTCCTGACTGACTCACGGCAGTATTAAATGGAGTTTGGCTGGTAGTCAATCTACGTACCCTTATCCATTTTAACATAGGGAGGACATCGACACTCATTGACTTATACAGGAGAAGTGTGTGTGAAATTATTACATTTGGATTGCACATTGGGCCTTTACATTTCTGAGTCTGATATTACTAACAATAGCGTTTTGTGTGTGCCCTCAGTGTGTAGCAGGGTAAGTAACTGGATACACAGTGCGACTCTTGTT